>MQTX01000102.1:1030886-1133766 GCA_009735665.1 Angiostrongylus cantonensis
TGCGATTAGGTTCGTGGACCTAGATGCCGGAGACCTAAATCTTGGAGATCCAGATCGATGGCAACAACATACTATAAAGTAGAACTGTGACTTAAGTATCGAATTCACTCTGGTTTTTTGGTTTCAACTGTGCTTGATTGATAAACCTCTGATTGTATTAAGTAATTTGATACCCAGAATCACCGTGTGTTGTCGCGACAAAAAGGAAACATACAGTAATGGGAGCTGTTGTCGACTTCTTAATATTCTAATTCATCAGAACTCTATTTTTAAAATTTTTTTCAACAGTGCACGTTTTTCAAACAAATTTTCTTGGCTACTTGCTACACTTATATGGCAAAACTTCACATACCCAGTAGGTCCCATACATCCACTGCTCGCTTCGCTATCCAGCCATCGCCATTCGTGAATGGAGTTGGATTCGTACTTGTGTTCGGCTTCACCTTGCTGATCCGTACAATCACATTATCGCATCATTGACATGATGGTCGAGGCTGGTTTGCTGGGACACCGGTATATACGTGGTAGGACATCATCAGGTTCTCAGCACCCGCAGTGGTCTGCGATTTCTCCAAAACAACAACGATTCTTGTGAGCGCAGCGAATCCCAGGATTAGTAGAGTGACAACTCGAAAACCGTGTAACAAGCCGAAGATCTTCACCGCTATAATCCTACTTTCTACACATTGCAAAATCTGTTTCTCAGAATGCTTCGTCATAATCCAATACATGTTCTTTAGCGTATTACATTTCTTTTTAAGTGAATATTCCTTCTCACAATGAACTGTTGCATTTCAGCATAAGGTCAGATCTCTACTGGAGAATTATGAAGGTGCTTATGGAATTTGAAGAAGCGAAACGTCAACTGCTTTTCATTCGGGCTGCTCACTAAGAAATGATCTACAATGATATAATAAGTGGATGCAAATGTGCAAACAGCACCATCTTACTGTCCACGAAACAAGTTCTATATTTCTTCAGATAAAGCAATCGTGACGTACTCTTCATAAAGTGCCTTCAACTATTACCATTTTTTTTGTTCAAGGCTTCCTTCTGATACAAATACATCATCTTATTTCCACAATTTGCCGAGATAATTAGCTATGCTTAGTTTCCTTATCGTTTATTCTTGACATTTACCGTATCCTCTAGTATCCCTATATCAAATTCCACCCTTGGCACACTTTATGTGAAAATCCTGTAAGTTTTACGTTGTCAAGTTAAAACAATAGCGACGGATATTACAGGTAGTGAAGAGGCAGGGATAGGAAGAGTACGAATACGTGGTTAGAAACGAGAGGACAAGAGAAAACCCTCTGAACGTCTTTGGTGGGAACACAGTGATTAGAACAAACGATAGCGCGAGAACTGAGTGGGACCGTGACAGACATACATAGAACCATAGTGAATTACTGAAGTATGGCTAAGTAAAACTGAAAACGGTTACTTTCCAAAGATGTTATTTCTTCCCTTTGCTCTCGTTCCCCTATGATGTCATCGTCTTCGCTTCACGATGTCTTTCTGTTAACACATTAACCAGCAAGGTATAAGTGATAAAGAAAGTTGTGATTCAGTGCATTTTCCCAAGTGTTTGAATGTCACTTAAATGAACAAACAAATGTGAATCCTACACACTACAAACGATGAATTAATCTAAAGAACCTATCCATTTGCGCCTCAAAGCGAGTACAAAGCGTCTCTTGAACCAGATTTAAAGCCGTATTCATCACTTGAGTACATGTCACGTAACCTCACCGTTAACTTTCAATATGGAAGATTCGTGGCGATCCAAGAGTGTAGATGTGTTTCCGAATATGGAATAGTACATCAACACAGCACTTTTTCCGGCAATATATTAAAAACATTGGTGGAAGTTTCTCTAGAAGAAAAAGTAGAATGTGGAAAATGGAACCTTAAATCATTTCAGATCGAGAAAGTAGATGAACGATCAGATCAGAACGTCATGATTTTACAATACTATTACATACAGCTAGACGATGAGCGATACTATACCAAAATTTCTACGATCCTCTCCAGTTCTCAACAAGAAACTTCTTCCATGACTTTATTTGAATGTCATAGCCGCTTTCTGTCACATCATAATTAACAACCTGAAAAAAAGAAATGAAAAGCACAATTCCTTCCTAAACATTTCCTAATCATAGCAACTTCTTCATGAAACCCACGTTAATTTGCGATTACTAAGCACTAAAACCACTAAAAATGCTCTTGTTCATTCACAACAGTTACAGCGCTTATTATAAAACTGAATAAGAATTAACCCTCTCGCTTGCTGATAGCACCTATGAGTCAATAACACGGCTGAGAGAAAACCAAAACGGAATCGCATGGTCTGCCAGTGAACCCGTTAGCCTCCGGAAAGGGCAATAGCGCTTCCGATCGCAATGTAGATATCAGCGGTCCGGAGTTTTGCAAGTATCACAGCATAACTATGGTTATATTTCACATAATAGGGTGCCATTAAACAAGAATAGCTATGAAATAAAAAGTGACTACTCCTGGTTCATTCCACATTATAAAGCAATAAATATAGCAATAAGCTGGACAGATTTCATACACTTGCAATAAAAACCCATCAAGAAGACCAGAAATAATATCCCTTTTTTCCTCAATAACGAAGTGAAATGTTGAGCTTCCTATATCTATAATTCGCTGAGGAAATGGAGTATGTGAACTGCATGAATAAGTAGCTAGAAAAGCAGAAAAGTTCTCTGCAATAAGGTTAAACTCTCAATCGATTATTTGGATCAGCTACATAAAGGAATAATAAGAAAACGCATTACCTAAAGCTAAGTTAGCAAAATTAAACTCCCAACGGTTCACTGCCTCATCATGACTGGGTGTTCCTGGGTTTCGAGTGTACAGCGGTGGTATTTATAACCCTGGCAGAGTCACCTAACCTAAGGAGTCGGACGTTTCCATCAGGAAGATCAGCTAAGAGTAAATCAATACCAGGATCCGTCACCGTCATGGTACCAAACTAATCGTGTGGTAGCAAATTTCTTTCTGATCCACAGGGGCGGTCACTGCCTGTAGTGGTGACGACCTAAGGCAAACCTTGGCCTGGCTCGCCTCGGGACTCCAGGGAACCACAATGGTAAAACCAGCAAAAAGGTCGAAAAAATAAAGATTATGCTGGGGACCGCACAACCAGTGACGATCGGCCATCCAAGTAAGTAAGTTGGCAAAACGTTTCTAAAACATAAATTGTGCACCAAAAAGATTTTGCAGTCAGTTCTTGGCAAAAGCAAAAAATAAAAAAATCTGAACCAGCGAACCTCGTATCGTTCTATTTCTGCGAAGTTACTGTTTTCTGGACAGGGTCCAATCCACACATCAATGCTATCCTCTTTTTGTACCTGGAAAATTAAACAGGGCCCCATGCAAGTTATTCTAAAGAATAACTATAGGATATCAACTATGAAAAAAGGGTAAAGATCTCGGCGTTGATCAATCCCTGAGGGATGCGCCATGCATTCGACTTCATTAAGTATCTTTGGAGGTGATTGAATGCATATCTGGCCTTTACAATGACTCGCGGTGGCCTGCCGATGTATCGAGCCAGTGCTGCTATCCTTCCAAACAAGTCTGGTACCCATTTGCCAACCCTGGAGGGATGGAAAGCTTGGTGGGCCATTGCCACGAGGATCGATTCCACGTATGTTGCAGGGTTCCCCCGACTACTGCACCACACGCGCCCCTGATATGTGAGATATCAACTATAGAGAGTAAAAACCACTTACATTATACGATCTCTTCGTAAGAATATCTTCGTTTACACGCACTCGACCACCAAGTATAAGTTTCGCTGTTTGCCTGCAAACCATCACATTTATGAACGGTAAGAAATCAGTACTGTTGAAGTTGTCTGTCGCACAATAACAATCACAGCAGGGACAACAGTACAATAGGGAAGCTCCTCCTTCTCCTATGTCGCCGGAAGAATTTATTACCTCCACTGCCTACAACTCCGTCAACTACTCGTCCTGCGCTTCTGAGGTTAGCTCGTGAGACATAGATAGCACAGTGCTACTCACACCCCTTAAGTTAATGGTTAGCATGTAAAGTAGATCCCGTTCGACACGGGACCGAAATGGAGTCTATTCCATCAGTGTACTTTAATGTCATGCGATGTGCCCGGTCGCTTCTGACTCGCCCCTAGTCCTCAGAATATTTGCCGCGCTAATGGATCTCCATCGTCTATTTCAATTATTAGAACTTTCTTACCTTCATAAAGCCTTAGCGTGGGAAAACAAGAATAGGAAAAACTCCCAAATACAACTCAGCTTGATCTCATAAACAACTCAAAAACAGCTTACAAATAACTGACGAGCTACTCATTCCGCTGGCTCGGTTGACAAACGTGTCAAGACGTCGACTTCCAGCTTTTAATATTTTCAACTTATAGTCCTTTGGTAGACCATCATCGCCAACTTCTTGACTTGAAAACAATGGACTTGTTCGGAACTGACGACAAAATATAACAGTTTTCAGTCGTTGCACTGCGAATCGAGTTAAGGTACACCCGTACATATGCTGCATTCATCCACACACTAAACGTCTTCTATATTGAGATAAAAGATGAGCACTGTAAGAACACTAAGAAGACGAAATTTCAGAAAAACCAAAGAAGAACGAGCTTTACTTTCTAAGGGAATAATCTCCACATATTGGGAAAATGCGGAAACAAATCGAACATAACAGATATAACCAAAGAATCGTACCTAGCCCAACCATCCAAAGGAATCATCACCAATGGAAGAAAAAGAAAAAGAGAGAGAGTACAATATGAACTGAAAGATGAAAAAAAACTGGCACATTCATTAGAACAACCGTAAAGACGTGAAAGAAACAAGTCGTGTTGAGCTACAGGTACTTGCTTTTCTCCTAAGTAACAATACATTTAACTTAAAAGCGATCATACAAATTATATACACTTCACTGACTTTTCAGTTTTTGTTTTACTTCACAGAGTTCTTTCCCTACGTCTTCAATCGATAACTTATCTACTACAGACATTGCGCACGTCGTGGTCCAAAAAATCTACTCCCTATAGGTTACAAAAATTTTTCCAAGAAAAAGGGGAATTAGGAAACATCAATAAACAACCTAGATGTGGATGAAACATTCTTTCATCACATACAACAGTTCCAAAATGCTTGAAAAGATGTCCAGAAGAAGTACCAGGTAGAACGCAAAGAGAATGATAAATTACTAGGAGCACACCAAAGGTAAGCCGAAGGGTAAATAGCACTAAGAAGTCTCGTGTGGTCACTTTCCCATTAGACGGAGGAGGTAACAAAACAGACCGTACGAAATCAACAGATGATGCCTAGTGTGTATGCCGCAAAATTGCGTGCATTCTGGTACAGGCATTACACAAAATGAGGTAACCCGAGGAATGTGTTGACCCATGACGGACGGTGTGCACTTCTGTTAATACTCTTTAGCATCACAGTAACATGTATTTTTTAGTTGAGGTCAACTGTAGTGGACGTAACACACATAGTGATGAACTGCTTGATATTTACGCGCTGATGCTACCTGGTTCCGCTTCCTTACGAATGTTGTCGTTTCTTTAACAACTTACCTATCTTAGACTAAAAACATCTAGGGTAAACCGCTAGGCAAGTAGCCTTCGATCTTCTTCTCTCCTAGATATTTCTTCAAATACATAGATACTTCCACGGTTTCATCAGCAGCGATCTTCTCTACAGTCGATTCCAACAACAGCGTGGTCATCTCTACTCGGACTTTCCCCCCTTTTCCGAAAGCTCCCACTATCTTTCCGGTCTCTCCCGTATTCAGAATGACTGGTAGGCCTTCAAAAGCACTGATCTTTGTCTCTTTCTTGAATAAGGAATTACAGACGATGCTTCTCACATTCTCCACTCTCTCTACACGACCAATTCGTTGTCGTCGAATAAAACGACGAATCTTGCGCTCCTTTAGCGAGTCGCCGAACTGACCATGGAACAAAAAGCGACATCCCCGACCCTGATGATCTAATTTTGAGGCTATATAAAAGGCACAAGAACGAGTGTAGATCGCCCGATCGAATATTAACCAACATAAGCATGGAGGTTCAAGGCGGACAAGTTGCTCGTATTCGTCACCCTCAGACCTAAGAAACTGGCATTCCGCCATTATCGTATCGAATCCTATGGAAATATGAACTTTCATGCCAGACGACGCAATACCACGGTAGAATTTGATTGCCTCGACCGATGCAATGCAAGAGCTCATTTCAACAAGAGCTCCTGGAGAGCAAACTGAAAATGAAGACAGTCAAAAAGACATATGGTAGGTAATAGCAATTTAAAAATTATCATGCTAGTAATAATAAGTCTGTGACATCTTTATTCCTAATAGCGTGTGTTTTTGCAAATATATACTTAAATATACCGATTTTCGTGGCAAAGACGTAACACTTAATTTTCCAACCTATGATTACCGTCTGATTACCTATTACTCCACGGATCTCCCTCATATGAGGGATCTCGAGCCGGTTAGTCGCGAGGCTACGTGGCGCGTCCATAGCTATCGTTGTTTTGAGTAGAACAAGTATAACAATTACATTCTCTACAATTAAAAAAGATTAAGCTCTCGGCGTTGATCAATCCTTGAGGGATGCGCCATGCATTCGACTTCATTTAGCATCGTTTGGAGGTGATTTGGATGCATGTCTGACTTTTACAATGATTCGCGGTGGCCTACCGATGTGTCATTCTAGTGTCATATCCTCAGAGACAAGTCTGGTACCAATTTGCCGACCCCGGAGGGGCTAGGGGCGCGGGAATAGATGCCGTGTGTATTGCAGGGCGCCTCTGACCACTGCGCCACACGCTTCCCCTCAATTCTTCTTGTACCTTGTAAATCATTAGACTAACTAAGGACGATAAAAATACCAACTCATAGTTCGTGAAATAGAATCTGCTCTCAGTTGTTGTACCAATATTGCCGCTCGTTCACCAACCGATACCTGAAACCTCTTTCCTCCAAAGTGAACATTTCTAAGATAGTGTTTACGTTTTTATTTACTGCCTATTATTTTTTCACGACAACGTGTTGCTTGAAATACACTGAGAATATGAAATACACCACTTTGACGAAAAGGGAAGCAGCTGTTATTGACATTGGCCGTTGATACGCACAAAAAATTAACAACGAAGTAGGTAATCATGTCCGTGCGAAATTTTACCTGCTCGACTGCTTTTTTCCACGATTCAAGTCCTTTCACCTTTTTCTTCTCCTTCAAAACAGGTATTTCGATGTCCTGGTTGAGCCTAAGCCAGAGTATATTATAGAAATGCGTACAGAATAGAATTCGTCACCTCCAAGACTTCAGGGCTGCGCGTCATTAGAATAAAGAAGCATACATATTTTTGGTCAATATGTAAAAGTTCTGACAATCCTTATGTTGATTAATGAGGTTGTGCTCTAGCTAACTCGTGACATTTAAAGTTTGTCGTTAACAATCGGCCATTAATTTTGAGTTGATGTGGTGGAAGAGCTTCATAATCCTGGGAAAATTTCATTTTTATCTTATCTATGCAGTATTTCAAAAAATACGGAGAAAACTCGAATTTAAAAAAAATTTAACGCGACCACGTCAGCCTCGAACATGTATGGTGCATCTCATCGTTTTGCAAATTTGAGTCTCAAAGACAAAAGAAAACACTTGTGGATTCCTAGAAATCAAAATTTCACTGTGAAAAATCGATAAGACTGGAATATAGTTAGAAGTTGACGTAGATCATAACGATATTTGCGTTAATTAATGAAGTTCACTGTAAATTGGGATGTCATTCCTCTAGTTGGAGCCTTAATTGGTTTTCGGCCACGTGTGCTGAAGAACAACTAAGATAACCAACTAAAATTTTGTGGACGTAAACAAGAATAATGTAACAGCAGTATGAATTCAGCGGTGAGACACGGAAAGCCGTTTTTTGGCAAAGGCATCTGGTTAGCTGAAAACACATGGGGTGGTTAGGAGTCATTTCCAACAAATGAGCTCCATGTCTACTCTGACACAGACCGGTGAGTTGCCCGTGAGTACATCTAGCCCCAAGTAGGAGCGTGCCAAGCTATCCGTGTTTATCAAGAGTCAAACGATAAGAATAATTCGTCCCATGATCCCGAAAAGGCCTCCTGTACGGAGTCGTTTGGAAGAACAAATACAGAGAGATTGCTAAAATCTCTGTGCCATTGTAGGCTGCTGAAATCCGAGAGTATTTAACTAGGGATCTGCACTTGTAGCGCACGCAGATGAAGCAAACTAAGACAAAGATACCGATAATTCAATGATATTTATCATACCGAAGGATAATTGAGCTACAACATTATTTTAAATACAAGGAAGCAAACTTATCAACTCACCGTACAGTTCCATCAATTACCGTTCCAGTCATTACAGTACCTTTGCCGGTTAGCGGAAAGCAGTGATCCACAGCAACGACTAACCTAAAGATCCAAATAGTGCTGTGCCAGCACGAGTAATAGCAGAATTTGAATAGGTTTTTATAAGACTTGACTCCAAGAAATAGTTTTTTGCGTAATCGGAAATGATTTAGCTTGACAAAGTTTGCAAAAATCCCCTCTATGGTTCACCGTTCATAACAGTATTGGAAGGAATCCTGTCTGGATGGTAAAGTAGTCCGGTGGCAAATTGCTCTCCGATTCATTACCATCAGTGGAAACTCATTAGAGATGGGATTCTCGGGATGAAAAAAAAAAAATCCAACGATTCAACTGACCATGCAACATAAGGAAACAGCAGAAAAATCGGGGGTTCATGCGATTTCTTATCGTTGCCACTGTTAGGGCGGTAGTGCTAGTCTGCACACATCAATATTAATGTACATTACACTGAATCTATCAATAAGGATTTATCTCACTAGATATCATTCCAGCGAATCAAAGATTTACACGCGCATTTCCAATGAAGATCGACCTATCAAAATCACACTACTATCTACAGGGGTTAATCATTTTTATGAACCACAGTTGACGTTTCATTTCATTAACGCGTGTCCATCTTGTACGTCGTGAGTTTTCCACGTCTTGATGCTTCCATAGCATTTTCGTGTTGCTAACATCATTAATGATACCAACAATCCATTTTAAACGATGGTATTTAGACGATGGTATCGTAATATAATAGTAAAGAACATGTGAAACCAAAGTCCTAAGAAATTTCAGCGACGACGCTCGCACTGAATTTACACAGTAAGGACCTTTGACCACGTTTCACGTGGATTCAGTTGCCATAACAGTGCCAAATAACGCCAATACCCTTCCACGAAAGAGACTTGAGATTTTAATTGGAAATATTTTACCCATCTATAAAAGTTCGCAAGAATTTAGTTAACAGCGTAGAAATATGTGTCAAAAATGCAATTTGGAAGGGCGCGCGTGGCGCAGTGGTTGGAGGCGCCACTGTGATACGCACGTGGAATCGGTCCCTGCGCCCATGGCCCACCAAGCCTTCCATCCCTCCGGGGTCGGCAAATTGGTACCTGACTTGTTTGCGAGGATAGCAGCACTGGCTCGATACATCGGCCGGCCACCGCGAGTCATTGTAAAGGCCAGATATGCATTCAATCACCTCCAACGATGCTTAATGAAGTCGAATGCATGGCGCATCCCTCAGGGATTGATCAACGCCGACAGCTTTATCCTTTATTCTTTTAATTTGGAGGGTTATCATAACAAGGACTAACAAGAACTTTGGCGAGACGAATGTTGCGGTTTCCGTCCACTTATCACTTTACAACATAGTTGGTTAAATTATGATCCATATGTGACCCATTTTCTTTTAGTTTGTTTACTTTTCCGCACAAAGATCTTCTGCTATACTTCTTGCAATCTTACTAGGTTATTCAGCAAGAATGTTGTAGCGGAGCGGACGTCATTTGATCACAAGATCATTTGTTGGCTTAAATGCATCTAGTTCTCACCTCCATTCTCCAGTACAAGCCTACTTAAGAGTGTAGACGCCAACACAGCCAATCTTGGTCGTGACGATAAACTAAGCCGCACTAAGAAGATTGGGGACAATCTTCCACTTACATAAAACGCCTCAGGTTCATAGTTATCACAGCTTTATAGTCCAACTCCAATCTCTAATGCTGCATAAAAGGAGAGACTGCGCTAGTCCAACCCCGAACTGGGCCCACTAGGCCTCTCATCGCTCTTGGTTCGGTAAACTGATAAGACTTATGCAGCGCAGTCCACTCCCCCAATCAACGCTTCTTAGTACGGCTATTCCAGGATAATAGAATGCGAGAGCTACCAAGATCCTCACAAGATCTGGAGTTGGATAAAAAAAAAGAACTGCTTTAGATGAAGCGGCGTTCATGGTCAAGCTCGCGTGGACGAATGGATCAACTCAGCTAACTCCTTTTCATCTCATACTTTGTGGAGTAGCTCGCATTCCGATACTAGAAGCGGCGCTTAATGGGCGATGCTGTCACGTCTCGGAAATCTCGATAGTATCATATTTGAGCATTATATCACCAAGCACTGCATGGAAGCCTTCGATGTTGGATCGCGTCCATCATAAATACAGTTCGATTCTATAAACCGTTCCAGATTCTGCTACCATGGAAAACCGTCGAGATTGTAGTTTATAACGCACAGATTGTAATTGTTATTCCTGTTCTACTCAAAACAACAATGTCTATGAATTCTTTTTTCAATGATTATTACGGCACGAGTGCAAACATAGGTAGTTCGCCAGCTTTTGACTACACTAGGCATACTCACGAGTATGTTGCCTACACATCTTGGGTGCACAGGGGAATATTTGGAAACTGCCTTCGAATGGCTGAAATACTTACATCTACGTTTTTCGCTAATAATACGATAAACTAAGCCGCACTAAGAAGATTGGGGACAATCTTCCACTTACATAAAACGCCTCAGGTTCATAGTTATCACAGCTTTATAGTCCAACTCCAATCTCTAATGCTGCATAAAAGGAGAGACTGCGCTAGTCCAACCCCGAACTGGGCCCACTAGGCCTCTCATCGCTCTTGGTTCGGTAAACTGATAAGACTTATGCAGCGCAGTCCACTCCCCCAATCAACGCTTCTTAGTACGGCTATTCCAGGATAATAGAATGCGAGAGCTACCAAGATCCTCACAAGATCTGGAGTTGGATAAAAAAAAAGAACTGCTTTAGATGAAGCGGCGTTCATGGTCAAGCTCGCGTGGACGAATGGATCAACTCAGCTAACTCCTTTTCATCTCATACTTTGTGGAGTAGCTCGCATTCCGATACTAGAAGCGGCGCTTAATGGGCGATGCTGTCACGTCTCGGAAATCTCGATAGTATCATATTTGAGCATTATATCACCAAGCACTGCATGGAAGCCTTCGATGTTGGATCGCGTCCATCATAAATACAGTTCGATTCTATAAACCGTTCCAGATTCTGCTACCATGGAAAACCGTCGAGATTGTAGTTTATAACGCACAGATTGTAATTGTTATTCCTGTTCTACTCAAAACAACAATGTCTATGAATTCTTTTTTCAATGATTATTACGGCACGAGTGCAAACATAGGTAGTTCGCCAGCTTTTGACTACACTAGGCATACTCACGAGTATGTTGCCTACACATCTTGGGTGCACAGGGGAATATTTGGAAACTGCCTTCGAATGGCTGAAATACTTACATCTACGTTTTTCGCTAATAATGTTTTGAGGACATGAAAGAAAAGCTTACGCCCGAAACCATCCTGACTTGACATAATGCAAAAATTTCTCTTAAGACAAGCATAGCAAACAAGTAGCTTAAAATATCTAAGCTACGGTACAATATGCTAGGAAATCGGATAAACAATACAGATTTCCACACATTGCAGACATTGATTAATAACTAAAATTATTAACAAATGCCAAAGGCGTATGTGGCGCAGTGGTCGGAGGCGCCCTGCAACGCACACGTGGTGCGAGTCCTGACCCTCCGGGCCTTCCATTCCTCCGTGGTAGGCAAATTCGTACCAGATTCTGGAAGTATAGCAGCAGTGGCTCGATACATCAGTAAGCCACCGCCAGTCATTTTAAAGGCCAGATATGAATTCAACCACCTCCAAACGATGCTTAGTGAAGTCGAATGCACGGCGCATCTCTCAGGGATTGATCGACGCTAAGAGCATTACCCCTTTTTTTTTACCACCAAGTACTTAAATTACTACTACCACCACAGTGACAACCAACTCTCACCTTTACATAGGCTTTATGTGAAACCACAGAAATACTCCGATAAATTCGAAGAGAACGTCTTTGGAAAATTATTGTTTACGACTCAGCTCTAGATACCATTAAAGCAACATTACTAGATGTACTTATTCTTAACACATTCGCAAGGATGATGGTTTCCTTTAATTGCCAATAGACTATTGATAACCACAGCATTTGAGGGGTTGGGAACTCAAATAACTTTTCTTGGACTATTACGCTAACATGAAGTTGATAAAAAAGATTTATTCGGCTGAAGTTTCGATGCTTTCGCCTTCTTCAAAGCCGGATTGATCCGACTCGATGGTCCACAGGTGGCTGTTCCTGTTTATGTAAAAAGTCATAAAATAGACTCTACCTCATCATCATAAGGCGTGTACCGCTTCTAGAGTATTCCTCTAATCCTAAGCCTATGCAAAATTCGACTTTTCAAAAGTAAAACCGGAGGTTTTGGTGCTTAAAATTCTTGAAACTAGCTCGGCGGCTGCAAAAACCAGCGGTACGTTCTAGGAAATCATCGGTATTTGCTAAATGAAATCCCGTTAGTCCAATCAACTCGCTGTTTCAAATGCGAGCATCGACGAAAAAAGCAAAAACAGTTTTATGGTTCCGAAAAGATCGAAGTTTCGTCCTTGTAGAATAGAAAAAAATTGTACTTAATTAGCAAAAAACTGCTGGCTCGAATGGCTTTTGTTTCAAATGCTGGAATTCACAACGAGACAAGTCATGCTTATCCAAAAATTGAAAGGCGCACCCACAACCAGCCACATTTGCACTGAAATCAATGCGCATCAAGTCGAAACCCTAATTCACACTGAAGTTTAAATATTCAATTCACGATTTTCCCGCAATTCAAAGATAAAAGTTTTCAGATTCCGACACCGTCAGTCATGTCTACAAAAACTCGGAGAGAGGAGGGCAAGAGCCAAACACAAACACAATCGTCAGCAGATCCCATCGGGTTCGAATTGTTAACTTTTATACTGTTAAAAATTACCCATCTCAATTGAATTTGGTTCAAATTCAAAGATCCCTATACACAAGACAGGTTTTGGGCAAGTAAAGGATTATTGAAGACTTTTACATCTAGCCGAATCAGTCAAGACACATATTACACGGTTATACAAAGTAATAAGTGAGGAAGAAACTAAAGGAATAGATTAACAAAGTTACAGAAAAGGAAGAAAGACGAAGAGTATCATTCACGAACTGATGCCATTCTCCCCTTCATAAGTTTGTTCTCTTTACTCTTTGAAAGTTGAACGTGTATGAAAACCAAGTGTTTTCCAAACCCAACAAAATCCTCCAACGCAAAACTGCAAATTTTACACAAACCTTTTCGTCTTAATGAATATGTGCCTCATTCTAAGAAAAATCAGTACACTTGTAAGATCTTCCAACATATATCCTGACCGCCGCGGATTGCAATGATTATGGGTGCCCTGCAATACACACGTGTTCGTTGGCTCGATCCCGCGCTCAGTGTTCACCCAGTATTCCATCCCTGCCGGGTAGGCAAATTCGTACCAGATTCTGGAATTATGGCAGCAGTGGCACGATACGTCGGTAGGGCACCGCAAGTCATTGTAAAGGTCTAATGTGCATCCAATCATCTTTAACGACACTTGATGAAGTCTTATGCATGGCGCATCCAATAATGACTTATATGGTTGATCAACGCAGGAAGCTTTATCCTTCCTTCATCCTTTAATCCAGACGCACAGGAAAGTGAAAATGCACAAGAAGTGAATGTTTCGGAAAATTTTCAGCACTAGTTTTCAAGCTTTGGCACGAAACTTGAAGTTTCGAACCCTTCCACTATAAAATGTCGTTTCCTGACACGTGCTATGCTTTCTATTTCAGAATGGATGAATGTCCAGGATATACGGAAACTGGAAAAGGAGTAGTCACACGTGGAAGCGAAGTACGAGAATCACAACAGCACCTTCTAGTGTTATATATGTTCGAAAGGGCGTTTAGATCGAAAATGACAATAAGCGTGCCATAAAGAAGTTTCTCCATCGGCTGAAAGAGACTGCTGGTATTGCTGAGCGTACGAAGTTTTCGAAAAAACTCAGCGACGCCATGGAACACATGGATCGCTATAAGGTGACCGTATGTCCAACATTTCCCTTATCTCAATTGCTGACCCATAATGGTGTCACTTTGCGACTTGCGGAAATCCGCTCTAAACTACAACATAAATGTGATAATTATCTGTAACGGTACAATTTTCCAGTTATGTCTTGATCAAGTAAGCGATGCTCTATACAAAGCTACACAAGAGAACGGCCGTTTCCGCGTTACGGTTAGTCTGACCAGTCAGCTGGTTTTGAAGTAGGCAGCTAAGTAGTTCGACATAGTAGTACTTTGGAGATTTGCTGAGTAATGTCGAAATAATTCCAACACTCAGGCCCCGAAAATAAATTTGGAACCCCCTGCAGAACAGGATCGCTATGAAATGGTGGTTACTTGCCTGACAAGCAACAAATCATTCGAAGATTATAGCGTAAGAATTTCTTTCATATAGAGTTGGTGGGTCGCATAAACTTATTCGTGTTGATGCTAGGTTTGGGATAACTTCGAAGACGTTGTGATTACCGAAGTATTAAGAGGTTCGTGCAATCTAGAGTTTGACCCATTCTAAGGTGACGTATAGTTCTTCTGAATTAAAACTTTTTGTATCAAGTTTTAAAATAAATACCAACATAATGCAGAAAAAGAGAATTGTTAACGTAAACGGACTAACACTTGGGGACAAAATTATGCCCCTCTGGACGAAATCCCGCATGGTCGGTAGTTTCGATGTACATCCTCGACTACAAAAATAGAAAAGATAAAGGATTTACACGCTCAAGAAGATTACAATTTAACCATGGTAGATCGTGTAAATATGACTTAACGATGTGAGTTTTCTTCAACTTTAGTGAGTCTTTACAATGGAAATCACAAGTTTAAATTAACACGTCTCAGCTCCTAGTGAACCTCATTACATGAAACGAAAGTCAATGGAATACGAATTTACCAGCCAGATGTAAGACTTCATAGTTGAAGTTGTTTGGAAATTAATGCAGGATTTCAACCTCCATCTCCTAGAGTGCCACATCAAAGCTCGTAATATGCACTATCGATCGAAGTAAAGACCATTAGATTCATCACATTTTTATCAATCAGAAACAAGTTTCATCGTTTTTCTTCAATGACCAAAAAACACGAGGTTGGTATTATAGCATTTACTAGCACACAATAGACGATGTTTCGACGTTTTTGCCCTCTTTAGAGTCAGGAAAGGCCAAATTGGCATGCAAACCACTCAGCCAAACACATTAAGTGTCATAGTCATAGTCAAGCCACTATCTTCGCACAGGAATCCAAAACATCAGTGCGTAAAACTCTTGAAGTTTTGGATTAATTCTAAAAATCCAAAAATGAACCGCAGAGAGGAGTATCTTGTAATCACACGTGACCTAGCGCCATTCCTCAGGCTGATTTTTTGACCTGACTCAGGCACTTTTCTCGCCCATGTAGTACTCTGTGCGGCTGGTTTCCACCAAATAACTAGAAGATTTACACCTAACGAAACAGTGGGTGTTTAAAAGAAGCTACTTATTATGTGTTAAGTCTTATCTGCTAAAATTATGAAAGTGTTTGACCGAGTAGGCTGCATGTTAATTTGACCTTTCCAGGCCCTGAAGATGAAATCGCCAAAACATCAGCGATTGTGAATAGATCGTGTAAAAACAACTTCGTGTCTGCTCATCAAGAAAACAGTGAACTATTTCGGCTGTATAAAGGTGTGAAGTTCTGGAAACGATGGCGTTTTAGCCTCACCTTGCTTTCTGAAGCATTCTCTTCACAGGAAGTTGTGTTGATGTTGAAAAGCTAAATCACTCCCGACCACGTGCGCATTTAAATCAATGCAAACCGTCGGGAATCTGTTAGTAGTGCATATATTGTTTTGCTCACGATAATCGAAGAATGAGATTCATCAAACTCGAGCAAAATACTCGTTCATATGAGTGGGCTAGGTATCCATTTCGTGATAAAAAAAAATGCGATAATATTCCTTTCTTCACCACATATTTACAATTGTGCTCAAGTTTTTGTCACACCATGGTGTCATAGAAAGGCGAAAGTTCGCAGTAAGCCTTTATGTACGTCAACTCAAATTGCAGAACTACAAAGAACAAATAGCTTTGTATCAAAGGCAAGCAACAGAACACCGCGACTACCTACAGAGAGCACGACGCGCATTACACAACATCCGCAGTTTCGTTCAACACGAATACTGGGTGATTGCACTTCAGCGTACCGGTACGCGGCTACCATCAGCCATTTCTCCGACGAAAACTTATTTTGCTGAAATTCAGAGTTGGGCAGTTTACGGAGGGAAATGGATTTCGCAAAAGCCGATCTTGAAGCGACAAAAGAACCAAAACTTATAGAATCAAAGACCAAAGTTTACAACAAGGCTGCTGCTGATTTTGAAAAAAAACTCGCTGAAGTGGGCTTGCTTTTAAAATAAGAACTTCATGATAACACTGGAGAATTTAGCACATTCAGGTAACGTCCCTAATGGATGGATTTCCCAAAATTAAGATATTACACGTAGCTGATATTCTCGACTGGGCCAAATGCACACGTCAATACCATGAAGAGATGGCCAAACTCCTCGACAAAAACATCAAGAAAGTGACCTAGACGACCTAGAGACGAAAAATATCAATATTGCAATGCACATTACAAACATACCCAGGAAGTCAGATTGTACATTAAAGAACTAATAAATTAATTCAGAATGTATTGCGTTCTGCAGAAATTCATTTAAACAAGTCACATTATAAAAGTTACAAATATAATCACATCTTTGTAAAATAAAAGGATGAAGCTCTCGGCATTGATCATTCCCTGAGGGGATACGCCATGCATTCGACTTCATTAAGCACCGTTCTGAGGTGAGTGAATGCATATCTGGCCTTTACTATAACTCGCAGTGGCCTACCGATGAATTGAGCCAGCGCTGCTATCCTCCTAGAAAAATCTAGCACTAATCTGCCGACCCAACCCCGGAGGGATGGAAGGCTTGGTGAGCCACGGGTGCGGGGATCGATCCATACGTGTGTTACAGGGCGGTCCCGATCACTGCGCCACATGCGCCCCTTCACATCTTTGTAGATCTTTTAAAACGTATTCTACGTGACCCTTCCTGACATCTACTGTGCGCGTTACACCACTTTTTGCATGCCATTCATTTCCTCGCATGTAACATCTACCAAAGTTTTCGTACTTTTCACGCTTGGATTTGGCTGCTGCGTGAAGATTGTTGTCTTATTTATGAATACGGATGAACGCTGGTCAAGTGAACCGTCTCTCGAATTCTGACACGACCGTACTCGAACGATCCTAGGTATATTTCAAGGAGTGAAATGGGCCCAGAGAAGTCTGGTACCAACTTCTTGACCCCGAAGGAAGGAAAGGCATGGTGAGCCGTTACGGAGATGAATTAAATATCATGCTCGTGATGAAAGGCATCAATACCTCTGAGCTACTGCCTACCTAATTTTTGTAAATCAGCTGACTTTATCTGCAATACGCATGAAACAAATTTATACATATGGGAAAAGTAATTGCTAGATAAAGCTAGAGATGAAAATAAATTCCATGAAACCATAACAATGCTAAGGTATGAGGAAAACTCGGATTAGGGTGGGAGTCGAATCCGATATTAACCGTTTCAGAGGCTCTTGTGTTGTCTACCACTCCAACAAAGACCTTGCTCTATCTTTATTTCAGCCAGTTTTTTTAAAACTAACGGTGCTAATTCGTCAAAGAGAATGATGCAGAGAGCATAAATTGGCACTGAACACAGCTAAGCTTAAGTTCAACCCAGAATAACTAATCGCGGGTTCAAATTACAACCGAGGTTCCGAGTTTTGCTCATAACTCAAAGTGCTTGTGGTCATGTTTCACATAACACCGTGCCATGAAAAGACGAATACGCAGTAAATAAAAGCTAAACATTCTACACATTTATTATAGCCTCATATGGCACTGTGTCAAAGTCTCCTACGATGATAACTAGTACCTATGATTGGATGACAGAAAATGTAGCAATTTTTGTAGCAAATGTAGCAAAAATTTTAGATGAACTTCAAGGCATTTCAAACTATTTTAAATATCTATAAACTTATCTTGAAATTCTCAGTGACAAGGAGCGAAAGTGCAAAGAGTTATGTTTCACTCCAATGAGACGTTCACGAAAAGAGTTTACTCCACAGAATATCGCAAAGGAAAAGTAGGTACAATTCACAGGCATCTTGATTTCGCCCATCAGCGTAAATGAAGAGAATATCTCTTGCAATAATGTTATATAATAAACTACTTAATTCGTTCAGACCACATCGCAATGTAGCAACAGATTACAAATTCTTTTGACATAAACATAATTCGTCAGCATTAACTGGACTATTGAAATCTCCAAGTACAACAGAATAAAACTGCAATGATGTTTCCCATCCGAATATAGGTTTATATTTACGCTAAGGAGAAGAACGCTTAACACATAACCCGTAAAGGAAAACGTGGGAAAAACAGTGCTAATCTCTTAGGTACGCCCTTTGAATTCGCCTCCGTTCGCTACATCGCAGATTATTAGACCCATATAAGCCTATACGAGTTGGGTGACTTATTGATGAAACAAGCAGATGCTTTTATCCTCATACAAGTCCAACAAAAGTTTACCGACCCTGACGGGAGGGAAGGCTTGGTTAGTCTACGGTGTGGAAACGAACCAAAGACGTAGCGTTTATCACATGTAGCTTCTAACCACATACATATACCCATCACCAGCATAACTCTTATATAGAAAAGAAAGTTACAAGCAAAAATGATATTTTCATAAAAATATTTGTAACCGTTTCGATTGCTCAATAGGAAAGTGATTTATTTAGGTACGCCCTTTGAATTCGCCTCCGTTCGCTACATCGCAGATTATTAGACCCATATAAGCCTATACGAGTTGGGTGACTTATTGATGAAACAAGCAGATGCTTTTATCCTCATACAAGTCCAACAAAAGTTTACCGACCCTGACGGGAGGGAAGGCTTGGTTAGTCTACGGTGTGGAAACGAACCAAAGACGTAGCGTTTATCACATGTAGCTTCTAACCACATACATATACCCATCACCAGCATAACTCATATAGAAAAGAAAGTTACAAGCAAAAATGATATTTTCATAAAATATTTGTAACCGTTTCGATTGCTCAATAGGAAAGTGATTTATTTTTGAACAAACACAAGGTAGACCAGCAAAGAAATTTACTCAATGCTGATCAACGTATCTGCGGTTTCACCTTATTCAGATCCCATAAAGGACAAATTGACACGCAATCTACTCAACCTCACACTTTCATAACCTCAGCGGGTATTAACACGCAAGCTTTCATTTGTCTAGTAAACAGTTTCTTTTGAATACTCACCGTTTTGGTCCTTATAAATCCTCCAGTTACTGTTGGAGACCACCCACACAGCATCTTACATAGGTGATGAGTGTGCCTAATTCATGTCAAAAAATCATCCCCAGATAAAGCATAAAGTTTCGCGTGATCACAAACAAGACTGTTCTCTTTGTGGTTCACTTTTAGATTTTTGGGATTTCTCCAAAACGCTAAATTTAACACGCAAGCTTTCATTTGTCTAGTAAACAGCTTCTTTTGAATACTCACCGTTTTGGTCCTTATAAATCCTCCAGTTACTGTTGGAGACCACCCACACAGCATCTTACATAGGTGATGAGTGTGCCTAATTCATGTCAAAAAATCATCCCCAGATAAAGCATAAAGTTTCGCGTGATCACAAACAAGACTGTTCTCTTTGTGGTTCACTTTTAGATTTTTGGGATTTCTCCAAAACGCTTAACCACCCACACAGCATCTTACACCGGTGATGAGTGTGCCTAATTCATGTCAAAAAATCATCCCCAGATAAAGCATAAAGTTTCGCGTGATCACAAACAAGACTGTTCTCTTTGTGGTTCACTTTTAGATTTTTGGGATTTCTCCAAAACGCTTCGGGAGTTTAGTGCGCAGGTGTTTTGTATTCCTGTGCGAGGTAGTCCTCATCACCTGTAGTCTCCATGGCCGTCGAGTGAATCGAGCGAACACTGTCTTCCACATCTCCCTCTCGCGTACAAAAATAGTCCATTGGGTACTGCTCGCTCTAGCGATTTGTTAAGCATTATATCTTCTTTCTAATGCTTTCGGGAAGGTCTCTCGTCATTCTGCTGTACATTTGATATGCCTAGGAAGTCACTCACTAACGACACCTGCGGTCGTCATTCACACGCATTACATGTCCGGTCCACGTTACTTGCGACAGCTTGGCTAATAGAACAGCGTCTGATTTTTGATCGTTGACGAAGATCGGGATTAGGATCCACTCTCACTTACGTGATACGAGACACTCCTAGCATCATCCTTACGACTGCGCGTTCAATAATGCTGAGTGGTCTTTCATCTCGATTACGCATCGACCAAGCTTCGGACGCATACGTTAAGACAGACATCCTCGATACTCCTGAGAGCTCCCAATACGACCGCTTCCACCTGCTTAACTCTGGAGCTAAGTCATTCATCATGTTGATTTCCTGACCTAGATAGAAGTAACCGAAGCATTCAGAGATATTCGTTTCGTTGCGCGTGAATGGGGCTTACGTAACCAATCCGTTCCTCATGAACATCGTTTTTGCGAGATTTAGTGGAAGACCAATCATTCCACAGGGCTTTATCAAAAACGTCAAGCATTTCCCCCTGTTTGGTTAATGTTCGGTATTATAAGAACCATGTCATCAGAAAAGTGAACATCGCGTAATTCCCGACCACCGATTTTCATTCCCATGTTGTCCGATTCCAGTGTTCGCATTATGTTCTCCAAGGTGGCGGCGAAGACTTGCCTCTTAACGTCGATGTTAACATCATTATATAATGGTGATAACTTGGTTGTAAATTTTTCATACTGCTCACGAAAAAACTTTATGTACAAAGTAGGTGTACCCTGAGTGTCCAGAGCGTCCATGAACGCTTCTATCTCAACTAAGTCAAAAACTTTCCTTAAGTCGACGAAAGTGAGAAAGAGCGATACCTTATACTCTCGTGATAGTCCAACAAGTCTTGTTATCGTTTGAGTGTGGTCCATCGTTTAAAACTTTTGTGAAACCATGGTTGCTAACAACGGTGTCCTTCGTCCAGCGCATCGTGAATCCTGTTTAGGATTACTTGAGTGAACAGTTAGTACACGACATACAGCAAGCAGATGGGGCGATAGTTGCCGATATCGTGAGAGTCACCATTTCTCAACAACTATACAGTCTTATTAGTCTTCCATTCAATAAGAGAGGTAACCCGTGTAAACAGAAGCAGCGTGTTGTTGAAGACTGGCGGATGATTCCTCAGGTGTTCGGGCCCTATCCTATGCGGCGCTGGTGCTGTTCGATTTTTCACCGACGAAATAACATTTCGGATTTCGAAAGAGATAACAGGTGGTACGACATAACCTTTAATTAATATGAGGGCAGGAGGACGTGGCTATTGAAGCGATCTTAATAGTGATCGTAAACGGTGTTCCCCCTTGCCTTTCTGGGAGCTGTAGGGCAGTGAACTGCAATCTTCATGACTTTGTAATTGGCGAAGCCTCGATCTACTTTGCGAATGCTTTTGCCAGCCTATGCAACTCCGACCATAACTGCTGCTGCTCTCTTTCTAAGATATTCTTTTATCTCCTACCTGCATTGTTTTGCAAATTCGAATGTGAGTTGGAGGTTGCCTACAGCTCGGGTGATTTCAAGCTGGCCTACTAGCTCGAGTGTTTCTGGACACGGTCGTATTTTGGCATCTTCCGAACTCTCAGCTTTCACACCATTAACGTGAAGATGCCGACTGGGTCGATCGCATGCCTCATAAATCTTACCAAACTTCCCAGCACCCGACTAATGAATTGATTAAGTTCTTTTATAGCGCTTTTGGAACTTTGTTTTTGATTTAACTTTTTCTTATCTCTGCAAAGAATGAAGTCTTGCACCAATGAGGCAACGGGCCTTGTAGAATTTGTGACAACATCAATATCGGTTGGGCAAAACCACTGACTTACAATGATGTGGTCTATTTCGTTATTGTACTCTCCATTGACAGACTCCCATATCGAACATTTTGAGTGGGATTTCTGGAATTGCGAGTTACCATGGATCGCCTTTATTTCGTTATTGTTCTCCATTGACAGACTCCCATATCGAACATTTTGAGTGGGATTTCTGGAATTGCGAGTTACCATGGATCGCCTTGGGCGTCACGATAAATTCAGGCAGCCGCCCACACTGGTCGTTCAATCCCAACAAATGGTTCCCAATGTGACGCCCTTCAGACGTTCTGCTGGGTCAAATTTTAGCTCTGAAATCTCCGACAATGACCTTAAAGAATGTAAAGTCTTCTTTGTAGAACTTCTCTAAGCCCGCATTGAAGGCCTCCACTTTGTCTACTTCATGGCTTAATTTTGGTGCATAGCCAACGAGGCGTGTGGCGCAGAGGTCGGAGGTGCCCTGCAACACACACACATGAGATCGATCCCAGCGCCCGTGGCTCACCAAATCTTCCATTGTGTGGCGCAGAGGTCGGAGGTGCCCTGCAACACACGCACATGAGATCGATCCCAGCGCCCGTGGCTCACCAAATCTTCCATCTATTCTTTTTAGCCAACGAGGATTGTTAAGCCGGTATTCATTCACATCTCTTTAATCGTAAACGTCCGAATCACGTTGTTAGTTGTTCGGATGAATCAATGTTCTTGGCCAAGCTCGTGTTGCAGAGAACGCCGATGCCTCCGACTCTTCTATCGTCGCGTTTTCCGAGTATGCGTGCGTTGTGGTTACAGATCGTCACCATAATCCTTTGCGATTTAATCAGCTTGTAGCGGCTCTGTGGTTTTAGCAGCCTCTCTGCATTCGTCTTACCCAACGCTGCCACATCGGGGGCTCTTTCAGCTTCAGGTGGATGAGCACTTGTTTCAGTTATGTTGTCGATACACAAGCCTATGCCTGTCGAGCTCTCAACGTAGAGAATGGATATACTTGTGGGTAGCTTGCCAATTTCTATCAGTGTAGATGTGGTTTCTTATGTATGTATCTGTATTAATGAATCTGTTGAAGCTGTGAGTGTTTGGCTAAGTGGATTGCGTTTTGATTTGACCTTTCTACACTCTGATGAAGCTGAAACGGCCGAAACATCAGAACCTTTGTAATGACCTCGTATCTGTTCATGAATAAAGCAGTGACTTATTGAACAATACTGAGGTTAATAGAAAGGTCACGAGAATTGTTACGACTGTACTTCTAAATTTGCAAATCTTTTCAATCAAGGTCTGAAAGGTTTGAAATCCGCCGATCCCGGCGAAATCAAGCACCTAGCCCTTTTGGTTTTTCCAATGAATTCTGGCATTTTCGACTAAAAACTTGAAACTAACTCACTTCGACATTAGTAACAATGTTAAAAAAAAAAGACAAAGCTGTCGCCGTTGATCAATACCTGAGGGATGCGCCATCATTCGACTTCATTAGGTATCGTGGAAGGTGATTGAATGCATATTTATCCTTTACAATGACTCACAGTGGCCTACCGATGTATCGAGACAGTGCCCCTATCCTCCTAGAAGAGTATGGTACCAATTTGAAGGCCCTGGAGGGATGGAAGGCTTGGTGGGCCATGGACACACGGATCGATTCCACGTGTGTGTCGCCGTGGCACTTCCAACCAGTGTGCCACACGCGCTCTTTTTAGTAACCATGATAACAGCAATAATATCATATTTTTACTTTGTCGGTGTTATCAGCAATCACCCGTCAACGCGAGTGATTCAGGGAGCACGAATCGGCAGTGAACCCTATTGGGCAGAAGCTGCAGTCGAAATCACAATGTCCTAACTTTTACTCACTGGATGATAGAGAGGCAAAATCAAGGGCCTCTACTGGTGTGGCGAATAGAACATGAACCACCATAAAGGTAACCGCGTGTTCGAAGCCCAACTGAAGTTCCGAGTTTTGCTCATTTCTTAGCAGTTTTTTCTTCAAAGTTTGCAGTCTTGGAAGTGATAAAGATGGTGAATTCTATGGAAAGTAGCATACTGTGAAGAAGGCAAATAACTGCAAATTTTAGGAAAAAATGCTATTTTCGGATATTGTAGTTTGCAAATACTGCAAACAGTATGTAAAAAAGTGCAAACTGTAGAAATTGGAGATTTCGAAATAAAGTTATTTAAGCACGACGTTTATGAAACCAATGGAATGCCATGATAATAAGAGTTTTAAATAAGACAAACTAGTGGAATCACAATTATGAACACCTAACTTTTCTATACACAATAGTTACGGTGACGCCCAGCATTCATCTATACTACAAGTACAACACTCATCAACAGTTTACTATCACACTGCATCGAAGACAAATCCTCTAAGTGTTGAAGTACAGCAAGACATTTATGTGACCTCCTCAATGAGAAAAGTCTCGGTGATGACTACTTTTCACTCTAACAGTCTCCCGAAGCGAAACAAATTCGTCGAAAAAGGGAGCTTTTGAAAAATATTAAGACACACACCATAGCGATAAATACTCGATAAACTATGGTTAAGTATGAAATTATAGCGAGAAGCCTATAGGCAATGAAATAAATGACTGAAGAGGAAATGAGTTGATATCAACTCACAACGGAAAATGAGCCCACTTGCATTGGGAGCAATGCGATCACTTTTAACTCTTAGTATTAAGTATAAGCATGTACTGTTCTGGCACTTATCATCACCTGTATCACCTCTCGTCCAGCTGATCGTCGAGTGATTCAAGTGGGTGCCAGAAAATTTCCCATTTTTCTAGGTCGCAAGCAAGAGTAGCCCAGTGATTTCTGCTCGCTCTAGGTACTCATTAAGCACAATACCTTTCCTCTAGGGTTGTAGTGGAGAACCCTGATCAGTTCGGCGGTCACCATGCTGCGCGTTTGACATAATGTCATCAGCAAAGCGAACACAGTGTAATTGCCGACCATTGACCTTCACTCCCACATTGCCCCATCGCATGACGCTCTAGAGTGTGGCAGTGAATAATACTCGCGGCATGGTATGGCGCCATGGCTAACCCGCCCTTTTTAGGTCGATGTTAATATCGTTGTGGAATGATGATGTCAGCAGCGACGCCCTGGTTATCATAATAGAGCCATACTACTAATTAAAATAGTACTAAAAGACTTGAGATTTCCTCACCACTAAAAGCCATAGCACTGCATGAATTAGAAAATCAATAGTTGCACAGAGATACCTGCCAGAATCGACTCGACACGGTTCGAAAACTCTTCCTTCCAATATTCTTATCAATTCAGACACCGAGGTTTTCGTAGGAGCAACAAGAGATATAGGGACGATCTATAACCTCTCATATTCATCAATCCTCAAAAGACTATTTCAAACAAACCGGAGAAAAATCGGCAATTCCTATTGTGGTCAGGGCCTTTTTGACTTTTTTTGCAGTTGAAAGAACCTGAAAGCATTACAAGATACGTGAGTTGTCGCGTAGTTACCACGAGAAATTTAACTGATATTGCTACTCTCAAAACTACAGCTGCAACAATTGCAAAGTAAAACTTGAATACTTGGACACTTGGATGGCCCATCATCACTGATTGTGCCAATCCCAGCATAATCTCCATTACTCGGAGTTTCGCTGGCTCAGCCATTGCGGTTCACTGGACCCCCGAGGTCAGCCAGTCCAAAGTTCGCCTCAGCTCGTCACTACCACAGGCAGTCGCCACACTTGTGAAACAGACGACAATTTCCACCGTGCGACTAGTTTGAATCCAGGATGGTGGTGGACCTTGGTATTGGTTTACTTTTAGCTGGGCCTCCTGATGGAAACAGCAGACTCCTTGGCTTGGGAGACCCTACCGGGGGATGAATCCCTCCGCTGTACGTCGTAGTGCGGGACCCCAGAACTCCTACCGGCCACGATGAGGCCGTAAACCGTTTTGAGGATTGGCAAGGTAATAGAAAGAAATGTTATGCTCACCTCTTCTTCCTTTACCAAATCTATTTTATTTAACACTATAATCACCCTTTCTGGGCAGATTATCGAACACAATAGGAGATGCTCTGAAGTCTGCGGTTGAATGCCGGATAGTGCGTTCACCACCTGTTGGAACAAAATCAGTACCGAACAGAGCACTTAATACGAGGATGTAAGAAACGATTACCACAAGCGCCATGTCGAAAACGGTGCTGGCAGCCAACACAGCCTTTATGAGGCCAGCATGACCAGGACAGTCAATTAATACGAGCCGACGGTTAGCAACCGTCAGTGACGAAAATCTTCAAAACAATACCATTTCCTATCACTTATAACTTATTATAGAAACAATTCATGCATGTTCTCAAAAGACTATTTCAAACAAACCGGAGAAAAATCAGCAATTCCTATTGTGGTCAGGGCCTTTTTGACTTTTTTTGCAGTTGAAAGAACCTGAAAGCATTACAAGATACGTGAGTTGTCGCGTAGTTACCACGAGAAATTTAACTGATATTGCTACTCTCAAAACTACAGCTGCAACAATTGCAAAGTAAAACTTGAATACTTGGACACTTGGATGGCCCATCATCACTGATTGTGCCAATCCCAGCATAATCTCCATTACTCGGAGTTTCGCTGGCTCAGCCATTGCGGTTCACTGGACCCCCGAGGTCAGCCAGTCCAAAGTTCGCCTCAGCTCGTCACTACCACAGGCAGTCGCCACACTTGTGAAACAGACGACAATTTCCACCGTGCGACTAGTTTGAATCCAGGATGGTGGTGGACCTTGGTATTGGTTTACTTTTAGCTGGGCCTCCTGATGGAAACAGCAGACTCCTTGGCTTGGGAGACCCTACCGGGGGATGAATCCCTCCGCTGTACGTCGTAGTGCGGGACCCCAGAACTCCTACCGGCCACGATGAGGCCGTAAACCGTTTTGAGGATTGGCAAGGTAATAGAAAGAAATGTTATGCTCACCTCTTCTTCCTTTACCAAATCTATTTTATTTAACACTATAATCACCCTTTCTGGGCAGATTATCGAACACAATAGGAGATGCTCTGAAGTCTGCGGTTGAATGCCGGATAGTGCGTTCACCACCTGTTGGAACAAAATCAGTACCGAACAGAGCACTTAATACGAGGATGTAAGAAACGATTACCACAAGCGCCATGTCGAAAACGGTGCTGGCAGCCAACACAGCCTTTATGAGGCCAGCATGACCAGGACAGTCAATTAATACGAGCCGACGGTTAGCAACCGTCAGTGACGAAAATCTTCAAAACAATACCATTTCCTATCACTTATAACTTATTATAGAAACAATTCATGCATGCCACTCCACAAAAATACGGAGCAAGTCATTCACAGTCACAAACATGAGATGAAAAAAGGATAAACAACGTAGGCTACCCAAGATCTACGGTATTTCTCCGTTCACTAGAATCAGCATGCTTGTCGAAAGCAGCAGTTGATGCCACCTCAGCAAGTGCTCTCGTCAGCGTCGTTTTCCCACTGTCTACATGTCCCAGTACTCCGACATTCAGCGACATTCTTTAGAAAAACCTTACATTTATGTTTGTACTAGACCATACATATTAAGTCAAACACTGAAAATTCTTCAATGAATAACAAGTGTGTTAAATAAATTAACTCAGAATGTAAATGTAATGTAAATAACTCAGAAATAAAGACTTAGTCAAAAGTATCTACTGAAAAAATGAAACAGAATTGTCGGTAGCACCAAATAAAAATGAAAGCAAAAAGTAGCGATGAAGATTTAATCCCATGATAAAAATCTATAGAGATTTTGGGAAAAAAGTATCCCATCCATTCATAAAAAACCCAAATAGTGGCACTCTACGAGGCATACATATCAACATCACCAAATGAAAGGCTTCCAAAAACCATATATGGGCTAGTAGTGAACCAAGAAAAAAAAAGGTTGTAAAAAACCAGCAAACAGAATATTTCAGAGAAGTTATGCCTGAGAAAACCCATTCGGATTGTTACACTGCCAACACCAAAGATCTCGAGTCATCTCTTCCAGACCAAACTCCGCTTTCCAATCGAGCATTTTATTCGCACGAGAAGGGTCGCAGTAAACAGCTGCGACATCTCCACTGCGAGGAACTCCAACCTGGAATGCTCACTCACTGGGTTACCAAATAACCACGACAGAAGCAACCAAAAATTGTAGGCCATTATTTAGGAATACTAACGCAGAAACTGACTTGCTTGGATACTTGGACGGCGAATTCTCATTAGTTGTGCGGGTCCAATTATATTCTCCAATTTCCGGAGTTTTGCTGGCTTAGCAATTGTGGTTCTCCGGAGTCTCAAGGTCAGCTTGGCCAAAGTCTGCCCAAGGTCGTCACCACCACAGATAGTCCCTGCCCATGTGGATCAGAGGTAGATTTGCGACCATGCAACTAGCTTGAAACCAGGATTGCAGTGGGTCCTCGTATTGGTCTACACTTAGCTAAGCCTCCTGATAGAAACGCCAGACTCCTTCTCATCTTAGGAGACCGTGCCGAGAGATGAATCTAGTCACTGTACATCTCACCCCTACACCCAGGAACGCTCCCAGCTATGATGAGGCGGCAAACGTTGACAGGAACGCAGAAACACAAAAAACAACTAAGATACTTTTCCAACCTCAGTAGGCACTTTACGTCCACTTGCTTTTTCAAAGGCTGCCACCATCTCCTTAACTGAGTACCCAGTACCAGTCCCAAGATTGTAAACTTCAATTCCAACGTGACCTAAACATAACTAAGTATAGATAACAAAAGCTATAGGAACAAATGAGAAGGAATTAACCTTCTCTTTGGATTCTGTCAAGAGCTTTCACATGTCCTCGTGCAAGGTCAACTATGTGAATGAAATCCCGTACTCCTGTCCCATCAGGTGTATCCCATTTATCTCCGAAAATTGTAAGAACCGGTAATTTACCAATGGCAACCTGAAGACTTGAAATATAGAAACTAATTGATAGCTACCACAAACTTAAACCAGAAATGCTTTTCGGATCGGCGACAATGTTTTGGGCACCAGATTATTTGAGGAGTCGAGAATTTCACAGATTTACAGATAACAGCTTGCTTGATTGCATTAATCGTGTTTTCCAGTTTAAACATGTTCTTAACTAAACTTCCAGAAAAGTTTAAAAGAATAAGCCTTCTAAATTGCTTAAAATTCCTGCGCAACAACGGTCTAACAACATAAACTCGCCGGCCAATTCCATTTTGTCCTTGCTAAACGAAACCCTGTTTGCTTTATCGCTCGTGTGTCCAAATAACTACCCTTGACGCAAAAAGAAAGTAGAAAAAACGTGTCTTAGGCTCAAGAAAATCAGAATTTCATCTTAGGAGGATTAAAGAGCCCGTAATACGTAAAATTCTGTAGATTCTAAGGATTTTTAATCGACTTAAAGAAGCTCAACATAAGCTGATGCGTTGGAAGGATGAAGCAGCCATCATTTGCCCAATAAAAAAATGTACTGATCTTTTTCAATCAGCAAACACGAAGTTGGTTTTACAGTGTTTCTTAACACACAGTAGCTGATGTTTTAGAGGTTTCGCCTTCTTCAGAGCCTGACCTTTGACCTTTTTTTAACCTTTAAAGGTTCAACACAAGGCGAAACCTCCGAGATATCAGCTATTGCATGCTAATAAACGCTGTAATACCAACCTCATGTTTTCTCAGCAAAAAAGAACCGTGGATTATTTACCAATGTAAAGGTCAATAGGAAGTCGGTGTTGGAAAAAGTGCACTGTTCTTAACGGAACGTGCCGGCCGTTATGCGTTAAAAATGTCAATATTTCATCCTTATATCTGAAGCAGAGCTAACCTGACTAACAAACGGCATGAGATTGTTGGGGATACCATTCGGATCTTCACCTATTCGTCCACTTGGATGAGCACCCACAGGATTAAAATAGCGCAGTAAAATAATATTCCATTCCTGAACGTAAAATCACTAATCACTTGCCCAGCAGAGGTCAAATACTGGAAAACAAACCGCATACCGGATTCGCCTTCCCAACGTCAATCAAAATTTGTTCCATCATATATTTCGTTTGTCCATAAGGATTGGTTATATCCTAAGATTACGCAAAAATATACGAACGATAAATAGGAAAATATCCACAGCACGTGTATAAAAAATTACAAATTACATAGAAAACATATCAGACAAAAACGAGCCCATCCCTCACCAGACCAGTCTGACATTCTTCCGTTAGAGGAAGCTTCTTAGGCACTCCGTAGACGGTGGCACTTGAAGAAAAGATAAAATTCTTAACGTTATACTTCTGACACATCTGAAATATTGATGACTCTTAGTTGCTACCCATGTTTCATTCGTTTCTTAAGCAAAAGCGGAGCTATACCTTAATAAGGTTGAGACTAGCAATGATATTATTCGAATAGTATTCGTACGGCTTCTCCACAGATTCACCAACAGCTTTCAGTGCAGCCAGATGAACTAGGCCATCGAAGTTACCCTGCAAGAATACCATGTACATCAAAAACACTACGTACAAACGTACACTTAACTTCGCAATACTACTTCAGTATGCTGGAACAAATCTGTCTTTAGAAAAAAGAAGAAAAAAGGATAAAGCTCTCAGCATTGATCAATCCCTGAGGGAAACGCAATGCATTCGAGTTCATTAAGTATCGCTGGAGGTGATTGAATGCATATCTGATCCTTACAATGATTCGCGGTGGCCTACCGATGTCTCGAACCACCGCTGCTAGCTCCCAGACAAGTCTGGTACCAATTTTCCGAGCCCTGAGGGATGGATGGCTTCGTGCGCCCTGGAGACGGGGATCGATCAGTGTGTTGCAGGGCGCCTCCGACCACTCTGCTACACACACCCCTGTGTAGTCCTATTTTAAAAAATTAAAGATAAAATATGACAGCAATATTTAAAATTCATGCACACGCAAGGATTGTTCCATACTGCTTGAACTGCATTCTGCATGACCGCAAAAGATTGTTAGCGAGTGATGACAACTAACAGCCTTTCACGATATTGGTCAGCATTCACTAGTAGTAATTCCAAAATAAGCAAAAAAGTAGGTACACTCTTTCTTAAGTTACTAAACAAAATAGTTATGTTTTTTATTTTACTTGAAAGAATAAGCAGCACCTTGGAAAAAACAGCATCCAACTGTTCCAAGTTGCACACATCGCATTCTTGGAATGGGATTGGTTTCCCGACTAACTCGCTCACTCGTAACAGCGCGACTGAATGTCCTTTGCCATCTGAAAGCAACCTAGTACAATCTTTGAAGTCTCTACTAAAATATTTGGGCTCGGTAACCCTTCTTAAACTCTATATACGGTAGAAACAAGAAATAAAAGCTCAGAGATCCGCCCTCCCAACTTCACTCAAAATTTGCTCTATCATATATTTCGTTTGTCCATAAGTATTAGTGATACCCAAAAATAATAGGGTGGAAACAAGACATAAGAGCTCAAAGATCCTCCTGTCCCACGTCAATCAAGATTTGCTCCACCATATAATTGCTTCAGCATAAATCATATATCATATTCTATGGAAATACTTGGGCTCGGTAACCCTTCTCGAACAGTGTCTGAATACGGTAAAAACAAGACATATAAGCTCAAACCAGAAATGGAATTGGAGAAGTTGTCGACGCACATCACCTCGTACCCAGCTTTTGCCAATTCAAGCGTTGTATGGCTTCCAATGTATCCAGCGGCGCCTGTCACTAGGATTCGCATTGCCTGAAACCTTCACAGTTAACGAGAAAAAAGTTAACAATGCCAAATCGGTCATGAATGTAAATCAGGATAAAACAATAGTTAATAGCGTTTAATCAATCACCAGCGATAGAATCTGAGGTTTACAACTCATGGGTGAACCCACAAACGGTTCATCGTACAGCCAACAGTTGAACAGTCCTAATGTACTCAAATACAGATGTCTTCCGACAAATTTGTAGGAACGATAGCTCGACATCATGAAGAGGCTTCCAGCACATACCATCACTATCCTTTTAGGTTGGTCAGCTTCACGAGAGGTTATCACAGAACGCGTGTGGCGCAGTGGTTGGAGGCGCCAGTGCGGCGTGCACGTGAAATGTGCCCATGGCCCACCAAGTCTTCCATCCCTCCGGGGTCGGCAAATTGGTACCAGACTTGTCTTGGTTGATAGCACCACTTGCTCAATCCATCGGCAGGCCACCGCGATTCATTGTAAAGGTCAGATATGCATTCAATCACCTCCAACGATGCTTAATGAAGTCGAATGCATGGCGCATCCCTCAGGGATTGATCAACGCCGAGAGCTTCATCCTTTATCCTTTGAAGTTGGTCTCACTTGCCGTCCCACATGAAAAACACGCGGGCAGTCCAACTTGTAACATCACGATGAGTTGTCTTTTTGATCAATATGGCGTTTATTTAAAAGTTTGATCTTTATTAATACTTTAAGCTTATTTCCACCGAATAACTACAGTATTCTTGTGTAAAATACGTCTAGGCTCTGAGGAAAGCGAAGTCGCCTAAACGTCATCCAACGACCGATAACACCAACCGCAACGACAAAAACGACGACGACAACAACGAGGACCTATACCACCTTCGCATTGGCTCAACAAGATCAGTTTATAAGATCGTGTAAACAAATATATCAACCATCTTTGCCGAGGTTTATAGAAAGTCGGTCTTTTGAGTTATCAAACTTACGTTCGTCTCTCCAACATTACCAACAGGAAATTCGGCTAGAAGTACGCCAATGCAGAGCTCTCTAAGTCACCAAAGAGTCTACTTCATCGGGAAGAACAGACGATCGCATAGGGAATGTGGGAAACCCTTCGTTTAAGAGTGGAAGCCCAGTCACACTCATATCGTGTCAGAAAGACAACAAGAGATATTGTGAGAGCCCATAGAATCTACTTGATGATTAACGAAAATTCAAGTGATAGAAGTACTGCTCCCCATCATGAAACCTTCCTTACGACGCCGACAACCACAGAGTCGTTTCTGATCGATTTTGTCAAAACTAGAACACTATCTGACCAGATGAGTAATTCCTTACTGCTCCCCATCATGAAACCTTCCTTACGACGCAGACAACCACAGAGTCGTTTCTGATCGATTTTGTCAAAACTAGAACACTATCTGACCAGATGAGTAATTCCTGCTTCTTTAGCTCATTCCTCATAGCACCTTTGATTCCCAAATGGGGGACCGTGTTCAGTCGTAAAAGCATTTCAGACAGGTTTCTACTCTCGCTTTTTCTCGTTCAAAACGAAGGTAAAAGCCTAAGCCAAGAAACGGAGGTCACCAATGACATGACACAGTTAGGAAAGCTTTGTCGGTTATCCATTTAAACATTTACCTATTTACGAAGATGTTAGAACGTACAAACAATCAACGATTTCGACAAAATCCATTTGTAAGTTGAGCCAAGGAGAAAATCAATGACCACCGGCCATCAATCAATAATCGAGTAATCGATAACCGACTGACGTGTCTTTGGATGAACTTCTACTGCGAAAGGAATACTAGGAAAACTGAGATGTCGGGTCATTATTCCTGCCAGAGGAAAGGCCTGAATCACTCGCCTATGGAGTAGCGCCACGTGGAAACCACTGCCGACCAGCATTTGTTTATCGATCGCATCGAAATAATAACATTATCCAGGATTCTCTCACAGTGTACACTTCATGAAAATCCAGCAAGATGAACGAAAGATGGTTTAGTGCTTCGCTTACCTAGCTTCATAGTCAGAATTCGGCAATCGTGCTATCGATCTGCTATCTCGTCGAAATTCCTTTTCATAGTCCTAGAAAAGGGCAATTTTCTTCTAGTACTTGTAAATTAGTCTAGTAACCTACGAGTATTATGTCAGGAGATTTCGAACAGAAAGTCTACAATGCTTCAAAAGTTTATCCTTAAAACCCCACCAAGCTAATTTCCCTGAAACTAATGCATACACTTCTGTCAGTGTTTTAAGCTGGTGCGTTCCTTCTCTGTGAAGGTCCAAACCTTTGGAGTCGGGAACGTCATCGAAGACCGCTTCGATTTTTACTTCATTAAAGAGTCGTTTTCTCGTCGAAGAAATCCCTCTATTTGAAGTATAAAATTTGGATGCGGCGGGGTTTGTACACTAACTCACTCAGCTTCTTAACCAGCATTTGTGTAGGACCAGCTTAATGGCAATTCAGTACGTCAGTGCTGTCAGAAACTGTCCTCGCACTACGCTCATTTGATATAATTTATGATAATTGATCCCGGTTTCAATTGCTTCTTCCAGTGATAGTAGGTTACCCCGTATGTAAATGAGAGTTTAGACGCCATTGTAACCTCTTTTCCATGTTGCATCGCTTTCAGGACTGCTTTATCACTTCGCATTTATACTGCCGTTGTGATAAATATCGTGAGCGGCACAAAATGGTGAGTTTTTGAAAAGCAACTGACATAAAAGTAAGGAAATTGAGTTGGACGGTTCTCAGATTACACGGACCACATCCCATCCATTCCTCTCCAGGCGTTCCGTGTATGTAGAAAAGAATATGAGTGAAGAATTGTCCTGGAGAAGGAGAGCATCATGGACTACACTCGAATATTTCAGAGAAGCCAACGCTCATCAAACAGCCTCAACACTTCGTTCTCACCCTCTTGACTCCACGGTCTTCCTAGTGCTCTGTTATGCGACAGAGACGTTGGTTGGTTGAAACCTTAGCCACGTCGAAAATTCTACAACCCACCAAAACAGCGCTCAAACGATGGCTCTTGATGGATAATCGAAGCACTTAATATCAACTCGGACATCCCATTTTAGAGCTCCAAAACCTATGCCATCCTCGAGATCCAGGAGAGTGCACACTGAAACTAAAATATACATGTACCAGAAGAATCGACGAACGATGATAAGGGGAGTAGAATCTACCCCAAAAGGATGCGAGTGTCATCCACTACGCCGATCTACAAGACCGGCAGACGTATATGTGACTCACCTCGACCATATGCATTCCTCCATTCTGAAAAGGATTTAGATGATCACTGGATGATACTCGCAGACTTCGTCAAATCCGAAGCGAACAACCACCATGGACGACAGCGATGTAAGGAAACGAACGAAAAATATATCGGGGTTCGCAGCACTAGTGAATACGTGCCGGGCAGCCGTGTATCAAAGTATTACCAGTAAAGCAAGAAAACGACGAGGCGCAAAACAGGTTTTACAACCGCGATCCTATTACTAGTCGCTCAGTTCATGCCAATCACGGTTAAGGTGGTTCCGCAGTGGTTCACTTAACCATGTTCTCAACGAACTGTAGACCTGTCTCGATGAACACCTACAGAGTGGCACATGAACATCACCGGAATCGCCATTCAGTTGCCCGGGACTCTTCGTGATAGCTGTAGTCAAGCGGCCACAATCCCTTTTAAACCAACTTGCTCTATCCTAAGTTCGTTAACGATATAGACTATTTCTTCAAGTTCAGGTTTGGTTTCGTACAAGAATTAGCTCGGTGCTGTATTTTGACTTTCATTTTCATAATGTGTAGTCAAAGGAAGGAAAACACCACGAAAAGTACATTTCTGGACTAGGAACAAAAATATTAGCATAAATATATAAGGGAAATTGACACTACAAAGTTACGCGGAACAGAAATGAAAGAACATATAGACCGAAGAACTGAGTAAAAGCTTCATATGGCCATTTCACACTAAATGAACAATATAATCACTGAAAAGAGATGATGGACCAGGAATGGCACATTCGAAACTAGAAGATTAAACTCTTCATCGGGTTAAAACAGAGAACAAGGGGTACTACTAACATCTTGTCCTAAGTAGTCTTTACAGAACAGTAACAACAGTGCAGTAGTAATCAAAGATGGGCTTTTGAGGATAGGTGAAGACAAATCAACATAGAAAAATATCCTTGGAAAACCTCGTAGCACTACGTAACGTGGTCACAAATAGAAAGCTTGAATGATAGTTACAAAGCTTTATAAAATCCAATAAGAGAAGCAACGAGCGAAAACGCTGCGCTATGCCTAGCTGAAAGCTTACAAGACCACAGAACCCTACAAGGAAGAGAATGTATAGCCACTATGAAGTCACTAACAAGACCAATCAATGTTAATAAGTCTTTATCTACCTTTAGACCTTTCTTTGAAATAAGACGCATTTGGCGTATGATTCCAGATGTAAGCGCAGCGATCCAAAGGTACAAACACCACCTCCAAAATTGCGTTGAATCCAGTGCTAGAATATGGGCGTCAGAAAGCCAGGCCAAAAGCTCCACAACACCGTAGATCGTGTATGCGCTGGTCCCCGCTGTTGTACAGAAATACTCAAAGTAATCCGTTGGTTGTGTCGTGAGAAGATCCCAACAAGACTTGATCATCGAAGGATGATTGAATTGCCTCAATACAAGGCGTGCGGATGAGCACTGCTTGGCCAGTGCTAACACCACTTCTTTCCGAGTGGATGACTGAGCTTTCAAAGCAAGCATAAAACTGACCGACCTTAGCGCCTTGTCTCTTCCAGCATAGGTGTTCAGAACACTGGCCAGAGCGTCCAAATACTCCCGAATATGGGCCATTTGGGAAGACCAGGCAGCCAAATGGAGAACGATCACCACGTAGACAACACCATAATGTCACCAGTAACAAGACTATAGTGTACTCTAGACTGCAATCACTGATAAGAGAACGTGTGCGCTCTTTGGTTTACCAGGCCCTATTGACCACTTGCAACTTTCGTTCACCACTACGGAAAAAAACCGTTCTACACAGCCACGCTGTGCTAAAGAGAGTAGAATATGATATATGGCTAAAAAATGCCCCGTACACAACGCGGTTAGAGTAGGTACAACTTTCTTTATCATGAAGACAGTCTTCATATGTCTGCTAAACACAGCAATCACATATAGCACTAGAACTGCCAGCATTCTGTCATCGACAAACCAATCAGGTAGAAACAGCATAACAAAAAAGTGAGACATCATAGATAATAGAAAATTATAGCAAACTTTCAATAAGAGTATCTCTTAATTGTGTGCTAATTGCAGCCGGTTGCCCTTGATCGCCTAGTTTGAAAATCGACTCCACTACCGAGAGTTCAGTAGAAGTAGTATCCAACCCTAAAACTCAGATGAGTAAAGTGATTAAAGATGTGACAAACAGAAAAAAAAGACTCTAACAAACGAAATAAATGAAGCCCAAAATTTCACTGGACAACAATCAAAAGCTTGTTTAACTCCATGGCAACAGTACCCATTGATTTCTACGTAATTTCACTTCGGCAGTTTGTCGCACAAAGTTCTTTGGCTATGCTTGCTATTTAGTCGATAGCTTTCTTCACACAATTGTTATAGCACACATGCTCCCAAAAAGGTGGATCCCACGCATTTTACAATTTTGAGGAAAAAAATGCTTTTTGTTTGAGTTTGTTCCTCAAACCACAGATGCCGCAGCTGGTAAAAAGTGTACAAGAATATCTCCGCTGGCGAGAGTAGCACTGAGAAGGAGTACCATCATGCCTTAGCATATTCTAGTACCACAGCTTACAATAAAGTATTAGCACGATTTTCGAAAGAGGAGCTCCACTGACAGTAACTGCTATTTGTGCCAACATAAATGCTGTTTTCAAACTATGGTGGAAACTGATGTCTTTTTTGCGTGACATAACGGACAATACGCAGGGATTTCGAAGCGAGAGTAGCACTGAGAAGGAGTACCATCATGCCTTAGCATATTACAATAAAGTATTAGCACGATTTTCGAAAGAGGAGCTCCACTGACAGTAACTGCTATTTGTGCCAACATAAATGCTGTTTTCAAACTATGGTGGAAACTGATGTCTTTTTTGCGTGACATAACGGACAATACGCAGGGATTTCGACTCCTCAGTGGAAGAAAACCGGGTGTCGTCTCAAGGTGCACAATGCCCATAAAATTAATCACAATAATATCAGGAGCATTCCTAACACATAAATGGCTGTATACGTTGATCATATGCATGAGCAGACAAAGTGGAGCATTTGCATTGATTTCAACACATACTCTTCCAATAATTTACTTTGCCGCAATGATTTTATTTCCTCTCCTTTTCGCATTCAAACGATAGCTCGTATTACGTATCTTCTGCCATACGTAATCCATGAAGGATATTCTCTAAGTTTTGTAATTAATTTACAGAGAACTTTTATCGAACGAATTCTTCAATGGATACTCTGTTAGCAGTAAAAATTGAGCGTAGCGCCATGTGACCGTCACACAAAAATAGGCGTTTGTTAAAAATACAAAGCTGGAACTTACCACAAAAAGCTACCCAATCATTCACACACATCCCGGCACCTATCAGCTCCGATCCGCGATTTACAGTACCCGCAACAACGGGGACTTGTAATAACGCTGCCAATTCTCGCTGAGTCTCTGGAGGTGTGCGAGCTGCCACGAGACATCCTTGTGATGAAAGAGCGCAATATGAGCCTACCTAAAAATCATTTGTAATGTGAAAGAAAACATAAACGTATTTCAAAAACTCAGACAAACTTTAGTGGCGTACACGGAATGGACGTCAATTTTGATAAAGCAGGAACTACGGGATTCATTATCTAATGTTACAAGAAAAGCTACATTAAATGTTGTCTCAAACAAACATAACATCACAACCTGCATCGCTGGAGAAGTCAATGATCAAAACAGTAAAATACTCTGCAGAACGCCTCAAAATAAGCAAAAAGTACATAAAGATGGTGGCTTCCAACATAGGAAAGTCAGCGGTAATGTTATTTGGTCACTGAACCGTGTCTATTTTCATGTTTTCTATCACAACGCGAACACTGGAAGAAGGCGATCCGGGCAGCTTTCTTCAACGGAGGCATGTATAAAGGACAGTGATACTGAAACCGAAAAAGTAGAATTTTTTGTTGTCAATTTCACATCATGGCGAGGGGTAGCTGTGATCCCATTTCCATTCATTAATGCCTACACCGAATAATCATATTCGCAAAGTTTCCGACGGATTCCTCTGCTGCTTCTAAGAGTTTCCTTTGCCTGTACCGATATAAGCCATCCACCGAAAATTTTCTCCACCTGGAATTTATTATTAGTCTTTGTAAGTCCGTTGCAATGCTTCCGTTTTCCTTTTCTCAAGCAACTTCTTAGTGGTAATGGAGATGTGATCCAACCTTCTTTCTAGATATCGGCATAGTCTTTCGACAAAGTCTATAGTGTTTTGTCGGGTCTTCCTTAGCTTGCCTGTCATGTATGCGTAGGATTTTTCTCAGTATTCCCGTCATAAACAACAGAGCTTGACCTTTTCTTCTTGGTTAACGACAACAATTCTTTTCCAATTAAGGGTGCACCAAATCCTCGCACTAACAAGGCGGTCATCGGGCCCTGTAAAGAATGTTGGAATTGCGGATTTGCCACGCAGCTACCACCTTTTGTTATCAGGACATGGCAAATCTTCAATTGAGTGGTGCCAATAGGAGACTCCTGAGTCCACACACGATCTTCTTTCTTCTCGAAAAATGAATTTCCATAGAAGACTTGACGTATAAAGGAGTTTAACGCAACGGTTTTCATTCTCATTTCCTTCTCTCATTCCAAATTTTTCGACCTTGCTCTAGTTCTCGACAAAGCTTTTGAAATGGAACATTCATTCAGCTGTTTCGACGTCTTCGTCTTCCTCAGAGCTCCGAATAAACGTTCCAATGTATGGAATAATACGGCCTCCAAACTTTATGTCCACCCAGCCGTTTAAAACATTTGAGATGACATGAGTCAATTTTGATGCGAAAGCGAGTGGTTTGCCATTCGAAGGCGAGAATACTACCAATTCACCAACAATAAAAGTATTAAGCGCGGCACATCGGTGAATGTAGCATCGTTCGACCTAGCCCCGCGCTCATCAAGCTCCTCACACCTTCGGGTTCGGGAAATCGGTACTGCATTGGCCTGCGATTAGCCCACTCCTTCAAATCCACGTGCGAACGCACTAGTATGGCTATACTTGGAATTTAGGGAGAATAGATTCCACCATCATTCAACGAAATTTATAACGAACATGAAAATCCTCGAAGAAGCAGCTGAAACCACAAGCAAAAAGTTGGAAGGCCTTCGTGGATAATGGATAAGAGGAAACTAATCGAACGCAAGGAGTGTTAGCACCTGCACAGTAGATGTGACGCCTACCCATGTAAAAAGAAATCATAAGTTAAACAAGTAATGAATGGAAACGCTAAGGTCATTAATGATCATTCACTTCAGTGCAGCTAAGACAGGTGACTAACTGGATAGGTGGTGCGTACGTGTAAGGCAAATCATGTCAAGAAGCATTTTATTCACAAGTCTTTATCGAGATTATTTTCACTGCTTATAAAACACTTTCTATAAGAATAAACTCGACGTAGGAGAAACGGCCGTTGTGGATGGTATAACACACTGTCTTAAAACAAAGCTTAAAAAATTTAGTATAGATATACGTCGAAACTAACATAACTATTCTTTATGATTTAAAGCATTAACTTATCACATGTCCAACAAAGACTTCCCAGAGTGGACATTCCACCGAATCTGTTTGCTCAATATGAGTATGGTAACGCAAAGGAGAAACGCAAAGAATGGGAAAATCTTAGCCAAGATAGATAATATCCAAAAGATCACAAAATACTGAGGTTTAGTAGCAGTGCCACAATGTCTCACCACTACGGGAAACACTTTTGTTCTATTAGTGTACAAGTGATTTAAGGAACACCCACTGAATCGAGGCAAATCTACTCAAAAAAAATTATTGAACTGTGCACATTTTTACAGCGGAAATTTCGTGATTGACTGACGACAAAGGCAATATCGTCTGGTCAAAACTATTTGGCACTTAACAACTCTTAACATATTAAAAGACTGATTTTCTATAAACCTCGGCATACACAATTGACGTACTTATTTATATGTTCTAACGAACTGCTCTTGTTGGGCGTTAGCCCCTGAGGCAAGGTTGGTACAAATTGTCGTTGTTGTTTTTCGATGGCTTAAGTGTCGGAGATTTCGCCTTAGAGTCATGCTCTTACGAGTGTGACAAGTGTTATGTTAAACCTTTATTAGTACTTTAGATACTTCATTGAATTATAGGGCTATTATAACCACAATGACGCTGAGATATTTGCGAAACTCCAGACCATTGTTGTCTGCGGTGGGGATCGAACTTGTCATAACCCTTTTCAGGGGCTAACGCGTTCACCACAACACCATGCGAGTCTTTCGTTCCGGCTTTCTCTCAGCCGTCTTTTTAACCTACAGGTGCTATCAGCAGTCACAATCAGTATTGAACCCAGTTAAGCTGAAGCAGTAGTATACATCACAATGTAATCGCCTCTTATTTACTGCTTATTCGTCTTCACGGCAGGATATGATGTGAATTCAACAACAATGACACTTGTCGTTTGGAGTTGTGCAAATATTTCAGCATCATCGTAGTCATAATTTATATCTTACGCAGCCATGAAAAAGAATATGCTGTAAATAAAAAAGTACTTACATTACAAGGCTACTTTTACATAAAGTGCACCTAAGCTCTAAGGAAGGTGAAGTTACCTAAATGTAATCCATTGAACAACAACAACAACAACAACAGCGACTACTTATGCCAACCTCGTGTCAGCTCAACAAGGGTATTTCGTAAAAACATATAAATAAGTATAGTTGGCACTATTCTCAAAAACGTTCCTTTAAAAACGATTTCCGTTTAAGCTCGGCTTAACACTGGACATTCAAAGTCTTAAACAATGTCAATGTACACTCAAATTAGCGTAGATCTGAAACGGCGACATGATCGAGACAGCGGTCACAATAGAAATTTTTACCAGTACTGATTAAGAGGAGATTACTACATCCATTACTCTCGAGACCATTCTGCAAAAACTGAACGAGGCAATACGGCAATGGAAGTCATGCGCATTCAGTACATCACCGTTATCAACCCTCCGAATAAGTAACTCGTTAACAGACCACCTCTACGAAAAATTATGGCGCAAAGGATTCGCTTATTCTAAATTGTCAGGGAAATTTCTTTAGTGATTCATTGCCAGTCAACTTGTTCGTTCTTAGTAAATTTATGTGTAAGGTCTCTCGTAGTCATTTGGAGAGCGCTTAAAAGTTGAAAACAATATATGACGTCTTAAAAGAACAGACACGCCCATAAATATTGACAAAAAATACGGGGATTGAGGAATTTCAAATACAAGTCATAAGAACAAAACGGTAGCAAAAAACGGAATGATCCGAAACAGCAACCTTCAATTGATCTCGCCACTGATAAGCAATTTATACGTTCTTGATGAGATGATTCAAGGTTGTTAACGTATGATCATGTTCCCCTTCAGGAAAACACGAAATTGCCGAAACGGTGATCAGAAGGCAGCAGAAATCTCGTGCCCACCCATTAAACACAGTTAGTTAGAACAGAAAATCGAAGTGGTTAGTTACGTCATGCATTCGATTTCGTTAAGCGTCGGTTTGGAGGTGACTGAATGAACATTTGGCCGTTGCAATGACTCACGTTACCCTGTGCATGTATCGAGCCATTGCTGCTATCCTCCCAGACAAATCTGGGTAACAATTTGTCGACCCTAGAAGGATGGAAGGCTTCATAGGCCAGGGGTGCAGGAATCGGCCCCGTATGTGTGGCAGGAGTAGGCCTTCGACTACTGCGCCACATGCCGCACACCAAGCGGAATAATGACATGCTTTAGAAAAATGAAAGAATTGTCAGCTGGGCAAAACTATGAGATAATGAAACTTACTAATACATTTTGTCCAAGGCTGACACGGAATACCTCGACGTTAAGTGTATCCACAAGAGCATTTTCGGTTTCCTCACTTATTTCAGGGTGGACAATAGCAATATGATCGTTACATGCTATCACATTTCCTAGAGCTGAGAGACGTTCGTCCACTCGTCGCATTTTCACCTAGAAATTATGACCACTTTCACATCTTTCTTTCACCACACTTTCACAAAACGGAAAAGAAATTTTTGCAGCAGTTCTACGAGTGTGGATTTACGAACCTCATCTGGCAAAGAGTTCCTCAAGTGTTGCAACTCCTGATCAGTAGTTCCGCTAGGGACCAGTAAGCCGCGTCGATTTCCTCAATAAGTAATTAAATGCAGAGGAGTGACATGAAGAGGTGGCCATTTTTGAAAATCACCTACTGTAACCCGTCCCACTATGCGTGTGGACGAAATGGATGTGTGAACAACAGGAATGACATCGGCAAGCTCAGCTTCAACAGAACTACAATAGAGATGGGTAATAACCCAACAGCATATAAAGACACGAAAGATACAGAGAGACAACAGAGACGCCGAAGACACAGACGGGGACAACATAAAGGGATACCAAACGCCCAGAGACAGAGACAACAATCTGGCCAAAGAATGACTGCATTAGAATCTGAAGCCGTACCTGTAGAAATTTTGAGTTCCCCCGATTCCTACCAGACAGTAGCTGTTTGTCAAATTGCAAAACACTCCAACGTCATTGCTTCCTTCATAATCCATACGAAGCGCCATTTTAGCAAGTCAAACACTGCAGAGTAAAGAGTTAAAACGAAATGCCACATGGCTTTAAAGTCCCATACAGAACTTTTCTATAACGCATAGATTTTGTTCGAAAGATTTTCATATCCACAAACAAACAGAACAGATGAGTGATAAAATAGGATGAACTCTCGGCGCTGATCGATCCCTGAGAGATGCGTCATGCATTCGACTTCATTAAGTATCGTTGGAGGTGACTGAATGCATAACTCGCCTTTACAATGACTCGCGGTGGCCTACCGATGCGAGCCAGTGCTGCTATCCTCCTAGACAAGTCTGGTACCAATTTGCCGACCACGGAGGGATGGAAGGCTTGGTGGGCCATAAGCGCTGAGATCGATTCCACGGTTGTGTCGCAGTGGCGCCTCCAACCACTGCGCCACACGCGCCCCACAATGGATGATAGTTCCACATTTCTGGATGTCATAACCAACAGACTGTGAGAACAGAGCAACTTTATGAGAAGTAGACTAAGATATCAGAAGCAGCAACACACTTAATGTGCAGTTTATATAGCCACAATGGGAATGCGAATGATTACAGGAATCTTGCGCAATGTTTAAAAGACTACGTCATATCGGAGTACGAGCTAATCTGCCAGCAACTGGAGCTTGAATACGACACGGAGCGTCGTCACTGTTTTAGTTACTTTTCCATTCATTTCATTTTCTACTTTATTTTTTAATGCGTTTAGATCTGTAGAATAGTGTTGTTTTCTTTCTTCTTTTGTTTAATCGTCGTTATCGTCCTTCTATTCACCCATGAAGTGTTCAGAATGCCGCTTCTCAAGGACATAGAGGAACTTACGAAGCCGGTTTTTGATTTACCAGATTTAGAAGACGATGACGTAGAAGGTATGTTGAAATTTCCAGGTGTTTATTCTGTGAATGGCAGATTGAAGACTTTTCTTGCTGCACAGGAACGGCGTCGGGCACGGTTTTTGTAAAGAAACATTGTGGAGATCAGGACGTTCTGAAACCTAAAAGAAAAGCTATTGATTTATCGACGGACAAAAGTTCGAAATATGGCGGCACAAAAGTACGCTTTGAATTCAACCACGTTTCCGGTTTTCTTCTTGTGAACTCATTGTGCAGAACTGAATACATTCAGGTGTCACGAGACGATATCTTTGAGCGTTCTGACTTGGTAGGCCTTGCTGATCGTTCTGCTTTAAGAGAGAAAGACAGTAACGATGCGGCTATAGATGAAGGTAATGGCAGTTGTAAGAGAAGTATTTGTTTCTTATCCAGTAGTTGGCTTATCTCAGTCAACTTATTTCAAGATGAAATTCCTTACCCTAACTCGGTGACCCTGTTGGTTAGGTATTGTCCACAACCAATTGACTAGATCTCTTTATTCGTGTCGTAAATTTCGTCGTCAGATCTCGTCATATTCTTAGTAATAGAGGGCTTCCTATTGGACATGCCGAAGCAGCATTCTTTTTGTTTAAAAATGTACTCGATTAGGTGTTGAAAAGGCCTGACATTGAAGTTATTTGGAAATCATTTCAGCCCCAACTCCAAATGCTTATATACCAGCTTGTTATCGATTAGATTAATCGAAATATCATCTTAGATTAGAGATAGGAGGAGTCATAACATTGGTCTCCATCAATGAAGTTAGGTAAAAGTTTACGTTTCTAGAGCTGGAGAACGGGACTTTATTTCAGCTTTCCTGTTATGTTCAAGGAACATTTTGTGCCTAATTGGATTAGGGAGGGATCGGACCTGAGACATAGCATGCATTAGACGGCATCACTAATCACTGCGCGTTTAGAACTAACTTCAAGATTGTGTATAATGTAAACACTAAGGCATGTGACTTCATTTAACAAACATGTTTGATTCCAAAAATTCAAAAATGAACCGCAAGGAGGAGTGTCTTGTCATCACGCGTTACCTGGCGCCATACCTCAGGCTAATCCATTGACCTGGCACAGGCACATTCCTCGCCCATGTATTACTCTGTGCGGCTTCTATCCACCAACTAACTTTACAAGAAATAAACGGTAGGTGTTTAAGTGAAGCTGTTTCTTATGCGAATACAAATTTGTTTGTTAAGTTTTATCTGCTAGGGTTTTGAAAGTGTTCGGCTGAGTAGATCGCATCTCAATTTGACCTTTCTAGGCTCTGAAGAAGGCGAAACCGCCGAAACGTCAGCTATTGTATCCCAATAAATTCTATACTAACAATCTCGTGTCTGCTTATTGAAGAAGAACATCGAAACATGTTTGAGCTCATAGTGGATGTAATTGAAGTAAAGGCCAATAGAATCTTCATGCTTTTCGAAATGTTGCAGTTTTTCCAGCTTTACCGAAGCGAGAGTTTGATCTTTGGAGCATTTTTTTAAAAATTTTGACTTGTATTTCAAGCGGCATATCAATTGAACACGTGGAATTTCATCCAACACTACTCAGTGGGGTTCCCGAATACACCGCTGATGGTTGCGAGTGTAAGCTTGCAATTAAGAACTTTAAGGGTTTGAATCCACTCTTGATTTTTTTGGAAATTTCGGTCTAAAACGAATTTAAGAGCAAAACGTTACGCGATAGGAAAATATTTGTGTCAACAAAGCGATTGGGGGCAACGTTCTTATAAGTCTGTCACTTCACAACGGTTCACCGCCTCATTGTGGCTGTTCCTGGGTATCGGGCTGCGTTATACAGCGGAGAGATTTATTCCCTACAGCAAGATCTCCTAAGCTAGGGACTCCGGCGTTTCCATTGGGAAGCTCAGCTAGGATTAAACCTTTACCAGAATCCACCACTGATCTGGTATTAAAGTAGTCGCGTGGTGATAAATCTCCCTCTGAACCACAACGGCGGCGACTGTCTGTGGTGGTGATGGACGACCTGTGGCAGACTTTGGCGAGGCCAATCTCGGGACTCCGAGAACCAAATTAGCTAAACCGGCAAAACTTCGAAAAGCTAGAATTTATACTGGGACCCGCACAACTAGTGAAATAGAGCATTCCAAGCATAAATCTTTCAAGTTCTTAACCTTTTAAGTCCTCCAGTTGTCGAAGACCTATCGGTAAAAGCTGTGATCAATCCCTGAGGAATGCGCCATGTGTTCGACTTCATTAAGTATCGTTGGAGGTGATTGAATGCATATCTGTGAGCAATTTATTGCTATGCTTCGATGGTCACTTCTTTCGTTTAACAGGGTCATGACGGCGTACATTGAGTAAACTGAATTTTAAGTAGAACCAGTGATTTTACTCTAGTCTTCTTGCATCAACTCAGTGACTTCTCTGCCACCTAGTGCTTTACTTAATGTGTTTTAATAGAAGCTATTTTCAAATATATTACAATTTACAAAGGAGGCACTGCATCCTTGCGGCGACAGCTTGCTTTTTTATAGAATGCTAGGACCTTTTATTGTACAAATACAAATGAGTCCTGCGAGTGTTTACTCATTCCAACAAATGGGGTAGTACAAAATCCTTTGAGGTGGGTGGTGGCACATCTGTGCTCTGTCGTGCTTTGGAGTTTGATTCAACGCAAATCGCGCATGATACAAAATGGATGTAGTCGCGAGTATGTCGGAGCAGGTCATATGTTTGACGAGGAACGTTTTTTGTATACCTTAATGTTACTTTTATTTTACAGCTCATAAGAACGCTGTTAAACTAGCTTCGACCTTATTGGAAGCTGAACACCTTCTTTCGTCTTCACTTACAAAGTCAGCCATCGAAGGTGAGGGAGGTATGGTTTTCACACTACAGCTCTTGAGCATCTTATCCAGTGACGAATATGTTGGACAAAAGATCTGGCTGTTTAATTATATCTAGGACAATATCTCATTAATAGAAGTTTTAGGAACTGAAGACTCCAACGATGAAGAAATAGGAAGCAGTGAGGACGAGGAGGGATTTCAAGATGATTGTAGTGATGAAGACGATGATGAGAACATAACCGGGTCGGTTTTTTTTTAAATATTATAAGACTTAGGTAGGTAGATCTATCTAGCATTAACAGCAATAAGGCCGCTATTTCGTGCGTCTAAACATTTTACAGAGAGACGAGACTGGAAGAACAGCATGTTACGAATACACCACATGCACCATCCATAAATATGAAATCGTTGAGTAAATGCTTTCGTGAAAAAGAGCAACAATTCGTGAAGTTCAGGTGGGATAAACTCCTGAGGCTCCCTATAAGTATTTTTCTAAGTCTTCAGTAATTCGGTTTATGGCTTGATTGAATAACTTTCCGTTCATAAGTACAATTCCTTTGATTTTTTTTCAGAGATTCAACCCTACTAAAATGGGAAGAGCGAACAAAGTTCATCGAATCCGGTCATCCGAAGAATGCAAATAGTGATTTTTCAGCGTTTGAGAAGAATAACATCGTATCTCGAATTGAGAAGGTGGGTTATGACTGCTATAACTGTGCTATAACTGTTCGCAGGGAAAAATACCAGATCAGATCAAAATATGTAGCGTTGATAAACTGTTATGACTGCTATAACTGTGCTATAACTGTTCGCAGAGAAAAATACCAGATCAGATCAAAATATGTAGCGTTGATAAACTGTATTATGCGGAATTCCTACTTTGTGTAATATCGCAATCTTCACATAGATTTGTGCTGATAAAGATCGGTTGCTGAAACGTTCACGTACTAAGAAGTCGGATATTGAAAGGATAGGAGGAACTGTGGAGGTATTAACTTGAACATTTTTTCCATTGTAACACCTGCTATCTCTCTTACAACGTTCAGGCTGAAGAAGATGATGAAATATACGATGACGATGACTTCTATCAAATGCTGCTTAAAGAATTGATAGACAAGAAGACTAGCAACACTCGTGATCCCGTCGCTATGACTAGGTAACAATCCCCTTATTACCTCCTCTAAACGCCACTGCAAACCATTCTTCTAGGCACTACATTGAGATGCAGAAACTACGAAGTAAACGAGCTGTTAGGAAAGTTGTAGATCATCGTGCTTCCAAGGATAGGAAAATCAAGTAATCTTATATTATCTATGTATAGAAACAATTACATGTTCTAAATTATTTGGTATCACTATTTAGCTGTATAATTGGACGGCCCGTCCTCATCAGTTGTGCGGGCCTCTGCAGATTCTCTATTATTCGGTGTTTTGCTGGTTCAGCCATTGTTTCCCTGGCAACCCGAAGTCAGCCTGGCCAAGGTCTGCCCCAGGTCGTCACCACCCTGGACATTCACCGCCCTTGTAGATCAGAGGGCGATTTGCCACTATACGAGTAGTTTAATACCAGGACGGTGGTAGGCCCTGGAATTGGTTTACTCTTAACTGGCGTTCATGGAAACACCGGACTCGTTCTCACCTTGGGAGACCCCGCTAATGGGAAGAATCCCCCCGCTCCCCGCTGCACATCGTAGCCCGACACCCAGGAACACCTCCCAGCCACGATGAGGCGGTATACTGTTGGAAGACTTTCACCACATTTTTGTTATATTCATTACGACGCATTTAACTTATGAGGCCCACACGTATGTAGTTTCTTCTAAATCTCTAAAAAAAAAAAATGTTTTTAGGTATCTTCCAATTGCAAAACTAGTGAATTTCCATCCTGCAATGCCGGAAATGGTTGAATGGAATAGTGAAGCGCGAAACGAATTATTTAAGTCCATATTTTCTTAGAGTGACTCTGATTGCTGTTCGAAGAAGTCTAATAAATAATCTATTTAAGTTATTCTGTTCTGCAGATCTCATGTTTGTCCTTAAAAACGATGAACGTTTGTGAGAACAGGAGAAGAAAGGACTTTAATTCATTTTATGACAGTATTGGATTTTCGTAATATATCGTGGAACAAGGCAAGTAGTAGTAGTGGCTGACAGAAATGAATGAAAACCTGCAATTAAGGAAACATATAGGGATAGATGCTGCACCAAGAAAGCGATGAAGAACAGGTTATGATGGGATAAGTACACTGCCACACAAGACGCCCGTAGAGCAACCGTATCACACATAAGGCCGGTAGTTCCGCTTCCGAAGAACGTCCGGAATCACATTATATTCGACCAGCGAGTTCATTCTTATACACATATGAGCAAACCTTCAAAGTATAAGGTTTATAGGAATAAGACTTCCATAGAAAGGGAACTAAACAGCTCACCTCTCCATTAAGCTTGCGGTCGCAAGTCGGCCAGAATATACATGTGTCTGGATCAGTCCAGCAAAGCAGGCCGAGCGCTATGAAGAATATGGCCGAACATATGTGACATGGTCTGGAAACACTAGCGATCACATGTGAATATATAGACTGTGCTAGTGATAGTCTCACCTGCGTTCCAGGAAAAACGCAATGATGTAGAACCACATGAACAGGGCTTGTTCAACCAAGAAGAGGGGATGCAGCCAGTGCTTGGGTATCAGTAAGACTGGGATTAACCACTGTGCACAATACATTCTGATGGAGGCCCTTTGTCAATCTAAGCAGTGGTTATGGAGTTGAAGCGATGAGATAAAAAACAGATGAGAGCTAGCGATAAAGGACGCCTAGAACATTACCCATAATCTAACCATTCCCAAGGAATGGCCAAAGTAACAACACGAAAATAAAAAGTGTTAACAATAGCACTACACTAAGAACCTGGTAACGAGGGCTCGTAGTAATTTGCGAACGACAATCCAATGCACAAAATTACGTGCTCGGATATAAGTGTTGCTGGAATATTCATTGGCTTCCCCCTTGCAATTGGCGTTGCACTAAGCGGGAAACGTAGACGTACTTATAATTCTCACTAAACCTGCAAATGGATTGATGTCATTTCCTTTTGCCATGAGTGAGTTATGGATCCGTCCTTGCTCCGTTTGCTGCTGTTTGGATAGAGTGCGGAACCTGGCTAGCCTAGCGTTCCGCAGGTTTTCGTAGGTTCTGTCGGTCACAGACAGCTCTTTTTTTTTGCATTCTCTTGTCTGAGCACTCGTGGTCTGTTGTTTCTCACGTGGTTTGTCCCGGAGACACCAAAGGCCTTGGTAGTTCTTGTTTCGGCTATCAGAAATCTGGTCTTTCTGTGAGCTTGTCACATAGCATGACTTCTGCTGTGCATCAGAATTCCGTTAAATGTGTTCTTCGCAGAATGAAATAGTACTGCAGCATTTAGAGGTGTGGGAAGTTAGCAAATATGGAGTGAATTGTATAGTCTTAGATTAGATCCGTCAGACGTGTGACATTGATTAAACTTCACAAGCTTCATCTATATTTATCTTCAGTGTTTTTAAACTGTTGAGCATACACAAAGTTGATAAAGATATTTATTTCGACTGACGTTTCGATCTCTTCGTCTTCATCAGAGCCTGCTCGGATCATTGGCTCTGATGAAGACGGAACACTGGTTCCGATCACCGGCTTTGATGAGGACGAAGACGTTGAGACGTTGGCAGAAATGAATAACTTTGTTAACCTCGTGTAAGGTCAACGATCTAAAACGTTGATTGTTTTACTATCGAGGTTAAATGACGATCGTTTTCAAAGTTATCTTCAGTGTTTTGAAGTTTTTGATTGCTCGTCGACAAAACGTGCCTCATTTTACAACGATTTATCGCCGTAACGCTTTAAGTGTTTTCTTCAACTTGTGAACTTGAGATTCTGAACACCTTAGTTTTAGGGAAGGACCAGTACGGAATGAATTTCAACCTTGATTACGAAAACATAGCGACAGCATTTGTGCAACATTATTATTCGAAATTTGACCAAGGAGACGGTATGGCTAGAGCTCAAGGCCTCGGTGGTCTATATGATCCGGAGAATTCCTATATGACTTTCGAAGGTACTCAATGTAAAGGCCGTGATGCCATCCTCGCCAAATTCACCGTAAGTTCTACTTCTGCTCACGCACGATTTTCGACCTTCGAAACCTAGTTGCCTATAGTTCTCGATATTCTTGTTGAGCAAACGCAAGGTGTTACCTTATTCTTTATTTTTCAAGGCTCTGAAGAAGGCGGTACTGCCGAAACGTCAGCGTTAACGAAATAAAAAATAAAGTAATACCTCATCTTTGCTCAACAAGAATATTGATAAGTATTTGAATGCGTAGTTTTCCTCCTCAGCAATCGCGAAGTTGTTATGCAGCGCACATTTACTTCCATAGAAAAACACAATACGATACAACAGTAGCTGACGTTTCGGCATTATCGCCTTCTTCAGAGCCGCTTTTTTTTACATGACTTCCAATGAGCAAGGTTAGAACAGATGATGATTGTCGCATATGATTGATGAGTGCGCCACCCCACATCAGAAATTGATCCGAAGGTACGGGGCCAGGTCATGTCTGACTTCTGGGCATTCCTCCCTGCTATTCATTGAGGGATTTTTGGCATTTATCCAAAAAGCGTCAAGGGTTTTGCGCGTTGGTGTCTTAGCCTCCTGTGCGAGGATATTGACTTTAACTTCAAAATCGTTACCGCTATGCTTTTGTATCCTATGCCTGCCTAATGGACTACTTTGTCTTGCTTTTCGTTTCCCATCTAGGTGTTCTTTTATACGGATACACAAGGGTCTGCCCGTTTCGTCAATATATTCATCTCCGCAATCATGGCAAATAGCCATCTCCAATAACTGCGAAATAGTTACCGCACGAGATAAATTGGAAGCAGAGCGACACGCCGAAATGAAACATTTGGCCTAAGGGAAGTTCCGCTTATGTTGCCCTTTATTAGCGATGAAGTAAGTACAGCTATAAAACGATGCCTAGAAAGTGCAGGTCTAGAGGAATCGGTAGCAATAATTGAGATACCACCGAATACTCTCCAACGTCAATTGCTTCGTAACCGCCCATATGACCGTATATGTGAAACACAAAATTCCGTAATCTGACGTTATGGCATGGATGGTGAATGCATGAGTTCAGGTACGATATACCTGATCTCTTGCAATGATTGCGGAGATGAATATATTGATGAAACGGGCAGACCCTTGTGTATCCGTATAAAAGAACACCTAGATGGGAAACGAAAAGCAAGACAAAGTACTCCATTAGGCATGCATAGGATACAAAAGCATAGCGGTAACGATTTTGAAGTTAAAGTCAATATCCTCGCACAGGAGGCTAAGACACGAACGCGCAAAACCCTTGACGCTTTTTGGATAAATGCCAAAAATCCCACAATGAATAGCAGGGAGGAATGCCCAGAAGTCAGACATGACCTGGCCCCGTACCTTCGGATCAATTTCTGATGTGGGGTGGCGCACTCATGAACCATATTCGACTATCATCAGCTGTTCTAACCTTCCTCATTGGAAGTCATGTTAAAAGCGGTGAATTTTTTTGAGAAGCTGTTGATCATGTAATTGCCACAAAGTTTTTCGTCTTTTTGTATGTGTTATTTAGCTATTTGGCTTAGTAAATTGTATATCAGTGTACCCCTCCAGACTCTGAAGAAGGCGATACTGCCGAAACGTCAGCTGCTGTTGTATTGTATTGTGTTTTTCTATGGAAGTAAAGGTGTGCTGTATAACAACCTCGCGGTTGCTGAACAAGAAAACAACGCATTCATATTTCAATGCCAAGATTAGTAGAAAGTCGGTCGTTAGAATTCCTACTGTCTTTTTTTCATGAAGACCTCCGCTAATGCTTTTTGAGAAATACTTGTAAAGGTTTGCGTAAAAATTTTAGAAATTTCCGGCGTATAGGATTCGATACTGGTTGTTCACCATATCGTTTTTTCCTATGAACGTGTGTTTCAAAAAAAAAATTCCTTGAGGAGAAACGCATCTTTTGATATTTGTAAGGCTCGTTAGCCGTTACAACGTTTCAAATTCAGAATTCGCCTAATGTAACTGAAGCAAAACAGCATTCTGTCGCGACCCTTCAGTTATGTGCGCTATGGAGGAAACTCGTTTTCTATTATGAATGTGTTCTCATGGAGTTTCCCGCTCATTCCGTATTAAATTCTACAAACTTTTTGATTAAACCATGCGCAATAGAATACTGGGTAATCGTAATGATGCTGAGATTTTTGCAGAACTGCAGACGGTAGGTGTCTGCGATTAGGATCGAACACGCTGTTACCCTTTGAGAGGCTAACGCGTTCACCACCACATCATGCATGCCAGTCCTTTGTTTTGCCTTTCTCTCACCCGTTTACTAGAATGCGTTTACGTTTTTGTCTATTTGAAATCGCCGCCTTGAATTTTCAAGCACTAGTGTGGACATTTTCGCAACGTACCTTTGTTATGTTGTTATTGTTTGTAACGCCTTCCCATCAGTAGGAAAGATGAGTCCAACTCACCATTTACTCATTACCACATCGTAACAAGCTATTCTTTGTTTTTCTTTTCTTTCTTTTTAGATGTTATTTCTAACTTTTCTGCTCATCTCGGTTTCAGAGTTTGACGTTCAAACAAATTCAGCGGGCTATAACTAAGTGTGACTCGCAACCGCTTTATGACGGTTCTATTCTCGTTATGGTCTTGGGTCAACTCAAGGTTTGAAAAATTCTTTTGTGTGTAATGCACTAGAGTTTTCATTTTGTTAGCTGCAAATTTAGACAGATGATGATCCAATTAACACATTCTCTCAAGTTTTTATCCTGCGACCAAATACAACGGGTTCGTTTTTTATTGGAAACGAGGTCTTCCGTCTTGATCTTCACAACAACTGAGAACGACCGCCTTTTTACCACTTTTATGTGTTTCAGTGCTTATCTGCGTGTCCCATTTTCACACATTTGTACCTCCCTTCCTCCTATGTTTTGCTTTTGTATTGCTTACTTGTTCCATTATGATTTCCTGCGGTATTCTGGTTTCGTGTACGGTGATTTACAATTCACCATGAGTTCCCATCACTCCTGCGCCGGTTTAGATGAAGATTGGTCGTTTCTAGTAAGAAAGATAAAATATTTTTCCTTATGGATGTGTTTTGTCTTTAGGCCTTTTGCCAACTTGGTTTTGTTCTATTTCAAATTGAACATAATGTGTACATCCGCATTATTTGAACAGAATGGTAAAGGTAGCAACAAAAGGGCAAAAAGAAATTTATGAGGCTAACAGGAACACAATGGTCACTTTCGGGACAGCATGTTTAGTTACGATTGTAAGTCTTCATTTCTGTATTTGCCTTTCGTTAACCTTATGTTCACAAAGATTATTTCAGGGGGTTCATTTAGGAGCATGCTTTTTCTTCATCAATTGTAGCTCCAATGCATATATTTTCTTTTCGTTAACTGTAGTAATTGAATTGATTGTTCTGGGACTTATGAGGAATATGGCAGGTTAGTGTACTGTGTTGTCAATTTGGAAGATTGGCTTCGACAGATTGGTTTCATTTAAAGGAGCGCGGTTTGATGAGCGTGGTAAGGTGACCGATGCTGGCATGGATTTGAACGATCCAGCGGCATTTGGCGAGTACTGTAAGGACGTCATAATTGTTGCTGTTTTTGCTCAGGTGTGTCAATTTTTGTGTCACAAAACTGTTTTTTTTTTAGTCTGAAGTTGGAGTGAAGTTGTTTTGTTTAGATTCTAGCCCTTTATTCCTCATATGCATACTTGGTTTTGCTGACAATACCTGCTGCTGCTGCGTACAAGGTCAGCATTTACTTTCACTCCATTTCTGCTTGGACGCAGTAGTCTTTTTAACAAAACTCAGTATCTTTTGGTGCCTGAAAATCTTCTGGATTCCTTAGGTGTTTATCAACATTCTTTTACCGTGGATTATTGCCCCAGTGGCAGACGGTCGAGACGAATCGGATGATAGGAGGACGAAAAAACGCGAACGACGGGAGAAAATCATTTATCGTAGGTGATCGTACGTTATGTTCTGTACTTTGTATTTTAGTTTATTGCCGAAATAATTATACTTGTCTTTTAAGTTGTCTGAACAAAGTTAATTGATTTGGTGGGGACCCCACTCTGTTGTCTTATAAGAAAACAGTTGACGTATGTGGTTTGTATGTCGTTGTTGAATAAATTTTCAAGACATGTTGTTATCTTCGGCGATGTATGGGGTGGTTTCCGTGAATTAGCGCTTTTAAGATATTTCCACCGCCTACCTGATGTCTACTCTTGTTTACAGATGGATAGCTTAGTCGGATTGACGAGTTTCGCTAGCACATACCATAATGAACAGGACAGTGTTGTCAACCAGGACAAGTATGCTGATGAGTATGTAGTGGCTGTATGTCGCATGCTTCTGAATAAAGAGAAGGAGATGAGTCCGTCGAGCCGGAACTCGGCGTATGCGCGTCTAGTAATTGAGGTAATGGATTTAAACGGATTTGATTGAATAATGAACTGACTAGTCACCGTGACCGTATAATTCGATGGATAGTGTCCATGTTAAGTTGTGGAATCTGCTTTGGGTTTCTATTTCAGAAACTTTTTCGAAACAAGTCAATAGATTTATGCGGGATCATGCCACCAGCCGTTGATTTGCAATCGGAACAGCAGCCGTTTAATTTGGTTTACCAAATCATCAACAGCAAGTCTTTATTTTTCGAGGTAACTTTATTATGTTATATAAAAATATCTGACGACTTGCCTTAAACCCATTTCTTCTCCGTAGTCCTACGACATTGACAGTTAGGCAAAGTGATTTCGATTTCATCTCTAGTCATAAGATGTTAGCTGAAAATGGAAGTGCAACCAGTACCTCGTTCTATATTATGTTTCTTTTTGGCTTTAGAAACTTTCTGGAAGTCGGTAAGATTCTTTAGTTCTTTCTTCAATTTTCTGAAAGGTAATTTAGCAATATAATGTGAGCAGTTGAAATTATTCCAAAATTTAAACCATTATTTATGGTTAGTCTACCTAGAACACAAAGCGAAGCATTTTGGACGAATTTGTTGCGTTGATATTTAGAGCGCTAGGCTCGTTAATTAACAACTACTGATAATTTGGTGATGATTGCTGATAATTTGACGACAATTGGAGCTGGGGAGATCAGAACTTGGTAGGATTATAGGAAAGACTTTGGTGATTCACTGTGATGGAAAACGTTTCTTCTGTGAATTTCGTAGTTGTAGTTGTTTTTCTTTGCTGTTGTTTTAATCCTAACTTTCATGAAAATTTATTTCTTTTATCTCTTCAATATCTCGATTTTATTTTTATCGATTTTAAGATTTTATCGATTTCTTCTAGCGCAAATGCAGCATGCGCACATATTCACGACGACATCATCGTGTCCTATTCTAAGAAATCGGTACTCATTGATATAACTGGAAAGTTGCACTTCTTTAACAAAGATCTTTGGTTTCCAATAATTGGTACTTCATTTAATAGATTTATTTATGAACTAGAACAATTTTCTTCAAAGCAGGCAATTTTTTTAATGCAGGCGAGTGTAAATCACCTCACGTCAAATCCTTAGTTTAAACAACGACACCATATTCTAAATTAATCATTAAAAGCACCTGAAGAACAGTGATTAGCGATATGATGTAATACAGGCGATCCCACTAAAGGCAACTTGCCACCTTCCGAGATGGGAGATCTGCTCCAAACTTCACTAGAGAAAGTGTGCTCCGATCCACAAAGTTGGCTGCACCATGTAACGAACTCTTGGGAATGTTTTAGCAGCACCGTTCCGGGATACCAGCGAAAACCACTGCGCAAGTAGCAAAACGTTCCAGTGAGTGGAGTAGTCAATAACTTTTAAAGCTGCATCCGACTCCACACCTGAATCGTACGAGGTTCGTGGAAGGGGGTGCAATTCAACAGTCCTGGTAGCTACACAATAGAAATGAGTTGTATGGAATATGAAGGAGTAAATAGTTATTGGTGAATTAATGTCGTTACTCTATCGGTATAGCAGACAAGGAATTGCAGCGGAGATATGTTTGTACCAAGAACGGTCCTTGTGGTACCCCATCGTCACAAGGGTTAGTGAATCTTTGCGGAACTAAATTTATGGAAGAGAGAGAGAGAGAGAGGGCGGTGAATGAGTAATTCTTACCAATGAACTGTTGTAGATTATTGTTATCGAGATATTTGCAAAACTCCGGACTGCAGGTGTCTGCGGTGAGGAACGGATGCGCTATTACGCTTTTCCGGTGGCTTACGCGTTCACCACCACACCATGCGGGTCCTTCGTTTCGCCTCTCTATCAGCTAGTTCTATCGATAGCATCTATTGAGATGCGCTATTAAAAGTGTCAAAATCAATCCTGTTGACGGGTGGTTGTTGAGAGCACCTATAGGTTAAAACAGGGCTAAGAGGAATGCGAAACGAAGAGCCCGGATGGTGTGGTGGTGAACGTGTTAGCCCACTCAAACGGGAATAGCGTGTTCATTTCCCACCGCAGACATCTGCGGTTCAGAGTTTTGCAAATATCTCGGCATCATTGTTGTTGTTTTACCCTTAATACTCTGCCATGAAAAATTATATTAGGCAGTAAATGTAAAGTTAACGTTGTTTTTTTTTTTATAAATTTAAATGTGTGGCTTCTCTAGTATTGCCTTTCTTTGACGACGCCTTGTTATATATCGGTAAAAGTGTTAGGCAGTAAATGTAAAGTTAACGTTGTTTTTTTTTATAAATTTAAATGTGTGGCTTCTCTAGTATTGCCTTTCTTTGACGACGCCTTGTTATATATCGGTAAAAGTGGTGCTAGCGACTACCAATTTGCTACAAAAATATCAAAGAAACGTTTGCACAGCTGGGAAAGCATTCAGAAAGAGTCCATTGAAATGAGGGTATGTAATAAAGTGTGTTTTTCTCACTCTATGAATTGGAATCAATGCATATCATTGAAAATACATTATATGAGATGGTTTAAATGTCGTTGGTCTGTTCAGTAATAGGGTTAATATCCTTTAGGTGGCGTACTTATTTGGGAGAATTATAATAACTGAGTATATCAGTAGGTGTTCGCAAGTCATTCTGCGTGCCAAGTGTGTGTTCAGTTATCTCAACGAGTCTAATTGGTCGCCTATCTCTTTTATCTCGTATTTCTGATTGGTAACCAGAAATTTATCACCAACTAGTGGTATATGCGGAGTATGTACTTGAAATTTTATCTGCTGTTCCAGACCATCCTTGAAGCAGACGATGGGCTTTCAAATGAGTTCTGGCTCGCTGTTGGTCAACAGGCGGATGCAAGCACTCAAGTACAGTTTTTAGTATTACTGTGTTCGATGTCAATACTAAAGTTCGTGGAGTCACAAAGCATGATTATTAAAAGCACAGTTTGAAGGTTTTCTGAAATTTTCAGCACACATCTGTATCTGCCGAGAGTGTGTTGATGCGAACTGTCTCTTTCTATGTGACACGACTTTTGCCAATTGAGTCAACAGTCCCTAGCATTGGATGTGCACCGCTAGTTACTGAAGTGGGGCATAGAAAGCGCACCCCGCTAGATCTCTTTCTTCCAACATCGCCTTTAGTCAACTCGATAAAGTTAGGTGTGTTTAAGAACAAACTGAAGTCATGTTTTTTTTTCTGTAATGTTTCGAAAATTCAGTCGGTGTTTTAGAGTCTCAGGAATTTTATTCGTCTACCCTCCATCCGCGCCATCTGACGATATTCTGTAATTTTGTCACTGTCCTATGTAATACAAGTGATTTCCCATCGGCTAACAGATTGATGATGTTGAGGTTAAAACTTTGAATAGTGAGCGGTTATTAATGGCGTATTATCTGAATGTCTGCAGATACTTATTGAAACAATTTCACGTCTTCTGTATGTATGACATGGGAGATCAGGAATCCTTTGCAGTAAAAGTGTGTTGTCCAAATTTTTTTCATAATGGTACACGATGTTACAACTTTTCCAAACTGCGACTTTTGCAGTGTTCGCTTCATTGTCGTCCACCGTTCTCTTCACATTTATACTCATTTCTTTACACATTCCTTGAACAATGCCCAACGATATATATATTTAAGGATCTCGTTCGTAAGTTCTGAAAAAATTATGCATTCTTTTTTTTGTATCGGATGGAGTTATATAAATACGTGCTATTGAGAATGTTGGATGACGTTCTCACGGCCGTGGCGGTATGCGGATATGTTCTCAACTTTATCTGAGCAAGAATTCCTAAAAGGTCCTTGTATGCCTTTCATACGTGCTCACGAAAAATTCTACCGTATACTTCTTGGAAAAATATATCGAAGGTAAGGCCAACTTCAGAGTTATGGTACATATCTTTCTGGTGTAAACTCTTCATTTACAATCGGATGTTACTAGAAGGATCCTAATCTAGAGTTGCGACGTTCAACTTAACAATTGATACGGTTCGAGTCGTTCGTGCAGCTGTGGAATTTTCTTGGAAGGAGCCGATGGTCACTGTGCTCAGGTTGGTTCCGACGAAACGTACTGAATTAACAAATACGGCTCAACGGTTGACTTTCATTGATAGCCTAGTGAGACGGCGTAGAAATTTTAGTGCTGCCACGAATGATGGATTCCTTAAGGTCTTCATCAATTTTTGAGCTAGTTTAAAGGCGTAGGACAGGGTTGGAAAACTGTCAAACCACATCCGTTAGTGTGACACATATGATGGACAAGATTGGTCAGCAGAAACTTCAACGGAGTCCAAAGATCTCAAAAAAAAAAAACGATTGTAATGATGAGTCCCATTTATTGCCTAGAAGAAATGTAAGGTTCCGTCAATGTACCTCAAACATGAAGCACACACGGTCAATGTATTAATGTATAGTTTTGTCGGGTAAAAGGTAAAGCTCTCGGCGTTGATCAATCCCTGAGGGATGCGCCATGCATTCGACTTCATCAAGGATTGTTAGAGGTGACTGAATGCATATCTGGTCTGTACATTGATTCGCGATGGACTACCGATGTATGGAGCCAGTGCTGCTATTCTCCCAGACAAGTCTCATATCAATTTGCCGACCCCGGAGGGATGGAAGGCTTGGTGAGCCATGGGCGTTGGGATCGATTCCACGTGTGAGTGGCAAAGACGCATCCAACCACTGCGCCACACGCGCTTTTGTCGAATACGCGTCCACAATTATAGTACTTGTCGCTATGACTTATACAATATGCGGAATACATTGTTTGTGGTTTTGTGGAATCGGTGGCGGTGATGCTCATAAAGGGTTCATTGGATAGCGAAAGGCCATCTACACAAGTAATTCGCACACGAATATTTTATTGGATGGTACATTCAAGAGGAAAACTTTTATTGCTGGAAATTGCACTATGAATAACAAATGGCTCCTCTTGCAGGTTAAGAAATGAAATTTGATGTCCTGATATAGGAAAGCATATTTCGTTTTGATTCCAGCGGATAACGTGCATGGCCGTTTAGTTGACTATGTTTTCAAAACAATTCAAAATTTGGAAACATTGTTGGATCTGTTTTGTGTTATGAGAAATTAGAACGAATTGATGAATATGAATTTTCAGGCACACGTAACAAGCAGCTTTGCACTAGGTGAACGCGAAATAGCCAATGTCTTTAAAAAACAATTTTCATTAAACCTCGGTGATAATTTTCTACATGATTCAGCTGACACGACGTTGGTGCAAAAGTTTTTATCCGGCCAACGTTTTGACCCCTTCGCTTTCTTTAGAGTCCTGTTCATCCAAGTCGTTAATCTCTAGCTGCTCATTGCTGCGATGTGGTTCTTCGTAGTCGCACCGGATTGGATCCAGTAGATGGAGCTCCGCTTAAATTGTGAACTTTACTCGTAGATGACTCTATACGGGATGGACGTTTATCTATTATCGCCATACAATATGATTTTCTTTTAAAGAGTTTCTAAGATATTGCCACACAACGTGCCTGCATGTACCATCTGCTACAGGGCTCATTATCCACCCAAAAAGCGGATCATATTGGATGGGAATTGACCAACATCCTTTATGCACACCTGAATGGAGTACCCCTTTCGGTCGAAAACAAGCCATATCTCTGCTTAAATTCCATCAATAAGTTACCAAAACTGTGAAGGTTGGAGGTTGTAGATTGCAATGAAAATTGCATGTGAGAGATGTAAATTGCAATGTTTGAAGATTGCAATGGTTTTGAATTTTTCGATTTGAAAAAATTGGGTTTTGAATTTAAGAAATTAGAGTTCAGGAATATGTGGAAAAATGTTCTGGTTGCAAAACGTTCAGGTTGGAAAATAACGTGCTTTGAGCACGGCAGAATTAAATACTTTTTTTTTTCAAAGATTCCTTCACCGTTAACTAACACCCCTATGTTAAAGGAAATCGTAGTGCCATCCTCTCAAGCAGAAGTATAGCAGTGGATCGAACAAACTGGATAAAGAATTCTTTGGAAATTAAGTGTGGGAAAGGCTTCGTCGTTTTCTCTCTCAGCAATGTGGGAAAGGCTTTTCTGTGGTGACGCATGCTTGAACATATGTGGTGAAGAAAACAAGGTCGTAAAAATTTTATCAAAAAAAAAAAATCTCTACCGGAAAAGAAACGCATGAATAGAATTCAGTCTACGTCGGTCTGCATGGAGTAAACAAAATAGAATTTATAGGAAAAATGTTTTAACCGGTCTTCAAACGTTTAGAGAACTTGGAGTTAATGCTAGGCCACATACAAGAGAATTGCTTGAAAGTGTTTCATCAAATTTACAAGCTTCTAAAGAATCTGTCATGCTGATGAGGAAAGAGGTCAGTCGTTTGAGGTTTGATTAAGAATTCTTTCGTTGTTTACCAATATTGATTACTTTCACTTACTAGAAACAGTCCTTTCTTCATGTCCTATTTGGAGAATCAGTATCACGTTCTATGCAAGAAAATTACGAGGTCGTCAAATCCGTGGAAGACCTGTTGGCTGAAGCCGATGCTAATATGGGGACGCACTTTGTGGCTCAGGCGACTTTGAATACTGATTCTACCAAATCGAAGTGAGGAGTCGTAATTCTATAATTGTATTCACGCAGTCATTCACTTCCTTTTACAGCTTTCCTAGTAACAGTTACTGTACTCCATTCTCGGAGACTCCAAAAAGAGCACCGCAACTTTTACCAGATCATGTGAGAGATCCTACTACAGGACTAATGTATTTGACGGACCTTGGGAAACGTCAAGTATGGAGTGGTGAAAGGTGGGGTTAGTTATTTTCTAAGTCCCATGACGTTCAGAATTACACAGGTGAAACGGAGTTAATCTTCACTGGTAACTTTTGTTTCACTCTCGAATAATGTTACTTTCTCTTTTGTGTGTTGAGAGATACTCTAATTCATTGAACCCTGTGAAGTTAGTTATTGTTTGCAGGCGTTTTAACTTTTCAACATGTTCGCATTTAATTCCACACTGGAAATCGATGGCGAAACCGTATGAGTTCCCACCACTGGTTGCTGTCTTAACAAAAATCAATGAGTATTTAAATAAGACATCTGTTGTTAATGCATTAGCGGAGCAGTACTCAAAAGATACAGGTTAGTTTGAGAAGTAGAAATAATGTCTGCTTTTGTTATCTCAGTTGCATTACTGACACCATGTTTACGGTTTCTTCCAGTTTTTGGTGCGATTGCTAGGACAGTGATGGATCCACCCTGTCCAAATCCGTCAGGTTCCGTGACGTCTCCTGTATTTTCTAAAACTCTGAAGGTTTCTCCTCCAGCTCTGAGGATTCGTGTATGATACGAACAATATTTTGAATATAAAAAAATTTTATACATACACGATATCTTTCAGGTGCTAGCGAATTACGGCGTGCTCTTAAGCATCTTCATTATTTTCCTATTCTCCCAGTATGGAGTATTGGTTTTGGTTCCTCTTCTACTCATATCATTCTTTTGTGCTATATTCTGTATTGCAGTTGAAGATCTTTGAGCCTTATCATTAACGAGTTGAATTTGCAAACCTAAAGATGACTTGGTCTCGGGATATCATTTTCGGTGCAATCTTTTGTGAACACAACGGATACTGGTTTTTACCAGTAATTGTGAATGATATTCAACGGCTGTTTAATTATTTGAACACATTGTCATTACTTCTAACTCTAGAGTTCTGCTGATCTAAGCAAAGAAAATCCCATCGCAAATCCGTTGGGTATAAAATTTCGTCCTTATTAGTGTATCAAATTGTAGAGTTATGATTTGAGCGAAATAAATGTTTGTATAGTGTAAAGCAACAACTTAAACTCGCAACGAGAGGTTTTTCCCTTCTGTTTTACCATTGCTCATCGACGGAGGATTGACATCACCTTTTCTATTGGGTATCCAGAAACCATCTTACAGGTAAATGACGTTGGAAGAAGAAGTAGATAGGGAAAGAAAGCATTATGAGAGCGATCGTACATGGCTGATTCGGCGCACCTTCCTACGAAAGTATTGGACTGAGGTACCGAGGTGCGACGCAGGTCGAGCTTCACCTTTAGTTCTGTTATGAACGATGCTTAGTATAGAATACCAATGTTTCTCTCTCGAAATAATAGACAATATAAGATTTTCGCATGGTGGGATACTCTTGAGTTGTAAACAAGTGCTCCGGAAAATATTTTCCCTTGGCAGACTTCAAGCCTGGGTGATGATTACCTATGTCATCTGTTGTACTGTTGATCGTCAATTGACTCGAACAGGCTCCAGTAAATCCTTTATTTTTTCCTGCCACTTACAACAGTATTCCAGTGAGTTCTGTTCGCTATAGAGACTCGTTGAGCATCATACCCTTCTTCTAGGGTCTTCGTGAAGAACTCTGATAATCGGATCGGTGGCCTTCACACAACGTTTGAGATCCCGAGGAATCCAGTCACTAACGGTACTTGTTTATCAGGTGTTCACACGCATTACGTGTCCGGCCCACCTTATCTTCGGCAGTTTGGCATACAAAACGTCATTGATTTTTGATCGATTAGGGAGGTCGGAACTTCGGATGCCTTCCTTCACTTATGTGACACTGGATGCTTCTATCATCGTACTTTCGACTGCGTGATCAATAACGCTGAGCGATCTTTCATCCTGCTTACGCAGCGACCAGGTTTCTGACGCATACGTTAACATTAATGTGGTATTTTTGACTGATTGATCCATTAGCCTTTTCTTCGTGACTAAAAGTAGGTGAACGTCTGTGACAAAGTACAAAGCACAAATGTTTTTACTGGTAACATTTATAGAAGAGCAATTAGCGCAGTGGTTAAAGGTGTCCTGCCTTGCACACTGAGTCGCTACTCGTTCGATTCCGCGGATCAAGTTTTCCGGGTGGGCAAATTGATATCAGCCATATTTGCGAAGACAGCATCATTGATTTGGTACATCACTAGGAAACCGCAAGTTATTGTATAGGCCAAATATGCATCCTATCACGTTTACCGATACTTCATTAAGTCGAATGGATGGCGTGTCTTCAACGTATTGGTCGCGTTGTCTTTTTATGGTAATCCTCACGTTTTTCAGGTTTTTCCGTTTTTTATGAAAATGCTAAGGGCGCGTCTGGCGCAGTGGTTGGAGGCGCCACTGCGACACGCACGTGGAATCGATCCCTGCGCCTATGGCCCACCAAGCCTTCCATCCCTCCGGGGTCGGCAAAATGGTAACAGACTTGTCTGGAATGATGGTCATTGTAAAGGCCAGATATGCATTCAAGCTCCTTAAACGATACTTAATGAAGTCGAATGCATGGCGCATCCCTCAGGGATTGATCAACGCCGAGAGCTTTATCCGTTTATGGAAATGCTTGGCTGAATAGATTGCAGTCAAATTGATCTTTCCATGCACTGAGGAAGGTGAATTCCGCTGAAACATCAGATGTTGTAAATAAGTAGTTTATAATAACAGCCTCATGTTTGCTAGTCAAGAAAAATAGCGCTTCATTCTTTTTTCTAACATGTTGGGATCTAAGATTATGGATCATAGGACTGGTTTGCTGCGTAGGGTGCGATTAGGTTTAAATTTGGAACATCCATTGTGTCTTATAACTCATATAGGAGGCTACCGCTCTTCTTATTAAATGCGAGAGAACCTCTGCGATTGTTCCAATCTTAACTGGATCACCTGGATTTTTGGAGTTGGTCATTTGTCTTAATATTGTCTAAGTTTCTCTGCTTTCATATAATGTTCATTTAAGTGTCTTTCGTTTTTGAATAGGGTTCCATTTTTTTCGTATTGATTCATACTGCTGTATATCACAGTGACAAAATGTTTTTGTCGTATAGTGCTAGGCTAGAAGATTATCGAGAACCAAAAGAAAAGGATTTTTGCACTCTATACATGGTTATCACTTAAGCTTACTTGCACAACATGCCTTAATATTTACTTTTAATTAATACACTAGCTTTCGTTTAACACTCTCGGTACTGACTCCTAAAGGTGTCATAATAAACTTCCGAGAGTGGTTGACATGACATCTACATATGTCATTTTCTTTCCGGTGGTTTATTTTAACATATAAAACTGTTTTCATACACTCAGATGCTATAGCGGGTGTTGTCTATGGGAATGTATCTTCCTAATGGTTACCTTGATAGTTCTGTGGTCCGTCCTCACTGGTTGTGTGGGCCATAGCATATGTTTCATCCCTTCAGAGTTCTACTGGTTAAGCCATTGTGGTTCACTGGAATTCCGAAGTCAGCTTGCCCAAAGTCTGCCGAGATCATCATTACAGGCAGTCGCGACCCTTGTGAATCAGAGCAAGATTTGCCAGCGTACGACTAGTTTGATACCAGGACGGTAGAGAATCATGGTATTGGTTTACTCTCATTTGGGCTTCCTGAAACGCCGAACCCCTCAAATTGGGGGGCCGAGCTGAGTAGATGAATCCCCGTTGTGTATATCACCACTGGACTTCTAGAAACACCTCCCAGCCACAATGAGGTGGTAAACCATTGGGAGGCTTCTTAATAGTCTCACACGTAATTTCTCATTTGAGACGGGAGAGCATTATTATTGAAGAGAATGTGCGGCCCATAGAGTGTCGCCAGTGAAGGACGCAGAAATTCTTCTGCCTCGAAGAACTGACATCGCGTGCAGTTGGCAACATTGTTCTTGCTAAGCTGTTCATCGTATTCTAAGTTTTAATTTCTATGCTGACTTTGAGGTATTGTATGAAATGAGCGGATGTGAAAGCCATAAGGTGAACATCGTAATATTCCCTGCATAACTTATACAACGTCACTGTATACTGACAGCAGTATGATTGAATAGTAGACGAGTGTTTTCATACACAAGACTTGTATGTGCGCCAAAAACGGGAGGATTTGTAAAAGAACGTGGAGTATGCATAGAATAAGGGAAGCCCAGAGATTCTTTTAAAACACAGGAAAACCGATTCATAGAGCGGAAATCACAAGAAAAATGGATAGAGCTGACAAAAAACTGCCGGAGTGGCCGGTGTGACATCCATAGGGGTCGCAGTGTGCACACTGAAAACTTTGGCGTCGTCGCGATAATGTTGAAGAAATCGGTCCTGGTAAAAGGGTGTGGGTCTTCTCCGAGCTGTTTAAACTTTTTAGTTTTCATGACCGAAACAATTGAATAAACAGTTTTTCTCCTCTTGTGGAAGTTCCTCATGTGAGAGCACTGTAGATTTTTCAAGTCTTAAATTAACCCACTTCAAAAATGTGCCATTCGTTTTCCATTTTTTTAGAGATCAACTTCTCTGCCTGTCGCAGTTGTTTATAAATGTCAACATGATAGGCTGTGTGTACAGCGATGCAGTGATGGAAAAAGTAAGAAAGATGGGTTCTGGGATTATGGAGAAGGTGGGAATTACGGATGTGTGGTACATGTATGAATTCTGCGATGTTAATTGACAGTAGTGTATGTGTTCCTCACTTTTTACATGGTTTAGGCAAATTCGCTATATTTGGAGAACCAATCCAAAATTTCTATGAATGGTAACGTTGCACCTATAAAAGCGGCTCCAACAACGACACCAGATCCACCAAAAGTAGTGCCTAATTTAGCAAGAAATCCTACCAGGTAAATAATCTGTTACTTGGTTTGGTACTATTAAAGATCACTTTCGGTTCTGTTATCTAATCATTGGAACGAATGATTAATTAGTGTGCAGTTTTGTGAGCAGTTTTAAGGTTTGATTATAACAATCAACAAAGAAGACTTATTTTTTAACACTGGAATCTACAAAGTAACAACTTATGGTCTCAGATTGGTTTTTTCCAGTTATGAAGCCCCCAGTAACAAATAGTGGATCTCCTACGACTTTGTGTGTTGTTACAAAAACTCGTGCTTCTGATATGCGCCTCCTTACAATGAATGTGAAAGTAGGAGTCTGACTTATTCATTAACTAGGCTAGTAATGTTCTGATTATATGTGATAATCTTGAGCACAGAAATTATAAATGAAGGACTTGACTTTCCGTTTCCAGCCATATAAAATATTATTTCACCAATATCTGGTACATTTAAGCATCAAGAGAGCACTTCTCCGTTGTGGAGGCTTGTCTAGATTGTTTTTTTTTTGTCAAGGTAATGTTTTGCCGTAGTTTCATCATTGCTGGAGTGTTGAATCGTTTAACCCTTTCACATTCGCGACTATTTTCTTATGTCAGAATCGTCTTGGTACGTGTCATTGGAGCGCAGTAGGGAGGTGCATTGAAATCAAGATGTATGGTCCGTGAGTCTGCGCAATAGTCACTACCCATTGCTTTCTTGTAGTTCTACTGTTCGGTTCCTTCGTATTGTTTCCATGTCTCTCTAACTTTTACATATCCGCTATGTTCTACTGTATGGGTCACCATGTTCTTGAGGACCTCTTTGTGATTTAGTTCTCATATGGGACAGAAAAAGAAATCAAATGATGGTTTTATTAGTTTTCTGCGTGGTTTTGTGTAGGTCGCGTGTAGTGCAGTAGTCGAAGGCGCCCTGCAATATACCTGGGATCGATCCCGCCCCCAAACTCAGCAAGTTTTCCATACCTCCGGTGTCAACAAATTGCTACCAGCGTTTTCTGGTAGTATAACAGCACTGACTCGACACATTGGATGGCCACTGCCATTCATTGTAAAGACAAGATATGCATTCACTTACCTCCAACGATGTTTAATGAAGTCCAATAAATGCATGGCGCGTTCCTCAGGAATTGATCAACACCGAGAGCCTTATCCTTTTTATCTCTTTCATGGTCTTGTGGGATATTTGTGGTGTATTTCTCTGTCTCTTTTATGTTTTTGTATTTACCGATTCCACCCCACTGTCCAAAATAGATTTCTGCAAATATAGCCGAGAATACCTATCCATGGACCAAACCCAGTATGTAATCTGTGCTCGACGTTTTGCTACAAAGGATCATGAAGATGTTATATAATCAAAGAGTATTGTATCTACGTGGAGAAATTTAGAGAGAAGTTCTGGTTAACCCGTGCACTAAATACTTTTACAGTACAAAAGGGTTAAGAATATCACTGTCCGAAAGGCAGTATTTAGGATTCCATCCTAAAAGACTTCAGTTAGAATATGAGACAGGAGAATTTTAGTTATTCTGAGAGCTTAACGTTTATGTTTTATAGTTTATATGTATTTAGAGAATTGCTTTAGCGATTGGTTTTATTTTGATGCAACATTATTCGTAGTTGCTTTTAAAGCGTCAGCAATTAAAAACGTTTATAGTACTGTTTATGCCACCTAGATGTTTACCGCCTTTGTGACGATGTATAATGTGGGACCAGAAAAGCTTAGAGTGTCAAATTTGTTTAGTTTATTCTCTAATTTTTTCAGCTGTATGGGCTCTCCTTGCTCTGCCACCAATGTAGTTATGTAGACATTAGGGTTTATAGATTCAGGAGTAACTGCCGTTTCCCTTACAATATGCTGGGGACAAGTAACCAATAGGAGTTTTGAGAGGCCATGAAGATGATTACTAACGGGCTAGAATTCTGCAATTTTAGACGATATATCTGAAATTTGGACAACACTGTTGAGAACATCCTCTTCGTCCACATGTTGTGACTTCAACACCTAAGCTATCACTTACACTATTCCTAAGGATTCTCTTTAAGGCACAAGAAGATGAGTCATTTTATCACGCCATTTGATCCCCTGAATTCACAGAGTTTTTAATCAATTCATCGCGTTTTCGAAGGCTACTTGGGGTTTACATCGTATTTGACGATGGCTTTGTCGACTTCGATAGATAGTTTAAAATTTTCCTAGATATACATTTAGAGATTCATAGCTGCGGGATTTCCGGCACTTCTACCGATACAGCATTGTGTTTTTCTTCCCTCTGATGTAGCCAATGACTTTGACAAATTAGAAAGCCCCTTCTATCATTTCATCGACCTAAAAAAGGCTTTTAACTCACTCGAGACAAAAACAGTGATAGGAGCTCTGAGCAACCAAGGCATCCTTACTTAGGATATAAAAATCTTTTGTGAGCTGTATAAAAATTTGATGACAAGGATATCACTGTTCTATGACGCCTTTAACATCTTTAACAAAAGAGATGAGTTCGACAAGGCGATAAAATCTCGTCAAAACAGTTCACATTCACCCACAAGAACATTATAAAAAATTGGAATGGAAAAAGAAATGGAAATCAGTAGCCGAAAATGAATCATATTTACCTTGATGATGACACCGTTCTTATAACATTGTCAAGCATTGTTAGAAACGATCGTCTCTTCTAGCTGACTTTGACAACTACGCAGAGGTCATTCTTCGGCTAAATCCTAAGCAGACGATTTTGACGAAAGGCGAATTTGCTTCTGACACCCTATTCGTGCTAAATGAAATGAATATCTTCGAATGTTACAGCTATATGTGTCTGGGTCGAAAAATCAACATGATAAAATACTTAATTTTAAACCTAAGTTTAAGGAAGCAAACAGCTTAGAGAGTTTCAAGAGTATACAGGAGAGGACAGAAAACACCTGTTTCCATGTATTTTTTTAACCTATGGGTTTCGTTGCCTGAGCGTGGGCGTCGAGAACCTGGACGCTATTTGTACGCAGGATTGACCACTTAACTTTATTGAACGGATCGTCGAGAATGCGATGCTAGAAATATCTGGAATCGCGCAGGCGAAAGACGGAATTAGAAGCTCTGGCCTAGGTCTTTGATAAAGGATCAATGACTCTATATTATAAGATGTTGAAAATCAGATGGCTCGGTCATGTTTTACCAGCAACCGTTAAGTAATGTCCATTAGCCAATAAGTTCCACGGAATTTCAAGGGCACAGCCGTTAGGCCATCCAACCGATTATCAGACCTATTCACAAAGACCCCAGAACAAAAATGTGATACACTTCGAGCCTGCAGAATAAACTTAATCCGCTGAGTTATTGCACAGGGCATGGGCGAATGGAGATTACTGAGGAATATCACTCGGCGCTCAGCGACGGGCAGATGTTGACTGACGGTTGACTGCGATGAAATTCTGCTGTTTTGAAGCGCGTAAATAGCTTAGTTCCGTTCGCCTACTTCTCATCATAGCTCATATTTGGGGCCGCGAAGCAACTGAACAAGTGGTATTACATGCAACAGGTCACGGTTGTATTCACGAATCCGCCGTTGGAGTGAATGGTCCAATCCTGCGCTAAATTTCTTGACATTTTCGATTGTAGGTTTTAATCCAAAAATGTCGAAAACAATAGTGTTTTGGAAAAATTATTCATATTCTTAGAGCGACAGCGCAAAGTCTCCTCTGTAAGTCACCCACGTTTTCAGTTGTTTTAGGTTATAGAAAAATTATCAGAAGGTTTAAAAACTACTAGCATATAAGGATCCCAATGGATTCTCAATTGATTCAGAGCTTCCACGAGCACTATATCACTATGAAGAGCCCTTAAACTATCGAAAATGTGTTGAGAGCCACCATTCTTATTGTAGTGAAATGGTTTGAAAAATTTAGGACTGCCTGCAACAATCCAGAAGAGATCATGGAATGTGTTTTTGTTTAAGGCTCTGATTTTGTAGCAGAAGTTTTTCTCACGTTTAGTCATGTTGTCCTCCTGGTCAATTTACCTTATCAACAGTCAAAAACGACTGCATATTTATACCAATCTGGATTCTTCTTTGAAGTTCTGTTGACTTTGTGTTTCATGCTTCTCTCTATTTTCATTTTCTATTCTATTTTCACTATTCTACTCTATTTTCAGAGTGAATTCTGAAGATTCGTACATTGAAGAGAAAATGAAGCAAATTAAGATATATCTTCTTCAGGTAAGATTCTTTCCCTACTTACCGCATTATTTGCCGGGTCGTTTTTACTTGAAGAAAATTCCATACTTATGTTCTTATTTGCTCATTATTTATTCATACTTGCATTTATATTCATTTCATTGTCATATTCGTCTAAAAGTTGCTTTTATTCACATCCTTATATTCATCATCCATTGACGGGGAAACGGGGAAACGTGTTTTTAAGCCATAAATTCCACTTCTTCTTTAGCCGTAGAGGGACGTTCTCAGCCGAAGTCACCTATTTCGCTTGTGCGCAGTTGTTTTTCGAAAACGTTTTTTATTTTTGGCAATAGTTGGTGTCTTAGTCTCCATACCTCTGAAAAATTTGTCACTTCTAGACCGTCATAGTCTAATGTTATCAATGTCATATGACTAACTTCATAGTAATAAACTTTTATTTCATTCGTAAAGATGTGTAAGTCTTAACGCTTTCCGTGCACAGTTATTCTATAGATGAGACGCTGTTGTTTTTACACCTATCTATTATTTCTCGCAGGCTTTGAAAAATTTCCTTCATTCACATTTCATGGTGGAAAGAGACGGAATTTTACGATTTAATCATAATCAATTAGGCATTAAGTTTATTTTTGATGTAGTCCAAGGTCGATGAACGCTTTATGACTTGGTAGGCATGCCATAAATCCATAAAATTCACAGATAAATAATAGACTGGTTCCGATCGGTATTTGTGTGATTTCAGACTGCTATAGAGGCTCTTTCATTTTTGAAATTATTTATTGGAAGTATTAGTGATTTTGTCGATTTGTTCGAGCAATGCTCTTCAGGCGGATTATCGTGCGTCGGCCATGGAGATGTTGAATCAGGCGACAGGACGTGCGCGGTCTCCGTGGACAAAACAGGTCTCCGATGGAGTCATGCGGATATCAATAACTAATATCCTTATTTTTCAACATAAGTATATTTTTCATCTCTTCGTCATCTTTATCTAATTTTCTTTGGTCTAAATGGGAAGGTTCGGCCTACACAATGTGTGCCTCATGCCATGTATCATTGTTTAAGGGACCATTCACTTTGATTCTTTATATAAACATGTTGATTTTTCGAATACTGGATGAAATTACTAGGTAAAACGTTTTGGATGCGTAAATTTATGTTCCTGTTAGTATTTTTTTAACGTCCTCATGTTAACCCTGCACAACAATTTCTATTCAGTTTTTGCTTTTTACAGGTTCAAACAACCAAATGTAGATTGGACAGAGTGCGCTGTGAATGCAATCGTAGAGACATTTTTACATGGTGAGAATATTATGGTGAAGGTAAGGATTTTTTCCTTTACCTCTTCTTTCCTACACCACATATTGAATGACTATTGGTGCACTCTTAATTTTCACAGTCGTCTCTGTTGGGTCGGTACATTTATACTGCCGCCGGTACATAAATAGGCATTCTCATTGCCCTATGCTTGCAAAAAGCTTTTCGGGCGGAAAAAAATGAAATAGACAAAGAAATACACTTAAACTACCAAAAAAAACCGTACTGAAGATTAATAGAGTCATGGTTAGATAATGAACGAATTTTTTTTTTTCATCACACACAAAAGGTGTCCAAGAATATGGGTTATACGCAAGAACGTAGCGGTTACGTAGAAGTTAGAGACATGAGAGAATATAAGAAAGCCGAAGGAGAGAATGATAATGTGAAGAAACCGATGAGCCATGCCTTTTATAAGGCTCACGGACTCTACATCTTGATTTAAATGCGCATTTCGATTACCCCGTGAGCACGCTGTCCGGTGGAACCGACCCCCGAATATGGCCGAAGTTTTGAAAGGGTTAAATAAACAAAATTGTTCCTGTTTTGAATGTGTTTAGATATATTGTCAGTTAATAAAATAGTTGAGAACGATTTTTACCGACAAGGCTCACGGACCCTACATCTTGATTTAAATGCGCATTTCGATTACCCCGTGAGCACGCTGTCCGGTGGAACCGACCCCCGAATATGGCCGAAGTTTTGAAAGGGTTAAATAAACAAAATTGTTCCTGTTTTGAATGTGTTTAGATATATTGTCAGTTAATAAAATAGTTGAGAACGATTTTTACCGACCTTTAGGACAAAATGCTGCACTTCAGTGGCTCAGGTCCTCAAGATTTATATTGCAATTTTTTACGAAGGTGTTTAAAGAAGGCAGAAAAGCTGGCTGTTGGAGTGAAAACATTTAAAGGTGGGTATTCTGCCGGTATTCGTTGCATGGTTTACTTTATATGACTAGGTACTCTTGTACAAAATACGTATGGAGTGCAATAAATAAATATCCACTCGAAAATGAATTTGCTGTGACTCGACTTTTGTTCTGGAGGTTATAAATTGTGCGCTGTTAATGAAAAGATGTCTACCCTACGAAGAACTAGTCATTCTCTTCATTTTTGTGTAGTTCTGCTAAGTTTACAAAGATTTCCTGGAAGAATTTGTTGAAAATGAGACTCTATGCAGTAGCGCAATTCTAAAATGTTGGTCAAGGCGAGACATTCCTTCTAATCCTTTTATTTCACTGGAGATATGCATAAATAGTTTACACCATCGTTCGTTCAGTAAAGATCGTTTCCAGCACTTCATATGGCATTGGAGAAAGTCAATTTGGAATTATCACAACATTCCACCCATTTGCAAGTAAGTGGTCATTTGTGGAACATCTGTTGTGATCAGGAAGTGATCGTAAGCACTATTTCTATAATTGCATAAGCAGGAATTTCCCTCTTTAGCACTAAGACGAATATCCTTTGTTGTATTTTGGCAAAAATTTACATTTTTCAACACCCTTCTTCCTACCCTCTCTGCTTACTGAACTTCTTATGATGGGGATTTTTCAGCTATCGTGTTGCAATGTTTAGCAGGTGATTAATGGCTAAACAATGTTAAAACACCAAATTATGGATGGATTCTACATTTTCTTACTAAAATGGAACTAATAGTGAACCAAAGTTAGAAAGCGTAGTCGTCTTAGAAATGTAATGAAATCCTAAGACCACCATTCGATGGTAGATTCAGTTAGAGAATCGAATGAAATGAAAGAAATGCTGCGATCTGCACAATATGTGGTGTAGAATCGTGTAGTGAAGATCGATGTTAAACTTTTGTGCTGAGATTTAGTGGAGTTTCGTTACTTTTTTCCTACCCACATGATATGTGCCATGGCTACGTTTGCATCTCGAACACTAGACGCCATGCTATTGGAAACACGTGTAGCTTTATTTGGTTTAGTTCGAGGCTATGCTACGATTGTTCAAGTGTTCTATCAGCTGTTCTTTTGACTCATAGTGATTTTTCACTTGTACACAAGAGATTTTGAGTAGATCGATTTGTAAAGGAAAAGCTGTATAGATGGACGCATAACTATGTGAAGTTTAACTTTAATTTGCTGCCTATTTTTTTTCACGGCAGGGTTTTATGTGAAATGCACAGTGATGTTGAGATATCTGGAAACCTTAGACCTCATATTATATCAGATCGGACCGTGCATAACACGGAAGACCTCGGAAAGTGTATTGGCGGTTCGATCTGGCCTGGGGTCTAACTTTTGTGAATGTCTCGACATCAGTATGGTTATGTGAAGTTTGTTTACCGCTTATTTTATTTATTTAACCTATAAGCATTTGGTTTTAGGGTTGGTCTCAGAAAGTGGACATTCGTATTGGAGACTTGTTAGCCTTCACGAGGGTTCTATCGAAAGGAGAATGTGTACGAGCGAAGCTGGATAATGCAATTGACGAGATGTGCGCCAAAATCAGTGAAATAATTGCCCGTGGATCTCCGGATATTGTACAAACCGAGCACGGTCTCGAACTCCGGTGACTGTACCTAACCAAAGAGATCCATTGTTACGTTACCTCAACGTTCAATTAATACTTTGTTTTTGGTTCAGTGGTTGACGTTTAAATTTTTAATGTCAGAGTACATCATTTTTTTCGGTAAGTTTAGCCCTTTTCACGTCGAATTCTATGAAAATCATAGGAACTAACTAAATTTCTAAGTCATGTAAACCATAATTTTGTTTGAGTTAAGACAGCGATTCATCAGCATCTTTTCATAAAATGAATGAAAAATTAAAAATTTTGGTGCCGTTCGTTGTGTATGCAGTGATCAATACGCCAATAAATCTACAAGAACCATAGTTTCATCGGGTTTCAGAGTAAGCTTCGTTTTGTTAGGTAAATCTTTCCTTAAATGGAACACGTGTGAGAGTCAACTGAATTATAGTTTTCTACTCACCGGAACTTCTTCAAGAAAGCTGAGAATAGGACAGGAAAACTGCTAACTTTGCTATTACTTTTCATTCCTGTCTTAGCGGAGCCGGTTATGCCTTCTATGCAACACTGCTTTAGGTGTACTGCCCTGTCCGTTCCTAAATAGAGAATGTTTGTTTTTTAACAGAAAACTAAAATAGGTACGATTTGGCTGAAGTTCAACTTCAATCAAAGGAATGGACCCATTGAAGTTCAATCTTATCAATGAATTAAGGGGCTTTACGCTTTCAAAATACACTTATGCAGACTTGTTCCAGGCTTGGTTATATAGTCCGACATAAAGCTCGGATCTCGTGGTCCGAATTCATACAATGCTTATTTGCCTTCGTCTTTAGTGGCAGCTCCTTTTTTTATCCAATATATTTTACATGTTGGATTCATTATTCACTGGTGACAAATTCAACGAACTAGGAAAGGAGGATGACCGACCCAAGTACTCCAGATTCTGAACTAATTTTGGAATATGGGGTTTTCACGTTGACCAGTGATAATGACCTGCTCTTGACAAACATCTGATCTGCTGCTACTATTGCAACTCATTGTCTTTTTTCTGTCATGATATCAACTACGTTTAAAGAGCTGCACTAAATAATGCCTGAGATCCAAAGCAGGGTTAATCATATCTCGAGGTCTTCGACCAGCTTCTAAACATTGTAATCGAAGTCTTAGATTGCCATGTAGTATATGATCACTTCCATCACCTGCATCATCTTTTGTTCCACTGATCGTCGAGTGACTCGAGCAGGCGCCTGCAAATCTGTTTTCCAATGTCACGTCCAAGAGTGGCCCAGAGGGTCCCGTTCGCTCTGCGAATTCGTTGAGCACTATATTCTTTTTCTAGGGTTTTCGTGGAGAACTCTGACCATCAGGTCGGTGGCCATCGTGCAGCACGTTTGATATTCCAAGGAATCCAGTCAGTAACGGCTCCTGTCCATCGGTTGCCATTCATACGCATTACGTGTCCGGCCCATTATATTTTCGACGGTTTGGCGTATAGAACGGCATCTTTGATTTTTAATCGTTGACGCAGGTTGGAAATTCGCATCCGTTCTCTTACTAGAGTGACGCGGTTTCTCTGGTCTTCTAGGCAACTCCGTTTAGCACTAAGAGCGAAGCTTGGAAAGCTCTGTAATTGTGTGTAACCATGAATGATTTTGCTCGTCATGATAAACTCGGAGAGCCGCTCACCTTGGTCGTTCCATTCTAGTCCATGGGTCCGAATTTAGCGTTCTTCTTGGCGCAATCTTAGCTTTAAAATCCCCTATGACGACGTTAAAGAATGTAAAGTCTTCTCTGTAGAACTTGTCCAGGTCTTCATCATATTTGATTTTGATGCATCGAAGACGAAGATTGTCAAAGCCGGTATTGGTTCACATCTCTTTAACCGTAAACGTCAGAGTCTGGATGTTAGTTGTTCTAATGGATCGATGTTCAGGGCCAAACTCGTTATGACGAGAATCACGACGCAGATTTCTCTATTCTCTCTTGCTTCGAAAAAAATACAATAATACACGTAGAATACAATCCGCATAAACGAGAATATACCCATGAACGCTTGTATGAAGACATCATCATAAACGCATAAGTTAGGCGTCAACTTAGCGCAGCAGAAACAGAGACTCTATCTCCTTGATCCATCTGCGTTTCAGAGAAGCACGAATTCGGTTTTGGTCCGTAACTAACTCCTTATCGGCATCCTGAGGAAGCGCTACGTCGCCTGACGTCTAACCGGGATTAGATCCCTTCATGATGGAGATCTGCAGACCCATTACAAATTATGTTGCTGTGTAGATTAGTGCACTGTGACTTAGTACTGAATACGGTACCATAGTAGAGGTGGTCGACTAGGAATAATTCAACGCGCTTGTCTTTCGCTCCTCTCGCTCGCCAGGCCGTTCAGACGTTTTTTAAGAATTTTACGAACGTGATTTCTCGAACAACTCTATCAGCACCATGTAACAAAAATCGACAACATAGCACATGCCTAGTCTTAAGTTAGAATACGTTCTCAAGTTTAATAGTTTCAAGGGATTCTGTTTTATGGGACCGTTCAATGGTTCGTTTCGAAGCTTCGGCTCAGCAAACCAAGTTGACTTTACAACCTTTTTGTGCAAAAATAAGGTTAATTAAGAAAAAGTGAATTGTTACGATTTTATGTTATGCAACCCTATTTCATTTTAACTCTATTGCAACATTCTACCTAAAGTTCACAGAATGTGTTTTTTCGAAGATTTTCCCGCAGGTTTTTTGTTTGTGGCACTTTATGCGATTTGTAAACCTTCAGATCCGATAAAAGTGGAGATGTGTTTAGGCTGTAAAGCCGCAAACTTTGACATATCTCATTTTTATTGTAGCAGACTGTCGCAGTGTTAAACGTAAGATGTCGAATCTCGTACGTTCAATGAAGAGTTTCACTCTTGGAAGGTGCGGCACCGGTGCGACCGTGATGTTCACGACGCGTTGTCGTTCAAATAATCCATTTTTCTCTTGGCCCTTAATAAAAATATTTTGTAGTAAATCGGTTAGAACATAAACTGCACGTAGATTATTTCTTAAACGTTCTAAACTTCGAACCTACCTCGATGAATTTTTTAGTTTCGGGTCTTGTTCACAAACATTTTTTAGCACTGCTACTGCGCTGTCGCAATAGTTGGAGTACGAGGAATAAATCCGTCGGTGCCCTTCGAAGGATTCTGTCCAGATCTTCAATAAATCTTATTTAATAATTCATTCACCATCTGATTTCGCTTAAAGAAGGCATGATTTTGATTTTACACAAACTTTTCGTAATTTCTAATATACATGTAAGTTTTACAGACGAGGCGCTCTGCAACACACAATACATCGGTAGTCCACCGCGAATCACTGTAAAGGCTAGATATGTATTCGACCACCTCCAACGATGCTTGGTGAAGTCGAATGCATGGCGCATCCCTCAAGGATTGATCAACATTGAGAGCTTTTTCCTTAACTCTTTGTCCTTCTATAGACATTTGATAATATTCCACATCACTTCCCTACAATTTGAGGTGTATAAAATTGCAACAGACATTTTAATGGCTGCCAGTAATATGAAATTCTGCAAAATTTTAATGGAATTTCATTTGTATTTGCATTGGCTGGAAACTGTAATATTATTTTCTGCCGTTCCCTAGGAATACCCCATCCTTCAAACCATTTTGTCACTGGTGTTCAGAGTGACTATCGTTTTATAAACAGCGAAGTTAAGGGCGAAATCTGTGAATAGAAAGTGATGAAAGGATTTTTAAGCTGTTTCATAACAATGCTCCTCCGTCCGGCCAACATATTTGCGTAAAAAAGTATGTAGCAGACTTAAGTGATTGTTACTGACATAGTCTGCCCAGATTTGGAAGGAAGTGAAAAAGAGGAAAACGCGTCTTTCGAGATTTATGTGGTTAGAGCACTTACCGTAACCATATTACTCATATTCTCATCCCACTTTTCAGTTTACTTTCCGGGCTTCTCACAAATTTTCAAGTGAAAGTTCACGACTGTTTGCACTCATCCGAAAATTTCAGCGATGTTTTCATTTTTAAGAAGGAGCCGTTCCTCGGCCACGCGTTCCAGAAGGCCATCTCTCACCTGAATTAATGCGAAGGATGTAAAGCGTCTTATTTAAGGTCGAAAATTTGGTTTTTGAACGAACATACTTACCATAAAAAGATGCTTAAGCTTTTCAATTAAATGGCTCTTTTTTACATACATTTCTTCGCAAACCGAGTACCTCCCGTTGGTCGCTCCACCATTTAGGATAGCAGTTGCTGTGGATTCTAGACCAATAGGGATTTTTTTTTCGTTAAGACCAATGCAAGAGGAACTATTGAAAACGGTTGAAACCCTGCTTTTCGGTTACCAATGAATTTCCTGAAAGGTTTCTGCATTACTGAAATCCTATGGCTTCTCGTTTAATTCCGATGGGCTTTCGTTGACGACGGTTGTTTCAAGAGAGTTTTGCGTGTTGTGCGCATATGCGCACTTCCACGATTTTTAAAGCAATAAAGTGAACTGATTTGGTGCAAAAATGTGACATGATTCGATGTTCCGGTTCTCGGTAACTAAGGCCTACAAAACAATTTCCCTAGAAAAATAATGGGTGGATGTAGCGCTGTGAACAGAGGTACCCTACAGTAAAATACGAGGCTGTTAGTCTGCTGCCTCATCTCACTACAATTGTAGTAGGTTTCTTCCTCTTACCTCCGCTTGTAAAATGGAACCAGGGTCATACATGCGAGGATAAAAGCACTGACTTCATATATCGACAGGGCTGGCCAGCACAACGTTAAATGTTAAATGTACAACGTTTTCTATCGGAATAAAAACCATTGTGAATACGCTGGGATGAAATCGAAGTAAAGAAAGCAAATGCCAAATGAAACATTCAAGCAGTAAGCCACCGTGACTTCTTCGGTTTTCGTCGCGGGATGGATTGAATGATGAGCCATCGAAGAACCGCTTCTCGACATACCAATGATGAAAATGAGAAATTCTCATTGGTTGGTTTATGTAATATTGTGTGGACGACAGTGGAGATTAGTAGTCGATATATATTGCAAATACTTCCCCTAATCCCTATCTCGTCACCATGAGTAATCGATTTTTCATGGTGTCGGCATATGTTGTAAAGCGGTCGTTTATTTCAGCATTGGTATTGGTTGAGCCACGAACTTTGACATTTCTATGTTTTGTTTCAATAAGCAGAGACGAGGTTGTTATTATAGAATTTATTGGGATACAATAGCTGACGTTTCGGCAGTTTCGCCTTCTTCAGAGCCGTTCATTTCTAGCATTTGAGTTAGTTGGTGGATAGCAGCCGCACAGAGTACTACATGGGCGAGAGCAGTTCCATTTTACAAGCGGAGGGAAGAGGAAGAAACCTACTACAATTGTAGTGAGATGAGGCAACAGACTAACAGCCCCGTATTTTACTGCAAGGTACCTCTGTTCACAGCGCTACATCCACCCATTATTTTTCTAGGGCAAATTGTTTTGTAGGCCTTAGTTTCCGAGATCCGGAACATCGAATCATATCACATTTTTGCACCAAATCAATTGATCGTTGATTCAGGTCGGAGCTTCGGACCTCTTCGCTTGCTTGTGCGACGCGGGGTGCTCCCAGCATCCTCCTTTAAAATGCGTGTTCAATAACATTGAGTGATGTTTCATCCTGCTTACGTAGCAACCAGCTTTCTGACTCATACGTTGAGACAGGAACTATGGTGTCGTCGAAAAGGTGATTACGGAATCGGGTGTTCTTTGTTCTTTTCATTACATCATTAATGCTCTTGGAAATTGAAACAAGGAAACAAAGGTAGCTTTTGGTCCACAATTAACTTTCTATTTTCAACCTGGGCATGCTCCACCTTGCCTTGCAGATTTCTGCATGAGGGAGATCCGTGGAATCAGTTGATTGTTGGAAATTGTTTCGATAAATACATCGATCCATGCATACTGGAAACAGGTTACAACATTGTATTTAATGATTGTAATTGCAAGCACTATTTGAAGTAAGGAAAACGATTGCTTGAGAATGAAACCTGCCCATAGATTATTTGTGGATAAGAATAATACTTGGTCAAAGTGAGGCGTTAATATTGCAAAGCGAAAATTTATGCTGAACTTTAACAACTTTCTCTGATATTTGCTTTCATCTAGTTTTTGTGATTTGGTAAATTCTGTAGAAAGAAGAGAATTAGAGCTACATAATTGCGTATTACTACTGTCCCTGACAGATAGACCATTGGCTGCAGTTACTCGAAAATGTGAGAGCCTGGCCACTGAAAGGATGAAGAGATTTGTGGACGTCGTCAGATTGGTTTATAATTATGCATATCCTCAAATATTCGTCTCAGAGAGGTTGACCCCAAGCAGAAAGACGGACAGCTTCTAGTCTTCAAGACTGCAATAAGCCCTAGACCATTTTTAGATATTTAGTTCATCGAGGGATTCTCTTAAATTTCTATCAAAGCAGAAACATTGGCTATCAAATGAATGCAGCAACAAATCAAAATACTTGAAATTCAATATTTATAATTAAGGATAAAAATGTTATAAGGAGACGGATAGCACAGTGGCAGTGATGTTCGTCATCATGAGCATGGTATTTGTTCGATTCCGCCCCCGTCAACCCAGCCTCTATCCCTTAGGTACCGGATTTATCTGGAAAAAAAAATCACTCTTTGCAATCCAATTTGGAATGCTCCAGTATGGCTTTCTCAAGACTCCAAGGAGAATTTCTCGGCCAGCATTCTGCGACTCAAGATGAAATGAGAAGCCACACGTTGAAGTTAGAAGATCTTCATGGACAAACGATGCGAGGAAAGAATTGAATGTGTGAAGTGCGGGGATCTGCATAGTAGACTTGAAGACGGGTCATATAAAACAGAATAATAAAAAAATCGAAAGTAACCGGATGTGGTTTGCCTTCTTGAAACAGCGTCGATCGATTTAAAGATTCGAATTCAAATGTAGACGGTATTCAAAAAATCTCATGAATACTTTTGTTTTTTCTTTACATAGGTCAGAATCTAAAGCTCATATGGATAAAAATCTATACAACAGCTCATAGAGTGAGGTGTTGGAATGTCTGCAACAAAGTAGTCACTGATTTTACGCCTGGAATGACCTCACTGCTCTGGGGGTCCTCCGTAAAGTAGCGCTCATAAAGTACCGTATCTGAATTAGCATATTCTCCGAAGAGCAATCAAAGTAGGATTTACCAACTACGGGGCGCTGCACTCATCCCGGCCATCCACCACCGAATTCAATTAAGCATCAATAATGCTGTTACAGTAACCCGTCTTGCTGCTTCGCAAACAAGCATATTGCCGCGTTTTGTGCCGGTTTACTTGGAATTTCCTCTTTACCAGTTTCTTCAAGATCGAATTATTTTAGACTACAAAATATTCCGGTGGTCGAACCTCCAAATTTCACTTGGTGTGAACTTCTAGTTATTTTGTGTTACTACTGCACTTGCTATAAAATAACTTGTAATATCCTTCCTCTTATGCGAACCACGTGTATTACCTGGTTTTCAGGAACATCTGACTAAGAAGATCACTGTTGCTCGAACTTTCAGTTATAATGCAGTTCTTTTCCGTATTCACTTCTCATAGTTTTTTTCCCAGAGTTTCTTTTTTCTTCTGAATTCGATTCTAAACGAATTCTTTCTGAGCAAAAGTGATCTCTCGTGTCTACATATGAAGTTACCACGAACAAGTCGACACATTGCATAAAGTGAAGCAAACAAACCCTGGCTGCGTACTTTTCAAGCTAACATATTAGAACGGACTTGTATTTTTTTCATGATGAGGAATTACGGGAAGGTTACGGAGCTTGTTAGTCCTCGTTGAAATATATCTGTACTTTGTTGGTTTGTCACCAGATTAACGTCAGCTTTTTGTTTTCAAGGTTTGACGCATTTCGCAGCTTCTGCGTTTTGCGTCGTCTTATAACAATTTGGTTCCTGTTTCATTTAATTTATATGAAAGGTAATCTGTTGGAATAATAGGATAAAGCAAATAAGGAAAGGGTTTTCACATACGAACTTGAAATACTGCAAGAACAGCTTCAAACACCAACGTAGGATATGAACTGGAAAGTGTCAACGACTTAGGGTTACAAAAGAGTTCGAAATCTAAGGAGAGGTGAGAGACTTGAGTGGATGGAAAACGACCACCTGCCTACTGTCCACGTATAGGAGTTAGTAGAAGCAGATATACTCGCAACAAATAACGAATCTGTGCTAAAACTAGGTATAGTTTCGGACAAGAAAAAAATGAGCTTTAAGCCCTATGACGACTGAATTGAGAACTGAAGATAAAACTGAATGCCGTATGAATTAAATAAACGCTAGAGTAGTCCACTGTTTGAAAATTGCTTTGTGCTTTTTTGCTCAAATGACCACCCTTCTTAACGGCATCATGACAACAACTACATTAGACACTTCGCGGATATCTACAGCGTCCGGTGCAAGTCCAGTTAAGAAAGAATCCCCGACTTTCTGAAATCGAAATATGTCAGAAGAAACTCCAGTTCGACGATTCATAAGATGCTTTCCATTCGCTTCATTTCTTCGGTATCTTCATCCTTAATGGTGGTTTGTTTCAAGTATGATGACGAATGTAGTAGTATTTCGTGATTCTTCGACAATGTCCATTCGCGAGTATAGTTCGCTCATGTGAGCCAAATATAAGTTCCTTACTCTTACAGGTAGTTGCTTATGTAAATGCTTGATTCCTCTTCAGGTTTCCTATACTGCTCTGCTTTCATACGTTTGCCGTTTGCCCTCTACTTTCTCGTCAGGTGATCATCTTTGTTTTTCACATGGAATCTGTTTGATACTTTAGGTGGAGGTTATACTTGAGAAAATATTCTTCCGGACCTCTGTATGCGTTAGTCAAAATTTTTAACGACATTATTGAAGCGTTAGTCCATGTACATATGCTCAGGAGAGTGTTAGATGAATCGCTTAGCCGAAAAAATGGCCATGGGAACTTAAAAGTTTTAGATGGTCGATTCTTCACTGAAGCACTCGAACGCATCCCATGCCGCTCTATTTACTTCTGTACAACTTGTCTTTCATGTTATTGCTGGAACGTCCGTGGTACACATACGATGTGGTTTCCGTAATAAAAGAATTACGGATAGGTTGAATGACCCGAGTTTTCTTCTGGTTAAGGCTAAGTGCAATCGTTAGCTATTTGGACATTGTCTTTTCAACACTGGTGCTGATTTATTGGCAGTATTTTTTAGCCCTTCCGCATCCGTTCTCTTTGAGAATGATAGGAAGACGATGAAATATCTGGATTTCCATGGTGCAATTGCGATGACGATCAGCTAGAGTACTCATGTAGGGCGAGCCAAATTTGTCCACGGGAACGAATAAAATAACGCCGCCACTTTTTTATAGTCGGCAAAGTTTGTGGCAAGAGGCCATTGCTATTCCTGGCAGCACCCTCTATGTAGTTTTGCCTCTCAACTGTTTACCGCCTCATCGTGGTTCCTTGGTGTCGCACTGCGATGTACAGCGGATAAATTCATTCCTGGCAGGGTCTCCCAAGCTGAGAAGGAGTCAAGCGTTTTCATCAGAGAGCCTAGTTAAGAGTAAACCAATGCCAGGATCCACTACCGTTTTGCTATCGAATTCGCATGGTGGTAAATCTCCCTCTGATTTGCAAGGGCTACGACTGCCTATGGTAGTGAAGACTTGGGGCAGACTTTGGCCAAGCTGATCTCGGGACCCCAGGGAACCATAATGGCTTAACCAGTAAATCTCCGGAAAAAGGAGATTATGCTGGGGCCGGCACGGCCAGTGAGGACAGGCTATTTAAGTACCAAGTATCAAGAGTATAGTTTTGATGTGACCTATGTAGTAGAATACCTAGCGAAATTCTTCTTGGTTGGGCTTCTACCGTGGCTTCCAACAGGGTCGGTAGAATAAACGTCGTAAGGAGATTGTGGAGCACATTTCATAAATAAAACGATAGTTAAAATTGTCTCTTCGACTAATTATGACGAGCAGGATCATCTAGATCTTTCACACGTTAGGATCACTTCCCTACGAGTGAGTTTTGTCAAGTACTTTTGGAAAGTGCGCGTAGCTCGAACCTCTCAGATTGTATAAAGACTGGTCCTAAAACTATTTCCTTGTTCTTTTTACTTCTGTTCAGCAAACACGAGGTGTTATTTTATTTCTTTATTTACGTACAAGCTGACATTTCCTTGTTCATCCTCCTAGTGTAAAATCAACTTTATAAAGGAAAGGTGTATTTTTTCCCGACGAAGGTCTTGAGTGATTGTTGATAGCACCGTTAGGGTAAACACAGTGTCTCACAGAAAAGCAGAACGATGGCCTCAATAGTGTCGTGAATAATACATGAGGTCCGGAAATGGTAACTGCAGGTCGACCTGACTTGGGGCCCATATTTTGCAGATATTTCGTCAAAACTGTCTAAGATCTGGCCATTTGTACGGGAACGAATAGGATGGAAGAGGTTTTCTGTAATCAGTCTCATAGCTCGAGGAGAAATGATGATAAACCCAATCCTGTTCGTCAGAGTCGGCAGTAGAACGCGAAAGTTTTTCTTGTGCTTCTTCAGACTTATCCCGAAAACTGGTGGTTACAAAATCTTCAACATCCAAAAAACTGATGAAGGCCGTTTTAATAACATAAAAATTACAGCTCAATTCTCACGAGTAGATTGACGCATTCAAAAAATATTCCTGGATTTCATTCACGTTCCCTGCACCAAACCACTACATTTCAAATTTATTCAATCGTTTGTCACACATAAGAAGCTGGTATCAGTGACCCCATTTTGAGCTCAATGAGTTCGGCTTGTTACATCATTCCCGGGCGGTTGGATGATTGCAGGATTCGCTGTCTTCTTCGAGGAATCCAGGTTGCAAGCCAGAAAACCCTCCTTCACTCATCAAAGATCATGAGCTGGCTCAGTTATGTTGTTTTTCTAGGAGAAATCACGCTTTACCAGTATTTAATGCATTGATGGAAGAAATTTGCATTGGAAGTCGAATTCAAGCTCGATTGCTTCCGCGTATGACAGCGCAGCAAGTCGACGAAGTGAGGAGAAAGTGCTGGCAAGCGTAGATGGTTATGAAAGTCCTAAATGCGTGGAGCAGAACGAAATATGTACTGAAGTAGACCAACTTGAGTATCCTGTAGAAGAGACTGCACTGTTTAATTTCCATTGGAGGGAATGCATTAAACAGCGCCACAATTGCAACTTCTAGTTGTCATAAGTGTTCTCCATTGAAAAGGGAGCACTCATGGTTGATAGAAACTGATAGCATCGACAGATATCATTGAATATTTGATGTTTGTTATCACCTGAATAAAAATTACTTTCCATGTAAACTGAAGCTACTGGCTTTGATCTGCGTTCACACTGAATTGAACTTCCAAGACAAATTATTCCAATTTACAAGTTGTTGGAATTGTTTTCTATTGTTTGAAGTTATACCTGCCCCAGGGCACAATATGTTTCTATTTCAAAGAAACCTCACTGTAAACAATTGCATAAACTAAAATAGATATAAGCAATAGGCAATGCGACGACACATCATCCGACGTCCGTCCGAGCCTGAAACTTAACATTGTGTGGAATTCGAAATATGAGCCTATCCAGTCTTAAGTGTTGGCATAACCAAGAATATAGAGCTGATTCCAGAAATCTTCAACAATAGACAGTGTCCTGTTCTTATTATTAAAATGTACTACAATCGCAAACGGCAGGCATGGAGCCACGAGATGTTCGCGAGGAGGAAAATGGAGGTACGGTAACGCAGTGTTAAATCTAAGCTTCATGTGACGAGAAAAATTATTTCAGGATATGAGAAACTTTTGCACAAGTATTTGAAAATTATAGTTGTCATCAGAAAATTCACTGGGTTCAGCGAGATCACAGCGTAGGATTTAGCACAGAAAATTTTTTTCGTACTTGTAAGCCACGTAACGCTAAGGTTTAAGAGCTACTTGTCCCATTTATATGTTTGTGTTTTGCAACGTTGTAATACGTTTAGGAAGAAATGCGTACTTCTTTGTAAACTATTGAAAACGCAGTGAAACTTCATAGGTGATAAGGATGGAAAGCAGAAAGGAAGAAGGATAGAGGAAACAAGAGATTGTATTGGTAAAAGCTGTTAAAATTCTGCACTGCATTTTAGGCAACAGACGAAGAAGATCTCGAGGGAGAAGATGAAGCTGAAGGCAGTCAATGCGACTTTCGCCAACTACCCAGCTTTCCAGTAATGTTTTGATTTTGTTCCTAATATTGGGAGCTCTAGGAACACTGATGAGTTGCAACCAATATTATTGAAGGCGACTTTGCCTAAAATCGAAATTTGAATTTCCTATCCCTCATAAATGTGATTGGGTTTGATTAGAATACTCGCTCTTGAATTCTGGGAATGAGGGGTTAAATTTTCAGGATTTGATTGCCTACAGTTCAATGTTTAGAATGTCAGACATTGGTCCAATTTGATCCTAATTCTCTATAGATAGTCTACGGCCTACTTTTTAAAGTCCCCATTGTCATGAACTTGTCACAGATAGTTCTATTCAACAACTAGTTGTCAAATTTATTGCAATCACATTTATTAATGCTCGTTGTTGTTACGAGGTTTACGTATTCAGTGTGAGCACATACGGAATGACTATCGATCGTTTCCACCTCAGTACTTCAACATCGGATATCCACACAACGAATTCTCCACGATGTATCATCAGAATGTTGCTCAGCACCATGTAGGAATTCCATGAAATCTCGATTTCAGTAAATTTTACTTTAGCACAAAATCTTTCTCAGCAGATGTGACTCGTTCGAGTCATTTCCATTATTGCAAGTCGTACATCTACTGCATGGCACACTGATCAGACCAGAGTAAGTGTTCGACTTGAGAACTAGGTCCCGCAATATCAAAAATTCTGATGAAAGTGTTTTAGTTGGCTTTCTATAAGCCTAAATGTGACTCTTTAGACAAAGACACCCGTCGTTTATAGTGCCAGCAACGATTCTCTGGCGAGAAGTTGAGCCCTAAGCAACAGATTAGCCGTCTAGGAAACGTGTGCCTACATCTTTCAATAGTTCTATTTTTCATTTTTTAACAAGGCTTCGTCTCTCTGCTTAAGCTAGCCGCAAAAAACATTACACGAGTTTTGTTAAGAATCCAACTATAGCAAAAAGTAGTCAATTTTTTTTATTTTGAACTCGATATTTAAAGAAGTGATTGGTTAGAGCCCAATTTAGCTTGCTCCTTCCCTTGTAGTGTAATATTCATCTATTATAAGCCCTTTCCGTTTTCACTGACGATGGTTCTATGTGAATTAGAAGTATGTAAATATGAAAGCTTAGCCTCTTCGCGTGTTTCTTAGTGAAATAACATTTTCGTAAAAAAAAACATGGAAGTAAAAAATGCATTCATCTAGACGTCATGTGGAATCGGTACCTTGACGTATTCGAGAGGTGATATGGCCCAGCCGGGTTTTTTCCAGCACCCTCTGCTTGGCAGCGGTAACGAAGAAATTGAGGTTTTTTTCGATTTTTTAGACTCGTTTTTCGTGTAAGCCCAATGTTTTCATTTCGATGAAAGAAAAAAGATAATTAAGGATTTTTGCTCATCGTCGTCCTCTAAAAATGAAGAATTAGAACGAAAATGTGAGTTCTTCATTTTAATATGTGGATATGCCTCAAAACCAAAAAATCCATGTGGGAAAGAATGGTGTTCTTCGCTAAAAGTTAAGACAAAAATGTCTACAAAAGCATAAGAAATTGAAGGAGTCAGGCTGTCCTTGTTTATAAGAACATCGTTCTTGTCACGTTACTCTATAAACGCAATAGACAAAAAGCCGTTGCGCCAGACTTGAGCTATCGTAGCTCCGTGGAGATCTCGCTTTCTTTTTTGACATCATTAGTTTCGGGACTTTTTCGCCTGTGTGAACAAACTCATCCGAGAAGCAGATCATGTAAATTCTAAGATGTAAAAATCAGTTTTTCCAGATGACAACTGTTGTAGGTTCTATTCTATTGTGTTCAAGAGACTATTAGATGGGAAACTTAATTTAAGAAATAAATCTATCAATACAATGAAGCAACTCAAAAATAAGGAGCTGCAAATAATGCATACTCTCCAGTCTGCTCTCCACGTAAGCATTGAAATCAGTGCATGTCGTCTGCGATGCTTTAAAAAGAAACTAAAAACAACTATTAGAAAAACGTATTGACCTTTCTTTCACAGTCAAAAGTGCTAACGCGACTTTTTATAGAAGCGGAGCCATTTTTAACAACAAGCGCTTCGTTTTGACATGGAGTGTTTAGATCGCCATTTTCAAGACGCGCTTAACACTAAAGATATGATTTCATTCTTGCAAATCTAACAGGAACAACTTTTTGAATGCTGCATTCCCATCACAGCCCCGTTGCCATTCCAGATGACAACTGTTGTACGTTCTATTCTATTGTGTTTAAGGGACTATTAGATGGGAAACTTAATTTAAGAAATAAATCTATCAATACAATGAAGCAACTCAAAAATAAGGAGCTGCAAATAATGCATACTCTCCAGTCTGCTCTCCACGTAAGCATTGAAATCAGTGCATGTCGTCTGCGATGCTTTAAAAAGAAACTAAAAACAACTATTAGAAAAACGTATTGACCTTTCTTTCACAGTCAAAAGTGCTAACGCGACTTTTTATAGAAGCGGAGCCATTTTTAACAACAAGCGCTTCGTTTTGACATGGAGTGTTTAGATCGCCATTTTCAAGACGCGCTTAACACTAAAGATATGATTTCATTCTTGCAAATCTAACAGGAACAACTTTTTGAATGCTGCATTCCCATCACAGCCCCGTTGCCGAAATAATGGTTGCGGTGCCATTTTCGACTCACCGTGGTAAGTGATCGAACTGTGACAATCTCCTTTATGTCTTCTAGACCTGCTCTATTAAAAGATCGCTTTTTTGCTGAGCTGAAAGCTTAAAATCGTCCGGCCTTGATCGATCTCTTATAGATAAGATGCGCCACGCCTTTGATTCCATTAAGCGTACTGAATGAACACTTTGCCTATACAGTCACTTGAAGTGGCTATCTAATATATGTTACCGGTGTTTTTATGCTGCCAAACAACTTCGGTGCTTATTTGATGACCTCGGAGCAATGAAGGGCTTGGATAGCATCGAGCACGAGATTAAGGGAACAACCACGGGTCACCTCTAACTACTAGCCTTCTTTACACCGAAGCATGCTTCCTTTTGTCACTGGCATTGTCGTTCTGCCTCATTTTCTATAAGAATTCTTTGAAGGTCATTTCTCCCAATATATTGCTTCAAAAAAAATTGCAATTGCCTTATTTGCAACAAATGGAAGACACGCACGGTCTTTTTCTCACATTCTTCATTTGTTTATTGATATCGAGATGTTGTTTGTAGGATTTACGCTGCCCTAAGGTCAATGCTTCTGCTCATAAACTAGAAAGCACAGGCGTCGTAAAAGGTTTTCGTTATAGGAAAAGGATCAATAAACCTTTCACATTGTACTCGAGAAATTGTCTTATAATATGCCAGAAACGATATATCGAGTTAATAGTTGTTTAAGCGGCTCGCAAAGTCGATATTCCGCTTTTGTTTTTCGGAGATGCTCCGTCTAGTGCGGGCGGTGTGGATCCATGCGAGGTGAAGTGCTCGTGTTCGTATTACACTTCATCGAACTTCTAGAACGCTTTCGAAAATGAACAGCTGGATTCAGGTGTACTGTACGGTGCCAGGCAGGACAAGCTTACTCAGCAGTACGACGAAATATCGCGTGACCGTTGGCGAGATCCAGCGTAGAATCAGTCCACCTGAATGTCTGAACGCATCTCTTCTTGGAGGGATCTTACGTCGGTGAGCGCATGTTGAATAAGAAAGCAGTGGCACTTATCTATGAAGCAGTTAAAGTAAATATTTGGCGGTGTGAAATATTTCCAGTTGCACTTCATTTCAGCTTGAGATATTTAACAATAATAATTCATAAGTGCTAAAATCTAATAAGCTTCGCATAGTTAATAAAAATAATTGAAGAGCTAAGTCGAAGGACGGCGGCAAGACACTGCGTGATTCGCTAAAAAAAATTGGTCTCACTCTTCCAGCTGGGCGTCGCAAACAAGCCAATGTCACAGCTTGGACAGCTCTTGTCGAAGGTACTTCAAATGATTATATTCTTTATATCAATCGAATTTGTGAGCAGCATAGGACCAATTTTGGCTACCAAATTGGCATCAGGAACGAGTGCGGACGATCCATTACGTGATTTGGCGTGTCGTTGGGAGATAATGGGCACCGTTGTAACAAAATCTCAAAGAGTCTTACGACTCTTAACTACATGAATAAGTGACATCCATTTTTTAAATAAAACCAGTATGATCACTTAATGGTTCAAGTTTCGATTAGCTGTCCACATCAGTGATTATTTTTTCAATAATTTCCTGGACGTGCATTAGATCTTGTTAAACCCACCCCCGCTTTATAAACACACATAGAGTGGGATTTAAAGTTTGGAGGAACGAATGTCTGAATGTGGCAGATGGCAGAAGAACGAAAATATTTTTAAAACTGCGTGATTGGTCAGCATGGTGTTCCTGATTTTGTTGTGAGGATTAGCTTATTTGATCTTTGATCATCTAACCAGTGAAAGAATATTTTCCAGAAGAAGCCGTGCATATGGCGAAAGACTTCGCGATGGTCTGCGAAAAGGACTTTCACGCTCGCGAAATCGGAATATACCTCGCGAAGACAGGTCTATCCATTGAGCACGATGTGATTCAGAGGAGAACGATGCTTGAAAACAGCAAGTGAGATCGTTCTCGTGCTTGCTCCATTTCGTGCATATGGGATTTACCACTGGCGAATAATGAAATATAATAATACCTATATCATTTATGCTTCCACCCATAGGTTCAATGAGTCATCAGTTTTCTTGCGTGTTGTATTTCGACGCATTGCAAGGATCTGTACCTAGACGGAAGCTTCCCTTAGTTAAAAATGAGTCTAATACTTCAAACAAGAACCCAACTAAGAAAAAACTTATCGCATGGCTGTATTAGGCGAGCTTTTCACGGTTACATTCTCGCCAAAAACCGAAAAAAAGATACCGTACCAAAAGCATGTTGCACTTCGCGTCCACTGTATGACACCTATGCATGATGAAGGCAAATGGTGTTTACTTATCCCAACTCGATTTACTCGGTGACCCAATGAATCAGGAGGTCTGCATTTCTCCACGCTTTGTTCGTGCGTCCCAAAATAAAGGCTGTATTTAAAATAGTTGAAAAGCATTGTACTTTATTTTCACGACGCTCACTGATAATTGGTGTCAAATCACTAGACCGAACCTTTAACCTCTCATTGATCAATATTCCACTGTTTTCTTGATGTACAAATAAGAGGTTGTTATTACGGCAGTTATTAATGCACATTAGCTGACCTTTCACCGCGTCTGCCTTCTTCAGAGCCTGGAAAGACCAAATTGACACGCAATCTACTCAGGCAAACACTTTCCTTATCTCAACAGATAAGATTTAATACCTAAATTGCCCTTCACGCAACAAAGAACTTCTTCTAAAAACCCATTGTTTTATTCGTTGGTCTTCCAGTTATATGGTGAAGACCAGTCGCACGGAGTCGGACATGGGTGACGAACGTGCCTGGCTCAGGTCAGACAGTCAGCTTGAGCTAGCCCTAGGCCACGCATGAACACGAAGCACTCCTCTTCGCGGTTCATTTTTGGATTTTTGGATTTCATACAAATGCTTTAAGAGTTTTACCCACTGACGTTTCAAATTCTCTAGCGAAGACAGTGACTTCAAAATTTTCTCCGTTATGTTTTTGTGTCCTATGTGCACACAGTGGAGTCCTTGGTTTAAGTTTAGGTTTACCGGCTGACTGTTGTTTTATGCGGATGCGCGGTGGAATACCCGTCTCGCTAGTATATTCATCTCAACAAGCTCTACAAGAGGCGAGATAAACCGTGCCCAAAGTCATGCAATTACCGTCTCCAACATTGGTGCATATTATGCAATTTTGCGTTGTTCATAGACTGCCATATAGGCGGGTACGAACTTACTGATGTCTTAGAGTGTCTGGTGGTATTTCAGTCACTGTTACAGAAATCCCAAGACCGCCCCTTCTTAAGCAACGTTTTATAGCTGCACTTATTTAGTTTGAAAAAGAGAACGGAATAAACGGGTCCTTAGTATCGCTAGAGTTGTCGTTTGAGAGCTTGGGTTTTCCTTCCTCGTGGAGCCACAGCTTCATAACCGTTGGAAATTGCTATTTGGCGCACTAATTTCTGGGATTGCTCCATCTGATCTTTTCTTGCCGGGCAGTGGTGGCCTGTCGAACCAAGCTTACCTCAGACATGGAATCAGCTGGTGGCAAACTTGCACCCAATTATAATAGCAAGCGCACACTGTCAAGGCGAGTCATACATCTTAACACGGTGACCTTTGACTTCTCTGGCACGTTATCGACCCTAGTATGTCTCTTGCCCCTTTGATAAATGGTATTTCTTTTCTTTATTGGCGCCGATTCCTGCGATTTGTTTAGCAGATTTTGGAATTCTCTGGTTCAGGTTACTTTGACATTCCATCTAATAGAATTGCAGGCCGATAATGACCAACCTGCCATTATTTTTCAAAGGTGATCCTCAAATACTGAGCACAATAGTATTCCTTCGACTAGCACTTCTCCAGTGGATTATAAATCCTCTCTTGCTTTGGTCGAAGGGATGTGGGTAGTGTCCGCATTTCGTTGTCTAGCACTTGGTGGCTGTCCTCCGGTGGACCGCATGCATCGTGTAGTCATAACTGTTGAATGAAATTCGGCACGTCCCTGTTTAATGTTTTAGGCATCAGCGGAGAAAGTATATCGTTTGCCTAATGGATATTTTGGTTAATGGTTAGACCCTATTCATTATGCTAATAGAAAGTTATGAATCAAGTTTTTTCTTCAAAGGTTATCAAAGTGTTTAGCTGGGTAGAATGTCTCTCAATGTGACCTTTCTTGGCTCTGAAGAAGGGGAAACAGCAGAAATGTCAGCCAGTATTGTGCTGAATAAATCTTGCTGTTAACGACCTCGTGCCTGTTTGTAAAGAAAACGGTGTACTGTTTCATCAATGCCGAAGTAAACAGATAATGGGTTTTGAGGGTCATTGTAAACTATTCGAGGACCAGATTGGACAACTAGTGGCACATCAGCTCACTCCAGAATGAATGGCCGTGTGACGCAATGGATAACGCGTCTGCCTACGGAGCATAGGATTGCAGGTTGCATGCTGCCGTGGTCGCGGGATTTTTGTGCAATCTGCAAGCGATTTTTGGGAGTTCACTGTTTTCATAATGAGCAGAGAGGAGGTTCTTAACAACTAAATTTATTCAGTATAATACCGTCTGACGTTCCGGTAGTTTCTCCTTCTTTAGAGTATGAAAAGATCAAATTGGCACGTAATCCACTCAGTCACATACCTCCATAGCCTTGAAGTGCTAATAGAAGTTATGAATCAAGTTTTTTCTTCAAAGGTTATCAAAGTGTTTAGCTGGGTAGAATGTCTCTCAATGTGACCTTTCTTGGCTCTGAAGAAGGGGAAACAGCAGAAATGTCAGCCAGTATTGTGCTGAATAAATCTTGCTGTTAACGACCTCGTGCCTGTTTGTAAAGAAAACGGTGTACTGTTTCATCAATGCCGAAGTAAACAGATAATGGGTTTTGAGGGTCATTGTAAACTATTCGAGGACCAGATTGGACAACTAGTGGCACATCAGCTCACTCCAGAATGAATGGCCGTGTGACGCAATGGATAACGCGTCTGCCTACGGAGCATAGGATTGCAGGTTGCATGCTGCCGTGGTCGCGGGATTTTTGTGCAATCTGCAAGCGATTTTTGGGAGTTCACTGTTTTCATAATGAGCAGAGAGGAGGTTCTTAACAACTAAATTTATTCAGTATAATACCGTCTGACGTTCCGGTAGTTTCTCCTTCTTTAGAGTATGAAAAGATCAAATTGGCACGTAATCCACTCAGTCACATACCTCCATAGCCTTGAAGGATAAATCAGTTGCAGCACCTCAGCAAGTTCGTGACCGATTTGCATAACGTGACCGCCTGTGGTGAGAAACGGAACACTGCGTTCGTTATCAAGTCGGTTGAGATCTTAACGGACGAAAGGGCGATAGACTCACGAGTACGGTGTACTTGGTTTCTTGTAAAGCGTGAGGGAACGAATACGTTGTCGAGACGGGTAGCCATTTGATGTCTGTATAAAAAAAACATCTGGCTGGAAAACTTAAAGTCGAGCCACTGGACATGCATAGGTCACAGGGGCATAACGGCGAAGATTTTTAACTAAAAGTCACTATCCTCTCGCAGGAATTCAAAGCATAAACGCGTAAAGCTGTTGAAGCGTTTTGGTTAAATTTCAAAATTCCAAAAATGTACCGCAAGGAGGAGTATATTGTGAACACGTGTGACCTGGCACTAGACCTCAGGCTGATTCTGTGACCTGACCCAGGCAGTCCTCGCTCATATAATGCTCTGTGCGGCTCGTCCTCAACAAAGGACTGGAAGACTTACAACGAGGAAAACGATGAGTGTTTACAAAAGCTGTTTATTATGCGAATGAATGCTTATGTATTAAGATTCTTCTGTTAAAGTTATGGAAGCGTTTAGCTTAGTAGATCGTTCTTGAATTTGACTCTACGAGGCTCAGAAGAAGGCAAAACTGCCAAACAGTCAGTTATTGTGCATGAAAATGCTGTAATAACAACCTCGTGTTTGCTCATTAAAAAAAACCGTGAATTATTAGTACGTTTAGCTTTTATTTAGTGCCTGTTTTTTTTTTCATAGCATGATATTATAGAATACAACCACAGCAATCCTGAAGACATGAGCAAAACTTGGAACATCAGTCCAGTTTCGAGCTCACGATTATCCTTAATGCCTGCTCATTTGCCATTCACCACACCAGCCAAGGCCTTTATTTTGACATTCTCCTAGCCAGTTATTGTTCATATCTCAGTATCAGCTTTTATTTAGTGCCTGTTTTTTTTTTCATAGCATGGTATTATAGAATACAACCACAGCAATCCTGAAGACATGAGCAAAACTTGGAACATCAGTCCAGTTTCGAGCTCACGATTATCCTTAATGCCTGCTCATTTGCCATTCACCACACCAGCCAAGGCCTTTATTTTGACATTCTCCTAGCCAGTTATTGTTCATATCTCAGTATCTTTGTGGTTGTACTTTTAATACCCTGCCATGAAAATGAATAAGTAGTAAATAAAAAGCAAATTAAGTGATTTCACTGCAGCCTCAGCTGAACTGGGTTCAAAGCCTAGTTGTAGCCCCCAAATCATTCCTGTTGACGAAAGATTGCTGATATCACTGTTAGAGGAAAAAATCGGCTGAGACAGCAGTTAGTAGTTCTATCAGTATTGTCAGATACCTTGTCATTTATTTTACACAGCTTGAAATATTGGTGGTAGAAATCTTTATATAATGGATGTCTTCAACAGATATGCTTTGGTGTCGGTTTTTCGACAACTGCCAGTAACTTTTTGGTAGTAGAAATAACTGACGTAGTCAGAGTTTTGCCTGATAAGTGTTCGCGCATTTTTGAGAAAGTTGCAGACAAAACTCAAATATTCAAACTTTCTACTGCGACCATGTTATCTGCTGACGCCAACGATGCGTTCGGTGACACAACTGCTTTTGGTTGCATGAAATCCTTTCTGCGCAGTCGCTTCGCCGTTCGAAATACAATTTTTTTAACAAAAATTTCAGAGTAAAAACGAACTTTAAAACATTGGAGCTTTCCATTAGGAATAGCTTTGATTTTAGTGATAATCATATTTCCTAAGCAGAATCTGGTAATGTTTCCATTCCCTATCGCCTCTTTTTCAACGCTTCTCACGAAAACGCATCACATGTCTGGGCCCAACTTATTTTCGACATCTTGTCGCATACAGCAGGTTTTCTGATTGGTGATCATCGATGCATGTCGGAATTTCCGATTCTGTTTCTCACCTACGGGATAAAGAATAAAGCGCTCATTATGTTTCACTGAGGTGTTTCCTACGTGGACGATACGGCACAAAACAGGAGGAATCGTGTGGACGAAAAGGTGAACGCGGTGCTGGTTGTTCCCCTTTCTTCTGTAAAATACATCCTGGGTGTTTCTGTAGACTAACTTCAAAAGCTCCTCGTTTCCTTGTTGTTGAGCGGCGTCGTTTGTGATATTATCTTCTCGACCCTAATAAACATACGAAAAACATCGAAAACTATTCGTTGAGCATAAAAAGAGCATTGGGAAAGCATACCCTTCTTAACGTTTTCTTAAGGGTCAAATAAAGACAATTTTTTCACATACGCAGTGGTAATCGACCATCATTGCACTTGGCTAACGCTTGTCATAACAAAGACGAGGTCATCAGCGAAGCGATGGTGGTGTGGATGCCGGCCATCGACTTCCATATAATGAGTTCTCCTATAATGTTATCAAGAGCGACCGTGATAGTCTTGCCGAGTTAGTATTTTTAGTTGTGGAGGTGTTTTTTCTCTATCAATATTATTCTCAATGTATAATGTGACAATGCGTAGCTATGGCTGTGAGCTTCCTATACACTATCTTAAAGCGAGCAGCGTTTGAAGTTGATAAGTCCTTGAGTCATGTGCCACGAATTCCATTTCATCACACATCGTAGTAACGATTTAATGGGTATTTTCTCCATGAAATGACCTGTTAAGGTCTACTGACTTTTTGATCTTCTTCTCCCAAACGTGTGTGGAACCAGTTTTGCGCCCTTGAGGGATGGAAAGTTTGGTAAATCTTTCATGTGGAATCGAATCAGTGACTGAGTGACTGATCCAGTGTGTATTGCAAGGCACCTCTAATCACTTCGCGCACCCTACAAGAAATTTGGTTACATTTAATAAGCAACATTTACACGCTTATCAAGTATAGCTTAGCTAAGCTGAGAATACATAACCATTTCTGTTTCAACTGAGATGTAGACCTTTTATAAATCGATGGAAGTCAAACAAAGTGGTCTCTTTTCTTTTCCAAGATTTTGTTAAGTTTTTCTATTGTGTGAATGTAATCCATCGTTATGAATCGGTTTGGATGCAGTGATTGCTGGCATGACTGGCATTCGTTCAGCGTCCTATCAATTTTATACCATTCGCCCATCTTGTTCACTCACCTCCAGTCAGCCGGATCAAATGAAAAATTCTTCAGACGTTATCGTTAGTTCAGTCCAGAGTTTTCACTGGTGACCCAAAAAAGGTTTGGTCTTCACGTAGAACACCCACCGGGTTTGTGTAGAATGCTTCTTTTTGTTTTTTTCATAGCGATGTTGGTGCTAAAACTGCCAAGATTGTCAAAATCAGAATTTGTCCAAATTTTCTATCGTAAGTGTTTGGACCCCACTGATCTCTCTCATATGAGGGATCTCGAGCAAGTTAGTCGCGAGGCTACGTGGCGCGTTGCCAGGTGGCGGATAGGGAGTTAATCGCGGACCAAAAGCGACCTTTGGCTTCCATGAGAAGCAGGTGGATCCAAGGGATGGACTCCCTGTTTCTACTGCGCCGATTTGGCACATACTTTCTGTATTTGTTAGGCGTACTCATGCACGCGTGAGTGAATGCGTTCTCGCTTTATGCGGATTGTATTCTACGAGTCAATTCGGTCAAAAGCCTGCAATCAAGTGACAGGGAAGTATATGGGAGGCGGTGAGGAGTCGTCTCCAACAAATAAGCTCCATGTCCACTCTGGGAGAGCCTGGAACCCGTGAATATACCCAGCCCCCACGTTCAGAGCCCATAGAGGCCATACGTGGGTATTAAAATGCTAAACGCAGCAAAAAAAAAAAACGGGCCTCATTCCCTTGACCCCGAAAAATGGCCCAATTTCGCAGGGTTGGATAGGACGAGTACGGAGAGACTGCTAAAATCTCAAGCCTAATGGAAGCTGCCTGGATCACGAAGAACTATGGCGATGATCTGTACCTACAATGCACGTACACTTGCATCCGAGTCCTCGATAGAAGACTTGCTCATGCAAGCAAGAATGATAAGGTACGACGTCATCGGCCTGGCCGAGATGAGACGGCGCCACCCATTGAACGCCATTTATGACACTGGAGAAGAACTGTTCCTCGGAACATGCGACAGTACAGAAGTAGGCGTTGAATAGCTTACAACCCGAATCAAACTTTTACGATTAAAAAGCTGTGGATCAATACCGGCTTTGGCAACCTTCGTCGTTTATGCGCCAACATTAAACCATGGCAAAGAAGAAGTCGGAGCGTTCTACATGGACTTGGAGAAGTTCTACAGAGAAGACCATGCATTCTTCAAGGTTATCATTGGAGATTTCAATGCCAAGATTGGACCAAGATAAACGCCCGAGGAACGTCACGTTAGGACCCACGGATTAGAATGGAACGAACAGGGTGAGCGGCTCTCTGAGTTTATCATGGCGACCATGTTAACTCGCAATTCCAGAAGCCTCACCCTCAACGCTGGAAGTGGGAAACTCCCAATGGAGAGTACCAAAAAGAAATAGACCACATCATAGTAAATAGAAAGTTTCGCCTAACCGATGTCGCTGTTGTCCCAAAATTCTACACGGGATCAGACCACTGTCTCCTTCGTGCAAGATTCTATTTCTCGCGGAAAGGAGGAAAAGCCAGTAAATTCAAAAACCGATGTCCCAGAACCACTACAAATTGGGACTTATTCAATTCATTAGTCGGCTCTTGGCAAGATGCTGTTATCGACAACAACGACGAGGAATACGATCGGTTCATTGAACATCTTCACGTTAGCGCCATGGGTCACCAAGAGACGTCTGTCTCAAGAAACTCTCGAGCTAATACGCCAGCGTGGAATCGTACGAGCAGCAGGCAACGGCGAACTAACGTCCGAGCTTGCGAAACAATGCAGACAGGCGATAAAAGAGGATCTTAAAGAGGGAAGAGCAGCAGTAATGGTCGAAGCTGCAGAGGCTGGGAAAAGCATTCGCAGAGCCCGCCGAAGCTTCGCCAATTACAAGACCAAGATGATTGCACTCCGACGCCCAGACGGAACAATAACAGCGTCCAGAAAGGCAATGGAGAAAATCATCCATGATTACTACTCAGATCTCTTCGATAGCCACGTCCACCTCCCGTCTTATGAAATAAAAGAGGATGGATATGTTGTACCACCGGTCCTCCCTTCCGCAATCCGACATGCCATTTCGTCGGTGAAAAATCGAACAGCACCAGGTCCGGACAGCAAAAGATCAGAACATCTGAAGAACCTTCCGCCAGTCCTCCTCGTAAGCCCACTGGCTCGGCTCTTCACACGTTACCTCTCTGAGTGCAAGGTCCCTACTCAGTGGAAGACCAGCAAAACCGTGTTGTTGTTCAAGAAGGGCGACCTACACGATGTAGGCAACTATCGCCAAATCTGCTTGCTGTCTATCGTTTACAAACTTTTGACTCGAGGCATCCTAAACAGGATAGACAGAACACTGGACGAAGGACAGCCATATGAAGAAGCAGGGTTTCGAAAAGGGATTTAGTACGATGGACCACACTCACACGTTTGCAAGGCTCATTGAGGTATTGCGAGAGTACAAAAGACCGCTCTTTCTCACTTTCATCGACTTAAAGAAGGCCTTTGATTCAACTGAGATAGAAGCAGTCATGGAAGCCCTTGGTAGTCAGGAAGTCGCTACTCAGTACATAAAGCTTCTTCGTGAGCTGTAAAAAAATTTCACAACCAAGATTTCACCATTCTACAAGGATATTAACGTTGATGTCAAAAGAGGAGTTAGGCAAGGCGATACAATCTCGTAAAAATTATTTACCGCCACCCTCCAGAACGTCATGCGAACATTGGAATGGGATAATATGGGAGTGGAAACCGATGGCCTGCAGTTACATCATCTTCGCTTTGCTGATGACATCGTCCTTATAACACCAGACATTAGCCAAGCGGAACGTATGCTTGTTGACTTTGATAAAGCGTGTGGAAAGATTGGTCTTCGACTAAATCTCACGAGAACGATGTTATGAAGAACGGATTAGTTTCTTTTGCCCCACACACGCTCAACGGAACCAATATCTCCGAATGCACCTGCTGGTCTTCCACTGAGTAGGAAGCTTGAATTCAGACAGGTAACGTGCGAAGAGCCGAGCCAGTGTGTTTACGAGGACTGACGGAAAGTTCTTCGGACGTTCTGATGCTCTTCTCTCTTTAAGATCTTCTTTTATCACCTGTCTGCATTGTTCCGCAAGCTCGGACGTTAGTTCGCGGTTGCGTGCAGCTCGTGCGAGTCCACGCTGGCGTATCAGCTCGACAGCTTTTGGAGGTAGACGTCTCTTGGTGACTTTCGAACTCTCAGCTTTCATAGCGCTAGCGTGAAGATATTCAGTGAGCCGATCGTATTCCTCGTCGACGTTGTCGACAACAGCATCTTCCCAACAGCCGACTAATGAGTTGAATAAGTCCCAGTTTTTCGTGGTTCTGGGACTTCGGTTTTTGAGTTTAGCCCATGATAAGCTCAGAGAGCCGCTCACCCTGTTCGTTCCATTCTAATCCGTGGGTCCTAACGTGACGTTCCTCGGACGTTTTTCTTGGTCCAATCTTGGCATTGAAATCTCCAATGATGACCTTGAAGAATGTATGGTCTTCTCTGTAGAACTTCTCCAAGTCCATGTAGAACGCTCCGACTTCTTCTTCGCCATGGTTTAATGTTGGCGCATAAACGACGAAGATTGTCAAAGCCGGTAGTGATCCGCATCTTTTTAATCGTAAACGTCCGATTCGTGTTGTAAGCTGCTCAGCGCCTACTTCTCTACTGTCGCATGTTCCGAGGAACAGTTCTTCTCCAGTGTCATAGATGGCGTTGAATGGGTGGCGACGTCTCATCTCGGTCAGGCCGATGACGTCGTACCTTATCACTCTTGCTTGCATGAGCAAGTTTCTATCGAGGACTCGGATGGAAGTGTACGTGCATTGTAGGTACAGATCATCGCCATAGTTCTTGATCCAGGCAACTTCCATTGGCCCTGAGATTTAAGCAGCCTCTCCATACTCGTACTA
>MQTX01000102.1:1133914-1178624 GCA_009735665.1 Angiostrongylus cantonensis
TGAGAAAGAATTCGGCATCGTTCATTATGTGCTGAAAGCAATGTGCTTGTGCAGTAGACGAGTTGTAGCAACTGTGTAACCGATCTAATATTAAGCAGCCTCCCAAGTGGCAGCTACCCCGAACCAGGTGTTGGACTTCATGTGGCGATCTACAACATGCTTTCAGGAAGATCGTGTCCGAGTTGGGCGAGCTGCTCGCGGCCGATCGCACTCCACTGACACCGTTTGGCACTCCCGCAAGACCCACTGCCGCTCTCGATCCTGCAATTCAACAGCACCTCAGTCATTACACTTTAGTAAGTGCCTTATTTTTTTTTTCAAATAGTAGGACAGCAGGAAGGTTTTTTGTGCGACACACTAATATTTTGTTTTCTTCATTTTGAAAATAGCAAGAACTGTTATCTGGCTTACGTTAGGAAGAAGAGGAGTTCGGCGTAAATAAACGACTTCCAAATTAAATCTCGAGGAACCAATGATGTTCAAGCTAAAAAAAAGCTAAGCTAAACCCTTTAAGAAAAACTGAGGCAACTGACATCAGCTCAGTATTCTACTGCTCCTTGCTCTTCTTCCACGTTGAAGAAATTTTTCATTTCTGTTGACAATATTCTCTATCGAGTGAAAATACTGTAGCACCTAGTCGGCTGTGTCGATTGAAGGATTTCACGGTATCGAGAAATATCAACTATTCCTGTGGACCTCCGTGGACTCCTTTATGAGGTCTGGAATTATAGCTGTTTTTATGAGGCAACGTGTCGCCACACCAGATGGTGACTTGGAATTTAAAGTGACGAAAACTGAACTTGAAGTTACTCCAAGCACATGTTTGTTTGACCGACGAAGTTCCTGTCTTTATTGCTCAGACTTGGTTTATATCTTCCACATGTGCTCATAACTAGTTACTTGTACGGTATTTATCTCTCAAGCAAACTCATATTCGACTCAAACAAGCACTTGAGTAAGTGGTAAATATTCAGCTGATGGCGTTGGTTGTCCGTCAACACAATTTTCTCATGAACATCAATTCCTTTTCGCTAGTAACAGTTCAAGTTTCAAGTTCACTATAGAAAACCCAATACTATGGGCCCAATACTACACTTGGAAATCTTCACCCCTTACGCCCGCGGTCAACTTACAACAAATGTATGGTCTGAACTTTTATATGTAACCGAAGGTTCTGAAAAGAACGCTACAGTTTCTTTGGTGTTATTCATCGGTGACTTCGTCGGCAACAATAACTCTAAGCAAAACTGTGTGACCGCCTGTATGACCGTCTATGTGCAACGCAAAATTGGATAACTAGCCCCGACGGTAGAGACGGTGATCGCATGAGTTCGGGTACAGTTTATCTGATCTCTTATAAAACGTGCGGAGACGAATACATTGGCGAAACGGGTAGACCACTTTGCGCCTCTATAAAAGAACACCTAGTCGGTAAACTTAACGTTACATCAAGTACCCCACTGGACACGCATAGAACACAGAGACATGACGGGGAAGATTTTGAAGTAGTAGTGAGAATCCTCGCTCAGAAGTCGAAAACACAAGCGCGTAAAGTCCTTGAAGAATTTTTAATTCCAAGAATCCGAAAATGAACGGAGGAATGCCTCATTATCACGTGTGATATGGAGCAGTATTTAAGACTGCCGTTTTGATGTGAGAAGCAGATAACGCTTCCATGTAAACTCTGTGCGGTTGGTCTCCACATAACATATTAAGTGGAAGGCTCATGGAAAGCGATGAGTGTGCAAAGACTCTGTGTTCAATGTGATTGAAATCTTGGTTTAGCATTTTTTCTGTTTGGTTATGGAGGTGTTTGGCCGAGTAGATTGCAGTCAACTTGACCTTTCCAGGCTCTGAGCAAGGCGAAATCCGCCGTCAGCGCTCATGTTATCCATGGCTGCTCCCAATTCCATAAGCAATTGGAAAGAATATCTCAGTTTAGAGTATTTCAATAAATTTAACCATTTCATGAAACTAGCAGGTCTTGCGTAATTAGTGTGATTACTATGTATTCTTTTTTTGATGAGCTTACACGAGGTTGGTAACAATATTTATTATCGGTTAACGTTTCGACGTCTTCGTCTTCATCAGAGCCGATGATCCGAGTCGATGGTCCACGCTTGTTGTTCGTCTCGATGTGGCGGCTTCGCCTTCGTGTCGAGTCAGGTCTTCTTCAGCGGTCCGTCTCCTCGAATGAGGCACACTCATTCAGTGATGCCCTTTTATACACGATGCTGATGGTAGATATAATGACAATATCCGTTGATAACTACTTGTTTTTCTTCCGGACATATGTCATCGCGAACATCGTGCAGAAGTCGGTGTTATTATCAGCTAGCACAAAGCGTATTAATACTTCAAAACCGACTTTCGTTGAACCTCGGTGTGCATAATCAATATGTATTCTTTTTTTGATGAGCGTTTTTTTTATTTTCTTTTTTTTGGCGAATAAGTATAAAACATGGCCTGGTAAATATTCTAAGACTACGGTAGCGTTAAGTGTATGAATGGATTAGTGCGTTCATCGTTGTTTATTCACTAATCTCAAGGATTTGACCCTTTGTCCAGTATTTCAGATGACACATGGTTTTGGAGGGGTGGCCATGGTAGCAGTGCTGGAATCAGTGAAATCGGTAATCGACGAGGGGATCAAGTACTTGGATCGGACCTGCTCGCAACCTATGTACATTCCTTATAATGCACGATAATTATGTCATTCTATCATTTACTGTCTACAAATAACGCTACAATAAAGTATAATATTTTTGTTTTCGAAATGTTTTCGAAAAGCGCGTAAATTTCTCGAGGAATTCTGGATTAATTCCAAGAATTCGAAAATGAACCGCAGGAAGGAATGCCTCATTATCACGCGTGATATTTGGTAGCATATAAGACTGTTATTCTGATGGGATGGGCACATTACGTTTCCATGTGAACACTGCGCGGTTGGTCGCCACATAACATATTAAGTGGAAGGCTCATAGAAAGCGGTGAGTGTGCAAAGACTCTGTGTTCAATGTGATTGAAATTTTTGTTTAGCATTTTCTCTGTTTGGTTATGGAGGTGTTTGGCCATGTAGATTGCAGTCAACGTGATCTTTCCAAGTTCTGAGGAAGGTGAAATCCGCCGAAACGTCAGCTTGTACGTAAATAAAGAAATAAAAGAACATCTCGTGTTTGCTGAACAGAAGTAAAAAGAGTTATTCAATCAATGCCGAGGTTAATAGAAAGTCGGACGTGGGAGTTAATATTTTCGTGTTTGATTTCGACATTTAGCAAACCGTGAAGCAGCCGAGCTTCATCCTTATTCACCCTGGGTGCTAAATGAACAAGGATTGAAGCAATATTTCACGATAGAAGACCAACAAACAATCGTTTCTTTCGTTCGTATGTGAGTCTTTCGACTTCCCTCGAATTTCACTAATAGCAACGGCATTTCAACCGTTTCGAATCCAATGGTCTTCTTCCCTCTGCATCAACTGAGTTCTACAGGCATATTAAAAGCTGTGCTACATTCTTGCCACCCTTTGGACTGTTCTATGTCAAGAGTGAACGTACTGGTTGTACTTGCAGCTTTCTTGACTTGACATGAGATTCCCATTAAATATAAGAGTTAGTTCCATCTCAGGAATACAACGCATCAGGGTACGATTAGATATTGCGCTGTTTGGTTAATTTTCTTGCCAACGGATGAAATGGCTTTACAAGAACAAGCAGGTAGATGGTAAATGAGAAATGTCATTCCAGAAGAGAAAAAAAAACTCTCATCATTCGTGAATCAAAGGCAATCCCATTAATCAGCGGTCACCTCGGACACTGCAACAGCAGTCTCCATTCCAGTCTCGTACTATAACTGCACAGTAGAATTCTCTCGCCCAATCGATACCGAAAGAGTCAATGATAGCCTGTTCTATTGATTTTTTTAGAAAGATACCGAGCGGCAGGTCTAAGTACTATTTTGTAGCATAAGTTGCTGATAGCGCGGTTTCTCAATGAAAATGTTGAGTTCCTATTCTACTTAGGTGATGCAGTCTGAATGATGAACCGTTCACTATATAATGCAGTTTGACACATACGATTAATCCAAACCACAAATACACATTAAATAGTAAGATGTACAGTATTTTATGACATGAAAACCTAGGAGTACGTGCATCGGTTTCAATGCGTGCGCGTGTAAAAATAATTTTCACCTCTTCATCTTTGAACATGCGTATCGGAATTCATTGAAAAATCTTCCTTAATCTAAAAAACTTTTCCAAAAAGAAAAATATTTCACTGACTTGCTGTTATGGTGTTTTAAATTGAATGGGTGCACAAATCTTTTTTTGCTCTCCTTTTATCGCTGAGGTTTACAGCTTGCGTATCGAAGTTAATTGAACGGTTAGGACTTTATACAAGAAAACATGATGGCTTACTTCAAGCAGTAACAGTCATTATGGCTTAGGGACTATACTAATGTGCTAGACTCCGCACCAAGTCAACCAGGCCATCCATTCCTCTGTGGTCCAGTTGACCATCATGCAAGGCCAATCATAAAAACTACCAAGTGCTCAAGCTGCATGAAAAAAATCGTAAATTACAGAGAGAACTATGTGGTCAGCAATTGACGACGTTTGGAAACAACACCGGAAATCCTCGGCTACTGGGCGAATCCACACGCACAAACCTGAGCACCTTCTTAGACGACGAGAGCTGCTGAAGCCCTGAAGCCCGGAGTCTCTACAATGCCGAGTCATACAAAAAAATTTTCAAAGAAATACCCGATCGTAGACTCTGCAGTCTTTGATAAATTTTATCTACCTCGTGAACTGCGAGATGCTCAGCCGAGAAAGATCCAGTTTGATGCGAGACGAAGACGACACCACATCGAGAAGATGAAGGACTGTGAACCATCGACAAGGATCGTCGGCTTTGATGAAGACGAAGATGTCGAAGCGTTAGCCGAATAAACATCTCGTATCAACCTAATGTAAGCTAAACGATATAAACAATTGTTGATTATTATAGTACCGAGGTTAAATGAAGGTCGGTTTCAAAATTATCCCTTGTACATATTTTTTGGAGTGATGATTTGCTGAGTTACAGTGGACGAATCTATCTCTTGGTCATGAAAATCGCATAATAATTGTCCGCTAAAATTTAGTCTCGAAAGGATTTCAGTTCTTCATTTCAGTTAGCGATTTCAACTCGTTAAAAAATTGCCTGTTCGGGGTTCCTCATGAAAGCTCTGTGACCATTTATGTTGATGAGCTTAAAAGTTCTTTAACAGTGTAAAACACCTTAAATAAATGGTGTGCTCTCGCGAGACACGAGGACACAGAATTTTCCCCATTTGATTTCTTGTTCTGAAACCTATCTATCATCCAGGGAAATGTTTGAGTTCATGTGTGCTTTCCTTCAAGAATTGTTTTCTTTCTTTGGTGACAACGTCGACCACTTTTCAAGCAGGATTTCCTCCCAACTTGCGAGATAGCTGTGACAAAGCCTTCACTTTACCCAGTTCCTCTACTCGTAGATCGGTATAGGATAGCAAAATAGGAGAATAACGGTGTGCATATAGTGAACATCTGAAAAAGTCGTAGCTGCAACTAGAATACTACAGTGAAAAATGATGGCTTAAGGGAAAGTAGTTTTGATTATTGTACTTCAGTTGAATAAAATGGGACGAGATTACTTTAGAACATACCACCAAGTTTCTAGAGGCTGCAGATCTTCGGCACTTCTTAAAGGTCCGCTAGATAGTTCTATAAAACCATACATTTAACGTTGGAACTAGCTTCACAGCAAGTTTTGCAACAACACTTTGCTATACTACGAATAACTAAATTACACTATGCATAATAATAGTTACGAAGCTGAGCTGTCCGTTTTTTCCTTGATTTTTACGTTGTGGTGCAGTTCAGGAAGAAGTTCCAATGCTATCTGACCCTCTCATTTCAGCCAGGACTGTGATTTCCTCTAATGATCTGCTACCGGAAGTGGATGGAGTTGTAACCGCGTGTCAAATCGCGGTGCACAGTCGTACGATTTTCTCTCAAGCACGGCTAGACAAGCTGAGTTTTGTATTTCCATTTGTAAGGCCGGTCTATGAACATATTTCATGGGCTACTCCTAATTACTTCTATCGCAAACAATGAACCTAAACTTGACTAAAATCTCAGTCTATCATATGCTATATAGATCTCAAAAAAATTAGGGAAAGATCTGCTGTTGTAGGGTACACCCACTGCTCTTTGAATCCTTCGATTGAGAGCTTGCGATAAGACCAGCACGGCTCACTTGGACGAGAGTAAAGGACTCTCTCATGAAATGTCGCTCATAATACTAGTAGAAGTAGTATTTTTCGGAAAATACGAGGGTAAAGGAATTGACAGAGTTGGTGTTCTTATTCGAAATCGCACAGCTGCTGAGCATGAAAGAAAAATGGAGAAATATCGAGCAGGAATTTGTACTGCTACTATTCTACGAAGTCAACCAAACTCCACGATGTAGAGATTATTCCAACAGTTTTCTGAGCCTGGACGAACATAACACCAATGGTAACCCGCATTTCCATAAGCTCTGAGTTCGACATCGGGCGGTGAAGACCAGCACGGCTCACTTGGACGAGAGTAAAGGACTCTCTCATGAAATGTCGCTCATAATACTAGTAGAAGTAGTATTTTTCGGAAAATACGAGGGTAAAGGAATTGACAGAGTTGGTGTTCTTATTCGAAATCGCACAGCTGCTGAGCATGAAAGAAAAATGGAGAAATATCGAGCAGGAATTTGTACTGCTACTATTCTACGAAGTCAACCAAACTCCACGATGTAGAGATTATTCCAACAGTTTTCTGAGCCTGGACGAACATAACACCAATGGTAACCCGCATTTCCATAAGCTCTGAGTTCGACATCGGGCGGTGAAGCTTCCCAGCGTAGAGCACCGTAATGCTGCCCAAACCAAACCACCACTTCCAGAAACTTCTACGTAGGATCGTATCATCGCTTCCTTATCAAAACACCTGTTCTTACAGAAAATTGAAAGAGTTCCAAAGATCAGGAAGAGAAATTCTAAAGCCATTACGAAATAGTACCCACTTATTTAGCCCACTCTTGCTTGCCAATATCGATGAGGAATACGACCGCATTAATCAACAATATTAGTGACCGTAGAAGATGACAGTCCGAAGGTTACCGATAGACCGGATATCCACGGAAGTTTTAAAAGAAATAAGCAAATGGCAAGTTGCACATGGTTACTGCCAACTCCTTCCGAACTTTTAAATATCTACAAAAAAGCGACAAGTCATCACGAGTACGGGAAGTCAACAGCACTGTCTCAAGCTCAAGAAGTTGCGAAAAGTATTCCAAACATCGCTGCACTTTCCCGATTAGAAGATCAAAATGATTGCCATCCAGTGCGCGGAAGAAACAGTCACCATTCCTAGGCAGGCAATGAGGAAAACCGTTCATAATTGTTGGGATTATAGATATGTAGTCCGAACGGTTTTCCCTTTCACAGTCGAACATATCTTGCCTGCAATGAGCCATACAGCAGCCGGTTTCGAAACGATGAAAGCCGAACACATGATGAACTTATCGCCAGTTTTCATTAACGCATTGACTCGCATGCTTACTCTCTACTTTTCGGAATGCAACCTGTTTAGATCATGGTAAACCAGCAGAGATGCTGTTACACAACAATGCAGAGGTTCATGAAATCGGGAATTGTCATCTTATTCCTTTGTTGCATTTCGTTTATAGTCTCTAGTATAATCTTCATGTCCTTACTCAAAGCTTTATGAAAAAAATAGCAGAGCACACGAAAAGGAAGCATTCGAAGAGTAATGAGGGCTTTGAGGATTCCGAACGATGGTTCACATCTAAGTGACAGCGAAACCCACTGAAAGGTATATGAAACCGCTCAACTAAGCCAAAGTCTTATTGCTTAGTAGAAAACAGCATTTTCGTTTGCTCTGTGACACTTTTGCCACCAAAATTTTGCTGCTCTGCAACGATATCATCATGGACATAAACAAACGTTCCATTAAACGATACTATACCGCCAAAAGTATTTTCATATACTCCTGAGAGCGTCAAGGAGTGCGTAGATCAGTGATTACAGGTGCCTCACAGTACACACGTTGTTTGTTCGTCTCCGTACTCAGGGCTCACCAAATCCGCCCTTCCAGAGTTGCCAATTTGGCACCGTTCGTCTGGGAGAACAGCAGCACTGACTTGATACATTCGTGGGCCAGTGTAAGCTATTGAATAATCTAGGACGTGGACGCTTCCCTCAGAGAGTGATCAGCACCGAGAACTTTATTCTTCACTTTTATCCGAGATCATTATGGTACAGATGAAATAGAATAACATGGGAGTTAATGTCGATGGACGGCAGGTAAGCCGTCTTCGTTCTGCTGATGAGGTCGTTTGGAAAACATCAAGCTCAAGTCCAGCGGAACGAATATTAATTGATTTGTGAAAAGTGGAATGCGAGGACATATGGAATGCTTGTGGAAAGACTGGTCTTCGATTAAATCTTATGGTGATGATATTAATGAAGGACCTCCCAATGGCTTACTGCCTCATTGTGGCTGGGAGTGGTTCCTGGGTGTCTGTCTGCCATGTACAACAGGAAGATTCCTTCTCCTGGCAGTGTCTCCCAAGCTGATGAGTCTGACGTATCCACCAGGAATCCCAGTGAAGAGCGAACCAATACCAGGATTCGTCACGGCCCTGGTATCAAACGAGTCGCATGGTGTGAAATCGCTCCTGAGCTATGAGGGTAGCGACCACCTATGGTAGTTACAACTTGTGGCCAACTTTGCTCTGGCCGACATCGGGAAAAACTCCGAAAAAACGGAGGTTATACTGGGGCTCGTACAACCAGTGAAGGCGGGCTATTCAAGTATCCAAGCAAATATTAATGAAAAATGGAGTTGTTTATGATGCCACATCCATGTTCAACGGAGTAAACGTTTCAAAATGCTCTGGCTATACATGACCAGCCCTGGAATCAAGCAAGACTCACGACTTAGCTCTAGAGCTGATTAGGAAGAAACCAACAGCTCGGGAAGTTCATAAAGACAAAAAAGCTCTGGCAAAGAAGGTTAATTAAACATGACTTCACACACGACATTACCACTTCAATGCTCTTTCTCTCGTAATGCACGTCGTGGGAAATTGGCCGCTTTTTATAAAGATGAATGTGCTACCAGCGCTAGCGGATTAGCTCATTAGTGTTATGAGTACCCCCTATTATGCGAATGAGAGAGAAAATCCAAAGTTCGGATTTACACCAATGGTCAAAGACCAATGGCGTTGTCTCGGATGAGAAGACACTGAATGTGAAGCACACAATACGAACACTACCAATAAGACTATCACTACTCCGAAATGCTCAGCAAAAAGTATGCTTCTCGTGTATTACAGACGAACTCAATGAAGAACTATCGCACGCGACAAGAAGGAATGAAGATTCACTGCCACCTACTAAGGTCATTTACCGGTTAATGGAAATACAGGTGACACGCGCAATGCACATATTCTCTAACGAAACTCCGCTTCATGGCTTTGTACCATGTGAGCGGGCTGAGCCAGTTAAATATAATGCTACGTATGTGCCATATATTAAACATCATTAACAGTCGTTGAAGTGAATGTATGCATATCTGGCCCATTCAATAACCTGCGGTAGCTTACCGAAGTAAGTGCCAAACTAGTTTTCATATCCTCACAAGCAAGTTTGATAACAATTTGTCGACATCGAATGCAAGGAAGGATTGCTGAGCTTATAATGCTGGTTCAAACCAGTAGTAAATCCAGTGGGTACTGCAGGACACCTCTAATCGCTACACTACACACGCCTCAGATGCTGTGTGATACATCTTCATGTGGCGGAAAGATTTAGGCCGAAACTAAAACCTATCATATAGTTGACCTAAGGCGCAAGCGTAATCAGTGGACGCGGCTAACTTCCTACCATAGCACGCTCGACTTATACCTTCTAAGCACATATATCAACACTTACTCGCACGACATGAACACTATAATGCGCATGTGTGGCAGCGTGAGTAGTCGATGTGTGCCATACAGACGTCATTTCCTTCCTTATAGTTTATTTTGGTGTGAAGAAACCATTTTTTGCATTTTTGTAATCATCTGGCAGCTAATCCAACAAAGATATTGTGGCGGGCGACTGTCGAAAAAGATGTATTCGGAACTTAGAAATATACAAACTTCTTTTCTGAACGAGTTCGTCGACAGGTAATTTGACTAGCAATTGACTACTATTTCAATCACAATCGTTACATTTAATCACGGTTATTGTATTTAAACTGCGGGTATAAAAAAAAAACCAAAAGAGACCCAACGCAAACTTCAAAACCTTTTCAAAAGCTGATAGCTATAGGCTTGCACGATGGAATATAATACATAGTAAATGATAGCATGCAAACCATTCATACCCATAGCGGAACATAGCGAAGTCTCTTATACAGTAATGCCCTGTTCACCTCTGAGTGATCTGTGGTAGAAATATTAGCGTTTAATCACAAAAAAAGCCAGCAAGCACAGAGCTAAATGTGCTGCCCTTGATAGCATCCCGCCCCCATCAAAAACAGTAGAAAAATAGCTTCCTAAGAAGCGTGATACTCTTCTTGGAGATTATACGAGCGAAGGCTACAAAACAACTCTGTGTGTTTGCCCCAAATATGGGCTGCTATTAATTGGTCGAGTTAAATAATGATCAGCGATGTTGGTAACAAAAGATACTGAGCTTTGTGAGCCTTTTGTAAGTAGAGTTTGTTAATGGAATAAAAAGAAACACGGACTTCTTCTCTACAAGCTCCTCAGAACAAAAACCAGATCATTAACAGAATGCCATGTCGAGCAAAGTTTAGATTCCCACAAGTCCACATTTCCATTCCATCTGTGAACTATAACAACAGTTGATGCATCAATATGGTTGTTTTTCATGTAACACCCTGCCACGAGAGCATAGAAGACCGTAAAAAAAAAGATAAACATCTTTGAATTGCTCAGTCCGGTCCCACTTTGTGTCGTTTCTTCATGTTTCCCTATATTTTTCTCTTTGGATTTCACATGTGCATGTACATTCATTTCAGCGTCGCAAATTTTTTATTCAACACTATAAATGCACACCGGAACAAAACCCGCCCTCAACATCGACTATGACTAAAGCATAAGAAAAGCTATCAAACTAAACTAGGTGCGAATCTTACTATAAGAAAAAGTTGAGAAACACTGACAAGATCTTTTTGGTATTTTAAGCTCATTAGATGGCTAGACACGTTTGTGAAATAAATATAACTACATTCGAACAAAAGTAAATTGGATTATCAATTTTATTCAAAAAGGATAGAATGGATAAAGCTTTCGGCGTTGATCAATCCCTGAAGGATATGCCGTGCATTCACTAGTAGTTATTATGTGCCACTATTATCACCAGGGTTTTCTAATTCTATTATCATTATTAAAGATTATTTTAAATTTGAATTCGCAATCCGATATTATGAAACAGAATCAAACTACCTAAGAATATTGCTCGAAATCTATCGATGTAATTCTCATCGGAATTCACAAGATTACGTAAAGTTAAACTATATTTTTTCAAAACAATGAAATCTCTACATGATTGGTGCTTGGAATACTCTTCACTGGCATTAAAATAAAGCACTGCAAAATCTTAGCTCACTCGACAAAAGGGTCAGTTTCACCGGTAAAATTGAATTTCCTAATGTTCCACTGGTACTGCTTTACTACATCTTTAGCAATGGCGCAAATGCGAAGTTGAAGCAGAACTTAAAAGCGTTAAATAGTTGGTACCACAACCCTGCACGTCTAATCTTCGAATTTGTCACACGTAGATGAGAATTCCATCCCTTTTGAAACTGAAAACAAGCTGGATATTAGAAAAAATGATCACTTTTTAATGAAATGTTTCAGAGTGATGTCATCAAAAATCGGCTAGCCGGATAATCTGATTTTATATAATGAAAAACGATACCTGCTTGCAGTTCAAGCATTCCAGCTGCAGAAGCTTTAGTCGTGGTGGATAGCGGAACACCGGATACTGGTCAAAGAAAGCAATAAAGCGTATGACATCGCCTTAAAGGCATAAGTGTAGCAGGCATGAAAAAAATGATTCGAAACACTAGTATTACTGCGATCACAAAACTCCAACACTTGCTGTCAAGATTTTCCTTGGAATAGCACCTTCCCGAAACTCTTTTTAAGCAAACCGTCTGTCCGTTTTATTAGAAAAAGAACACAAATGTAGATTTTTCTTCCATGTTACCAAATAGCTGCAAAAATACCTTCGTCGACGAGCCTGAGCATCTCATAAAATACATGGCTAGCGCTAAGAACCAGCTGTCCTTTGGCACTACTCACAATGCGCTCTCCGTATGGACCCGAAACCTCTATCTCAAATGTGTACACGTTGTGCTCTGTTAGAGAGCATTCATTTGCACTGAAAACAACCAGCACTAGTTTATTTTAGGACGCCCGCACACTACAAATTGTTATCAAGGTATGCTATACATCATTTGAAAAGTGAATACACTAAGAAAACAGGGAAGAAATCCACAATAAAAAGACGACAATTTCTAACAACTTGCCGCATGCCATCCGTCGAGGCGACAGTCGTGCGGTTGCTGTCATAAAAGCACCTCATGGTTTGAGATAGAGATTCCGGCAAATATGCAAGCAACGTTTCGAATGAGTTATCTATGTTCACTACTCGCACTGACTGCACTGTCCCTTTCCAGTTTATTGATGTTCCTGCAATCTATAAATGAAAGACAAGTCTTGGCTCAGCTATTCGATTGGTTCTAAAGGAATTTCTAAAAAGATCTGCAGTAGTGCTGAGTACGTGAACAATATTAACTGAAAACAATCAACCATTGACCTCAAACCCAGTATCCTGCACCGTCAGTTAGGTCGCAACCGTTCCTATGATCGTTTGCACAGCTCAGAAAATTGTGTAATTTGTTCTAACGGAAGACACGGAGATTTCAAGAGTCCAGGTACAATATACTTGATCTCATGTAAGGAATGCAGTGGAGAGCACAATGAGGAAATGGGTAGACCGCTTTGTGCTCGCACAAAAGAACATCTAGATGGGAAAGCAAGAATTCGACAAAGTAATTCTCTGTGCCCACATAGGGGGGCACAAAAGCACAATGGCGATAAAAAAATCAACGCGCAAGACTTTTGAGACGATTTGAATAAATCCCAAAAGTCTAAAGATGGATGGGAAATACAAACGCCTATCGCACGTGATGTGGCAGCTTATCTCAGAAATATTTTTGATGCACATTCCCATGGGTGGGTCTCACTTATCATCACTTGTGAGCAACACACGAGTAATCTCGCAGCACGGTGAACAGTTTTTGAAAAACTGGCGTTTATTTATAACCTGGATCTTCATCAATATTATAGATTTCATCATCAAATTAAGGGGTTATTGTTACATAAAGTATGTCCATTTTCTTAGGAGGGCGAAGTAGACAGCAATAACGATAAGAACATTTAAACAAACCTAACGTCAGGTGAACAAGGGCAGTTTGTGAACACAATCGATTAACCATACCTTTGAGTTGACTGCAGTGGATTTGATTTTCAATAGTATTCGATGAACTGATAGAGCAGTAACGATCGTAGTGGGTCCTAAGACATGCGATAATTGATAGTAAGAAAACCATGCAAGGCCCTTTCAATAGAACACATATTAAAGCAACAATGAGAAGAGAAGTTCAGTTTTAAGAGCATTTTGCCGTAGCTTTTTCTTGTATATGGCCATCAAATTCTGATGCCGTCGACATGCGACAATTGATAGTAAGAAAACCATGCAAGGCCCTTTCAATAGAACACACATTAAAGCAACAATGAGAAGAGAAGTTCAGTTTTAAGAGCATTCTGCCGTAGCTTTTTCTTGTATATGGCCATCAAATTCTGATGCCGTAAGACAAAGCAGATGCTTGGGTAAATACTTCAATAAATCAGTAACTAAATACCCACCATGTCATATTAGTGACATCTGTAGCGGGATCAAATGTCATTTGGCCTTCGTATAAAAACGAGATCGCCATCAACAGAGAAGAAAAATAGATGAGCAACATAATCCATTTCCTTTTTTCACTGTATGATAGCGAAGCTATAAATATAACACCACCGTTTTGCTTTTTTTTTAATACAAAATATGGGCAGGATTTCAGAACTTGTGAAAATTCTATCAGAAAAAATTACAAAAAGTAAAGGAATTATAGACATTACATACCACCGAGCTTGAAACGGTGTGTGATAAAGTTATAGCATTTGATTGCAACGAACGGTGATACCAGAACAAACAACGTGATGATCGCTTTAGCCCAACTGACCTGAAATATGAACTTGCCACGATTCTTGAGAAGTAATCCTCAATAGAGTGATAAAAACAAATACAATGAAATAATTCGTCGCTCAATACTTGCTGGATATTTGTGAACTGTGCAGGTTCCATCACTGAGCAAGACGTTTTTGCTCGAGTTCCGGAAAACGCCAAGGGCTGTAGTAGGAAACAGCCGATTCATGAGGCTTAGAGCAAGATTTACCATCACAAGGATCACGGCGTATTTCAGGACTGTAGCAATCCTTTGCTTTGATTCATCCCTAGTTTATCCCTTGAATAACAACGTTCAACTTCTCAACCTGGATAAACATGGTTGAGTGATCATGTTCACCTATATAAAGAATTTCGGTAGCCATGAACAACCTTTGCTAGAATGAAGCGGGAAATCCACCGATGGAGAGAAACACAATGTGGAATATAATATAGATAACTTACAAGGTCGATAGCACTCTGGATTTGAATAGCCACCACAGATAGGACAACGACAGCTGCCGCCAGAGTAGGAAAAAACAACAGCGAAATCGCGGAACATGTAAGAATCAGGTCAACATACTGCAAATGAAGCTGTTCGAACAAAGCAATAATAAGTCAAAATATTTATAGACGCGTTCGTAGAAAATAAACAGATAAGCAACAAACTCACACTGAAATATTTCCATCCAATCATAAGTAAGGTCATCGCCACATCCGACCAAACGATGCAAACCGAAAAATAATGTACAATTCTCACGGTTAGTATTCGACGATATAAATGAAAACAAAAATGTTTTCCTATTTACTTGAATATTTTGGCTGCCCGGCTTCACTGCCTGTGTGGGCCCCAGCATAATTTCCATTTCTTCGCAGTTTTGCTGGTTCAGCAACGGTGGTACCTGGAGCCCCGAGGTCAGCCTGGCCAAAATCTATCCCAGGTCGTCACCACCACATGCAGTCGCCGCCCTTGTAGATCAGAGAGGGATTCGCCACCATACAACTTTGATACCAGGACGGTGGTGGATCTTGGTATTGGCTTACTCCTAGCTAGGATTCTTGATGGAAGCGCCGGACTCCTTCTCAGCTTGGGAGACCTGGCCGGGAGGACGAATCCCCTCGCTGTACATCGCAGTCCGACACCCAGGAACACCCAGCTACGATGAGGTGGTGAACCGTTGGGAGGTGCCCTACATAAGATATGTAAAAACATGAAATATATAAAATTAGGATATATAAAAACAAGAGTGTTCACGAAAACTTCTCACTATGTGAGGCACAATTGAATGTGCGGTCTCTGGCCACGTCTTAGTCCTAGTTGCCATCAGAAAATAGACTATCGGGATTGATATAAGACATATAGAAGGAATTCCCAAATTCACGGCCATATAACCTACAAAATTCAAAACTGATGGCATTAGTCACAGCAGATTTAAGGACACATACCAAATCGGAAATGCACGAAAGGACGCCAAATACGCCAGCTCCCGGCTGCGACTCGCATTCGCGACAGGATAGTAGGAAGGCTGAAATTTATAGCCAATAAAACATGAGACATTCAACCAAAGATAAATATTTCACAGAAGATAATCAACTGACCATGACATCATGTTAGCAAACACGCCAAACAGGGCATATCTGTCATTGGCGTCAGCTAGGCTGACAAAAGTAGTCATGGCGAAAAACGTAGATATACCGCATGCCAGACAACAGTAGGGTAGATGTTTGTCGGCCGCTCCAACTGAATGAACTCTCTTCTGTTTACTGCATGCAAAGAACTCGCTTTAAAAAGTCATAGTGCATTTGAACCCTAAGCCTTTTCTCCTGCATTCCAACTATAACAAAACTAGATAAATTTTTAAAGCTACTGTTCCTTTTCCGTAAGCTAGGATATTTTCAAGCAAATAAAAAGCTGATATGAAGGTTTATCCTAGCAAGATATGGCACCTGCTAATATGAATGCTAATAGGGAAAATGCGAAGTTGATATAAGGCTCCCAATTGTTGTCAGTGATAAAGTAGGACTCCTAAAAAAAATTCATTTGAGCAGCAAACAAGAAAGATGAGTTCCAAAACGATTTTTACGACATATTCGAGTATTCCTTAAAGCACAAAAAAGCTAGGTTCTAAAGTCTAGGCTAAAGTCAAGAATGCGTCCAAGTATTAAGGGCTAGAGCATTTTAAATTCTTTAAAAAATGGGACTGACACTAAACGACGTATCGTTCTTTTCTTTGTCCTTTTCACTGAATACGTCAAGAAGTCTTTTCCAGGTTCTATGCTGCCTTGTTATGCTGCGGCAATAAACAAAACATTAACCACATATGATATTGTACTACCGAAGACAGAAAAATACCTTTTGTTATGAAACATGTTCAATGTAAAATATACCATGAAGAAAAACGATACATAAGCTACGATGATCGGCAACACACGCAGCAACGATGGCAAGCTAAATAAAAAGAAAAAGATAAAGGATAAAGCTCTAATCGTTGATCAACCCCTGAGGGATGCGCTATGCATTCGACTTCATTAAATATCGCTGAAGGTGATTGAATGCATATCTGGTCTTTGCAATGATTCGCGATGGCCTCCTGATGTATCGAGTCAGTGCTGCAATCCTCGCAGACAAGTCTGGTATCAATCTGCCGACCCCGGAGGGATGGAAGACATGGGGAGCCTTAGGCGAGGGCATTGATCCATGTGTGTTGCAGGGCGCTTCTGAGCACTACGCTACACGCGCCTCTAGGCAAAACCACACCATAAAATTACGTTTATTCTCGAGTGTTTTGCAGAGATTCAAAAACCACTAGAAATATCGTCAATTCTTGGATATTAGGGAATAGTATATCTTACCTTATAAACTGCACGAGACATATAAACACCAGAGTCTGCACTTGATGAAATGGAAAAACTGCATAGATTAATGACAACCACTGCTGGTTAATTTTCTGCAGGAGGTATTCGATGAAGCTATCGAATTTGCTGAGGTGCTAAATATAAACCAGCACATACTTTTTTTTTTGAAAAGACCACAAATAAGAATAGTTAAAATACAAGACAGTATTACCACTGATTTATGTGCACGCTGTCCATTACAATCCTTCAACTGTGGCTTCCCCATACCTTCTACAGTGCTCCGCAAGTGCTCCACAAATAAGTTCTCATCTTCTGGCTAAAGAATATGATTCATGTGATTCAAAACATAAATAGTAGTTTCTACCACATCTGATTTGAAAAACTGCACTGAATTCACATGTTCTACAGTGGAAATCTTGAAATTTTTAGTGAATGCACTCTGCATAGAAGAATCACTCTTAAGACTCTCGCCTCCCTTTTCTATTATGCATAAAGAACAATCATTCAATAACTGACTCATTTTAAGAACTAGACTGATAAAACCTCTCGAAAACCTCGCCTCATCATAACGGATGAGTTCTTGGGTGTTGCGCTACGATGTATAGCGGGGGTATTCATCCCCACGGCAGTGTCTTCCAATCTGAAAAGGACTTCAATGTTTCCATCATGAAGCCAAGCTAAGAGTAAACCGCTATCAGGATCCACCGCTGTCCTGATATCAAACTAGTCGCACGGTTGCAAATCTCCCACTGATCCAAAAAGGCGGCGACTGCCTGTGGTGGTGATTATTTAGGGCACACCTTGGCAAGGTTGACCGCGGGACTTCAGCGAAACAGAGTGGCTAAAGCAGCAAAACTAAGGAAAATAGAGATTATGCTGAGGCCAGCACAAGCAGTGAGGACGGGCTGACCACGTGTCCAGATAAGTATCCAAGTCTCGTAAAAAAAAAAACTGTTGACGTTGTCGTCATTCCTGTTGCTTTTAGACATAAAACCGGAAAATAGAGATTATGCTGAGGCCAGCACAAGCAGTGAGAACGGGCTGACCACGTGTCCAGATAAGTATCCAAGTCTGGTAAAAAAAAAAAAACTGTTGACGTTGTCGTCATTCCTGTTGCTTTTAGACATAAAACAAAGCAACGTTACAAAGAATAAAAGGCGTATAACCACACCGTTGTCGCTGTTGACTGCTGAATATTCTCTTCAATTTCAGCAATGTTGAACATTCTCTCGAAGAGCTCTGAAACAATCAATGAAGCAAGTAGAGTTAAAAAAACCAGAATAAATGAATATTTTAAATAGGAAAGTAAAAGTGAAGTTGTAGTTATACCTTCCTGGGTCTGCACGTTGCCACTGTCAACCTCATCGAATAGTCTTCGAATTCCTTGTTCTGTGGTCAGCCTGGGATCACGCTCGGTAAGTACACGAAATCGAAGCAAGTAGAGTTAAAAAAACCAGAATAAATGAACATTTTAAATAGGAAAGTAAAAGTGAAGTTGTAGTAATACCTTCCTGGGTCTGCACGTTGCCACTGTCAACCTCATCGAATAGTCTTCGAATTCCTTGTTCTGTGGTCAGCCTGGGATCACGCTCGGTAAGTACACGAAATATGCGACGGGCGTCACGTGAAAACTCTTAATATTTGGGATGACAACAGATGGAAACTTATGGTGAGAACATCATTTTATATCTACGTTCTGATACTACAGCAACTTAGGCCTATTATAAGAAAAGCGAAACAATAGATAAATATCACTGGAAAGTTGACTATTATGTTGTCAAGAAACATATTAGGACGCACTGTCATCATCACTGTGTCGTCGTTGATCACTTCGTAATCCTTCCATGAATCTGCTGTTAGCATGGATTCCTTCGCCATCTGATGATGTTGAGCTATTCCGACGCAGTGACGACATTAAATGCATTCTAGGTAAAAGCTGTAAATAGCCTCAATCTGTAGAACCACATGACCCGGACATCAAAACAAAGAACAAAAATGTAAGACCTGCAAATAAAATACCTAACATCCCATAATGACCTACTTTCCTGACTCTAAAATGATATTTTTACCAAAAAAAAAAAAAAAAAGAGATGATGAGACACAGTCACCTCTTCTGGGGTCAGTAGAAAACGATAATCCATTTTGCTCAATCTATTAAGAATTGAGTGGCATCACCTACAGAGACTGCTAGCAGGGCAAAGTATTATCTCAATATTATCGACGTAGTCACGATGGTCTACAGCCACTTGTCCGAATGTATGAGTTGGTCCTTACATCTGGCGTCGCTAACTACATCATCGTACTGTACTAAAGCACGCACAGACAAGCACGGACTTCGCTGATTCCCCCAAGCAAACCAATACGGAAGAATTCACATCAGTCAGAAAAATCTTTGATCTATGATAACCAATGAGTAGCACCCACTGTGAATGGACAACCACCAAAAAACCGTCAATTACGGAGAAATCCATGGACTGAGATGGTAAGTCTTAACAGATCAGCTGTGAATCTAGACCACAGTGCGCACTTAAATAATACGTGACACCATCAGAATGTGCAGCCTATATGAAAATGCGAACAATTTTGCAAACAATCGCTGAGCTCACTGGAAGCATTCTGGATACCGACCAACTCGACTAAACTTCCCTGTCGAAAGAATGTTTGCCGATTTTGACAAGGCTTGTAGAAAGATTGGTTTTCGACTAAACCTCATAAAAACTATGTTCATGAGGAACGGATTGGTTTCATATGCCCCATGCACGCTTAACGGAATATCTCCGAATGCTCCAGTTATGTCTATCTAGGTGGGGAAATCAATATGATGAATGACAGCCTTGGGAGCTTTCAAGAGCATCGAGGTTGTAGTGAAGAGAACAAAGAACACCCGACTCCGTTCCCACCTTTTCGACTCAACAGTGCTTCCTGCACCCACACATGCGCCAGAAACCTGGTTGCTGCGTAATCAGGATGAAAGATCACTTAGCGTTATCGAACGAGCAGTCGAAAGGACGATGCTAGGAGTATCCCATTTCACACCAGTAAGGGATGGGATCCGAGGCTCCGACCTGCGTCAACGATCAAAAATCAAAGATGCCGCTCTGTACGCCAAACAGTCGAAGTTAAGGTGGGGCGGAGGCGTAATGCGTATGAATGATAACCGATGGACAAAAGCTGTCAGTGACTGGATTCCTTGCGAAGTCAAACGCACTGTAGGATGATCACCCACTAGATCGTCACATTTCACGAAAAACCTAGAAGAAAGGTATGACACTCAACGAGTCCCTACAGCGAGCAGAACCCACCGGTGCACTTTCGAACGCGTAGCTGGAAAAGGAAGAATAACTGGCGACTGCTCGAGTTACTCTACGATCAACGGTAAGCCAGGTGATAAAGTGTAATAAATATCCAGTGTGAAAACACGGAACGAAGAATCACGAACCGTGTACACGAACAGCATACACTAGCTGAATTATGGTTGAAACACTATTTGAGGTGCAGTATTCCTACTCTTAGTCTTACATCATGCACATTACTTCCACTACGTAACTGAGGTAGTGGAATAAAAGATGAGGAAAGAACACAAATGAAGAGAGGTGAAGATATAGAGCTACGGGATGAACCAAAATGTTGAACAAATGTTTCAACGAGAGGTTAAAATTGGGGGAACAATACCGAAAACCTTAGATTTACCTTTTTTGGAAAAGTGAAGTATTCCAAGAGGCATGTCTCTCCTGTCTGTTTCAAGTGAGCAAGATGGTAAAAATGCTCGTTTTTCGACAGCTCTTAATAGTCAGTCGACTTTCAAAATAATTAATAAAATAAAACGAAATAAATAATTCAAGACTGAGGATTCAACAGACAGAAGACATTCTGCTCTTCTGGAGTAAAAGTGCAAGCTACCTCTTTAAAACGTCTTTAGTGTAGATCTCTCTAAAAACAAAGCTTTCAAGAACTCGAAGAAAAAGACTTAATTCTCTCGATCTTTCAGCGTCTCCGCAGTAGGTAGTAAGCATGGACAACAGACATGAGGACATCATAATGTACCGCCGGACAACGCTCCCCCAGTCCAACTGCTTTGGTGCTCAAAATGTTCCTACCTCGACGAAAAAGACTGAATCACGGTAGACTCAGTAACACCAAGGAATCAGAATTCCACTAATGGAAAAGAAGAAAACTCTAACTTCTCAGCAGAGGCATGCATCTTTATCTTCAACTATACGTCAACTACATAAGTTGAATAAGTCCTGATAGATGTGAAACCAAAACCCTAAGCTCAACTATTTCCTCCAAAATGTATGCAGCATACTACTCCGTGCTGTCCACTTCTTAAAAGAATCAAAAAACTATCTAGTCCAGCAATCCATTATGAAGCCGACATCCCAAAAACATGATGTCTTGGATGGAAAGAAACTGGAAAGTGTTTGCACAGCACTACTGTGTTTGGAATGCTACCTTGACGTTACTAAAACTATAAAACCACAACCGGCATCATTAAGGTGTTGATATGAGCACCTAACCTTTAAAAAGTCATTTGCGTGCGTAAGTATGAGCAAGGCCTCTAACCATTCTTCGACACCAAGCACTCCATAAATCAAGTATCAGAAAACCATGGAGTTTAGTTGTTCATATACAACACAACGCATAGAAGTACAAACATGACACAAAACTACGAAAGGCAAACCTAGTGACTCTCAAAATGAAAGGATTATCTGGAACCATGTGTAGAACCACATTCTTAACAACAAAGATCCGCATGGAGCAATATGTACCAGGGAGTCGATTTCTTTATGGAACTCAAGCACAACTACGTTAAATACACTTACTGAGCATGAACGGCGATAAAACACAATGGATAAGTCAAGGGGAAACAATGCAGTAAAAAAAACAGTAGTAAAACAATAGTTAGACTGGACCAGTTACTTGGAAAATCTTTAAAACTGTTAAAAGGCCGAATAATAACAAAGTACAACCAATAATCATATCCGAAAAGGTCGAGCGAGCTCATTTCATATTGCTACTAACAGAGTAGTTCTCAAAATCAGTTCAAAAACATATTTGTGGGAGTGGAGCGAATAGCGATAACCCACAACAATTCGCAGAGCTCACAGTGGTTTTCGTGATGCGTTTCTTAGTTCCTTCTCTTTCTCGAATTCCTTATAATCCGTTCTGGATAGGAATTCCATTCGATCGAGATAACCGTTCTTGCCACGATTAAAAGTCTCCAATTCCTCCTAAAAGAAACACGATAAAGAATCATAATATACACGCCAGCAAAGCATCTGTCCATGTTCAATATTTAGTAGACTCTTCCATTAGTTCGCTAGTTGGTACCTGAAGATTATTCTCCGTTTTAAAACTCGTCCAGTCAAGATTTGATTTATCTAGAATCGACATCTTCGGCTTCTTTGCTAACAGTGTTAACGCACCACACAGACCCAAACGCCTAAAAATCTCAAGCATGCCGAAATCCTGCGAAAGTGAACATTACTATGAAAACATATGAGGAACAAGGTAGGATAACACACTTCTGTGCTGGTTTCCTTAACTTGCCGTTCTCCTTGCGTTTTTCCTTAGCTTCTATCTCCTGCGCTTCTTCAAATGTGACCTCCCTCTCTACCCTGAAATTTATAACGAGGAGATAACCTCATAACCTAACTATTCAATTCGATTCTGCACTACCATAATTACTAGAATTGTGACTACATCGAGCTACTGATTCATATAAATAAAATACCAACACACCTCACTTCATCTCCAGCAAAATCGTAAACCTCTGTAATTAATGTTGTCCCATTCCTTGATTCCGGTTGTATCGATTCCGCTGATGAAGAAGTGGATGCGACGGTCTCCAGAGATGCGCACAACCTGAAACGTGAAGAGAACGCTGGATATCGTGAAGGACATAGAACTAAACCTAACAATGAGAACGTAGCATTGGGATAACAAAAAGTTGGGTACAATTATTACGTACTTGGCGGAAACTGATGGATTTTGAGCTGATTCGGATCGCTTCTTCCTAAGAATGGGATCTTCCTCAGCCATAAGTGCCATGAAAGCAGCTTCGGCATCATCTTCGTCACCACCTTCTGCAGAGTTACTAAAAGCACACTAAAGTCAAAGAAACGGAACAACGTGAGCAAATCACCCCACAACCATGACACTGCCAATAGTAAGACGAGTACCGTTTAACTCTGCCTACTGACGGCCCATTAAACTATAAAAAAGGTATGCTGATGAAATAATAACTCTACTTTAGGCATAACGTCAAAAGTATTTATTTCCACATTCTGGTTGCCGAATTAAAGCCGTCACAAAAATCGCCAAAATATCAAAAGCTCCTGTAAACCTGGTACAGGCGAATGTCTGCTGACTGCCGACTTTGGTGCCGGAATAAATTTGCTAAGGAGAAACTCCATAGCAAAGGACATATATTAGTTATAATAAACTGAAAGAGCACCTACGTAACCTCCACCTCCAACTAGAGGGAATAAAAAGATTTTCTCCAGAATCAAGAAGAAAATTTAGAAAATCGAATCAAATTACGAATGGTCAAGAGAAAATACTGGTGGGAATACCGAATTTAACTATGAAACTTATTTAGGAAAAACCTATTCTCTACGTTTAGCTGGGAGTGGAACGCCAGAGCACCACGTGCAAGAATATTTCTTACGGCGGGACCAGATCTGATTACGTAATCATCCCTTCCTTTTATTCCTATTTGCAAATTCATAAAATATCCAATGCGGACGTGTTTTAAGGTAAACACTCCCGACAATCCATAGTCATTACGGGCCCTTTTTTCGACCACTTGGATGTTTTATACCCAGTGATAAAAAACATAAGGCTTCATTGGTCTTCAGAAAAATACAAGCAGTGCATATTAGACGGATACTGCCGCCCACATTGAAGATGCCACGTAGAGCGGACAGATCCTTCTTCACAAAGACAATCCCCCGTCATAGCATTTTATTTCAAAATTTCCGCATTTAAATACGAGGAGCACTTAATATTCACAGTGCTTCCTCTGCAGGAGTACCAATGTGCTTGTCTTTGCTTCGGCGTTTCCTTTTCGTCGTCAACAATTGCGCATCGCCATCCGTGATTTCATCAACCTAAACGTATTTCACACCTGCTGTATATACAAATGGTAACAAGAACAGAACATAATGAACAATTTGTAAGAATAAAGCAACCCGAACTGCTCACTGGCACTGCTCGCGTTGTTACGCCAACTAATTACTGTTAAAATCAGCGAGACTAGATTATAGATGACACAGATACTTGGACGACCCGTCTTCACTGATTGTGCGGGACTCAGCATAAGTTCCACTTTATCGCAGTTTTGCTGGTTTAGCCATAGTGATTTCGTGGAGTACAGAGTTCAGCCTACGTCTCACCCCTTGTGGATCAGAGGGAAATTTGCCATCATGCGACTTCGATACCAGGACGGTGGTGGATCCTGGTATTGGTTTACTCTTAGTTAGGCGTCTTCATGAGAACACTGAACTTCTTCCCAGCTTGGGTGACTCTGCCCGGTGGATAGGATAAGTCCCACCGCTGTACATCGCAACCCGACACCAAGGAACACCTAACATTTGAACATATCTTAAATAATAATAAAGAATCCAGCAATGGTCAGTCGTAATATGACTGCCACGTTGTCCTGGCTTACTAAATGCGAATCCCATCTGAAATGTCTCGTTTGCTCTCGACAGACGACGACTCACCTATCAAACGAAATGCCACTCAGCCCGTTATGATAATATGGCTCGTAAATGGCCGCATTATGAAACGGAGGCAAGAAGAATTTGTTTAAAAAGAAACCTCATCTCCAGATGAATAGTCAACGTCCTCCACTTCGTCCGGCACGTAGTCTTCGTCCTCGGAAGAATTGTAATCGGATTCATGTCCATTCATCACTCTATAAACATTGCAGAATATAGCACATTTCAGCAGGAAGAATGGGAAACCCAATAAACACACCACAGTCAAATAGAAGCACAATAAAGTAAAAAAAAAACTTTCTAAGAAAACGAATTCGAGCGATCTCAGTGTTACCACAATTAGTGTTCCTGTGGCTTAGCACTTCATCTTGGCGTGACCCTGTTCTTCAGTGATGGACCGTGATGGGACTTTCCTAGCAAACTGCTCAAACTGAGATTTTGGACTTCTTCATGAGCTGACAGCTAACAGGGAACGAGTGCAAGGGATACTCGTAGCAACCTAGTTGCAACTTGGCAAGAAACATTTTTCTGTTCCAAAACAGGCCACGGCGAGCAGGACTTTTTCTTTTGATTTTTACAAGCTTTCCTCAAACAAAAACGTAAACCTTTATAGAAATCTACACTTTGTACACTTTGCCTGACTTTTAGAGCTCCAAGAAAGGACCAATACCCAAAGGCTGACAAAACCAACAATTCCTGGATCAGAAATGAACAAAACCACTTCTGACGATACTTGCCTCCTCGATTCGTAACTGAACCACTCCCAACGGACCTTTATTACACCATCTTACTAGAACAACTTCCTTATTAGTGTATTGGCTAATGCATAATTTACGAGTTTGGGAAGTGTCTCAGTATGTCACGACACGAGAAGAAAAACGAGACATCTCCCAGACGTAGTTTTTCAGTTAACTCAAAAAATTCTGACGGCAAAAAATTATTTCCGAAACAAAAACTCGTGCCACTAGGAGTAATCCTGTAGAACTGTGAAAGACGTCCTTCCTACGAGACACGTGGCACTCGACCGAAAAGCCAGCATGCATGGAGGACGGCACAGCGAAGACGGGGAAGTTAAGCGACAACGTCGAGCCGTTCAGCCACACAGATGACCTTGGGCGATAAAGTGATAGCCGATCGGTTTTGATCTCTTGAGAGGACATTCACGAAAGCGGCGATCACATCACTGCCGGCCTGCAACGTGATGCGCGTCAGCTGTCGAGGGCGCCTGCCTGCGACCAGCTGGCGCCGGCCACGTGCGCCGCAGAGTGCAGACGAGCGAGGCGCAGGTGGACACAGACGCAGCGGAATCAGCTGAGTGTGGGAGCGGCAGTGCAGCAGCTGCGATGCCGTTCATGGGCCGCGACTGGCGGGCTCCCGGTGAGACATGGGTGCGCACCCCGCACACCAATGGCTGGGAACGCTCCAAGCTGCGACCGATCCAGGTGAGCGAGTCGTTATGTTCCTCGGTAGCCGGATCCGTTCGGCTGTCCCCAAATCCCGTTTTCGGCGCTCACCGTTGTGCAGCAGCTCCCGGAGGCAAGGCTAGGCCAAGTGTACATGCCAGCTTCTGCAATCTAGCCATACTTGTATCAGACTTCAGTTTTTCTCTCCACAACTCATACAACAACCGCTTCATCACATTTATTGCCTTGCTCATTATTGACAGCCAACAAAATCCATTTCCTTAGAGCGTCAAATAAAGCCATGCGTTCGATTCCTCTATGTGGGATATAAAGTTCGTAGCGTATTTGCGAATAGTGGCGCCACTTTGTGTCACCGATTTCACTATCTCCGTGTGGAACCATTATTCACAGCTTCCACAAAATTCCTTTTCGCAGTCGCCTTGAGCCATTTTTGAATGGAGCTCACATAATGATGCTGAGATATTTGCTAGACTCCGAGCGGCAGGTGTCTGCGGTGGGAATCGAACGCGCTATTACCCTTTCCGGGGGCTAACGCGTTCACCACCACACCATGCGGATCCTTCGTTTCGCTTTTATCTCAGCTAGTTTCTCTTAAAATCTCACATATTTTTTGAGTTAGGTGAATGTTGGCGATGAACAAGGTGCGGATGTGAAAATGGCGCGATATGTCCCATTTTGTGAACTCTTGGAATTGCAACCCCTTGGCCACAAAAAAAAATTAGAACAAATTGACTTCAGTAGTCTTTTATGGGGTCCCTTATCTCAGTCTTCGAGTAATACGGTGGATTTCTCGTTGATTATGGTACATCTGACTGTATTTTTCTTACTATTAAGGGGATCTCCATCCTTTTACAATCGGCGGTCGAGACCAGCCTATCATTCTTTGCACCCTTTTCCCTCATCATTTTCTTCTTTTTTGAGGCCTTTTGGATCTTGATTTTGCATAACACCTTAGCTTTCTTTCTTGTACAATCCTTTCTTGTACGATCTGGTATCGTCCTGACGATGTGGAATATGAAAAAAGTGATAAAGTTTTCCGCGTTGATCAATCCCTGAGGCACGCGCCATGCATTCTTCATTAAGCATCGTTGAAGATTATTGAATGCATGTCTGGCCTTTACAATGACTCGGGGTGACCTACCGATGTGTCGAGCTAGTGCTGTTATCCTCCTAGACAAGTCTGGTACCAATGCGCCGACTTCGGAAGAATGGACGGCTTGGTGAGCTGAGCATAGGGTGCGGGATCAATCCCTTGTGTATTGCCCGGGCGCCTCCGACGACTGCTCTACGCGCTCTCTGCGAAATGTCAGAATAGGAATAAGGATATAAGAGAAAAACACGTGTACTGGTCCGACACTGCGTTTTTGCAAATATTATCTGCTGTTCCCCATCCCTCTTCTCCTTCTTCACTTTTATTTTGACACTGAGCCAAGCACAGACTATATCGTATATTCTCTAGACAGTTAATCGAAAATCCTTTGATCGCTTCGAGACTAGTTGCTTTTAATACTTCAAGTTTAACAAATTTCCATTGAACTCCATGGTTCCTGTTGTGAACTCAACGTTTTACCAAAGATCTTTTGAAAGTAGAGCTGCAGAGAGCTGTGGATACAGTTCATGTAGTATAGGGACGATGACCAAGTGTTGATGAGGTATAAGCTGTAGACTCTGCAAGTTTCTAGAGATCTTAAGTGCTGTCGAATGTCTTAAAGAACACTCAGCATTTAAAGGTTCCCTTAACGAAGCACGATACCCATACATTCGACTCCGTTAAGCGTCATGGAAGTGTTTTGAGAGCGTAATTGGCCTATACAGTGTTTTGTTTGGACTATCAATTTAGTGTTTTTATCCTATACAAAATTGAAACTGCTTTATTGATCTTAGAACAATTTGAGATTGATAAGCTCTGGATAGTTGGTGGAGCCAATGACAAGTTTGTACCGTGGGACACCTCCATTCACTGCCCTACATAGGCTCTTGAGCATGTCTACATTCTTTAAATTTCTGACATTCAGGAATCAGAGGGATTCTAGCTCTTCAGTTCTACTGAAAATTGCTGTTATTATACAGCTAGACCAGTGGTATCCAAGAAATTATTTCCTAGACGTGATATACTTCTCCCCATTACTTTTAACACATTTAGAGATCAGTCTAATGGATGACCACTTTCTATCATAGCAATTGACACTCGTTTTCTTTCCAAGTTTTCCATCTATCCTTGTTTGATTACTGTGATAGTTTTCAGTATTAAATCTTTAATCTTTGTAGATTGTCTCGGACGCAATTCCCATCCCAGGTGCTGTCCCTGAGAATGAAATCTGTCACACGAACTCGTCCACATCATTGTTCAGCTTGGACAGCGGTAATGGCAGCCGAAGTGAATCACTGTCAGAGGATCCAAGTAAGTACATCGATAGTTTTCTGTTGTTGTGGATTGAAAAACTATCCTTCTGAAGCGTTGATATTAAACTGATCTTGAGTTTTAATTTTATCTCATGTGGTTGGTGTTAACATTGGAATGTCTCTGTGTTTAGTCTACTGTTCATTTGAACAAGCAACGATCTTCATACCATTGGTCTAAAGTTGGGTTGCCAATGTGTAGTTTTGCTAGAACTAGGGTAAAGTAAATTATACTAACCGAGAAGTAGTAGTCCAAGAATATTCGTCCTTTCCATCCAGCAAACCTATGTAGTCGTTCCTCAGCTTCCTTACCAATCGACGGAATTCATCAGCCCTAAGTTTATGAGGAAATATTTCGATATATCACTAACCAGTTTTAAGCTGCCGTGATTGAGAAAACGCTTCGAAAGATCAGTAATGATATTGTTCCATGTTGAGTTACATGGTTTATCGAACAAGTACTGCTCTCACTTGACAAGGATTGCTATTCTTCATAAAATTACTTCAAATGTGATTTAAACGGGCGCGTGTAATGCAATAGTTAGAGGGCTTGTGCAGTACACATGGGTTCGATCCTGTGACCTATGCTTCCCAAGCCTTCTATCCCTCCGTGATCGGCAAATTGGTACCATACCTGACTAGGAGAATGGCAGCACTGATGTGATGCATCGGTTGGCCACCGCGAGTCATTGTAGTGGCCAGCGTTTAATCACATCTAACGATGCTAAGCGAGGGCGAATGCATGACGCATCTCCCAAGGGATAATAAACGTCGGGAGCTTTGTCCTTTTTTTTTTACTATGCTTTTAACACTAGGATATGACCGAAGTTAACTACCTGGAAGAAGATCTAAATCTTTCTAGTTTAGCCTATTAGAACAACAGTTGAATTGAAGGTAGCAGTTTTTGTCAACCCTGGACCACATAAAGCATCATTTGAAGTGCTATATGATTGTTAGCTTTGGTTATGAAAACGCGCAATTTCTTCAGCTTTGCTGAAAAATAGATAGTCAATATTATCTGAAGAATATATGTCTTCCACTTATGTATTTTCTTTGTTTGGTTGATAGGAATAGGGGCAGTTCCGGTTCATAATTTGTTTTATAACGCAAGCAGTTACATGTGCTGAGAACTACATGTGCAGCGAAACTAATTGTTTGGAACCACCTGTGCCAGTTTCGATGAGGGTACATTTGCGGTGACCTGGATATTGCTTCTAAACTTCTTCTAAAATAGGCAGCTTTGGGAACTTGCGTTTGTCGTTTATTCTTTTTTTCGATCCTCAACGTTTCAAAGACCTTTTTTGTGCTATTACAGTGAAATCACGCGCAGAAATTTTTTTTTCAATTTTTAATCCTGTAGCTATAGAGTTTTCTAATGCGATAGAGCTTTTGCGTGTCCATCTGTCGTAAAGCTATTCACACAACCAAAGCTCGTGACTGTTCGTGATCCTGACAGGTGTATGCGATTCCGACCACCGACCACAGTCTGGCACCTAATCACCTGATCTTGAGCACAAGACCAGATGTGTCTCGTAGGATGTTGTTCCTCATTACAGCTCTACGTAAGAGTCGTTTCGGAAGACTATACTACACGAGGAAACCGAAACTCAAAAAAACCAAGTTGTTGTTGCAAATTGGAAAATCATAGTGATAAAACCATGTCCATTGTGAAATGGTTCTAGCGTTAATGAACTAGCTTTGGAATACTTAGAATCTCGGACGGCCGGTCCTCACTGGTTGTGTGGGCCCCAGCATATTCTCCATTTTTCGGAGTTTTGCTGGTTTAGCCTCTGCGTTTCCCTGGAGTCCCGAGGTCAGCCTGGCCAAAGTCTACCACAGGGACTTTGGAATGACATTCTTAGTATTATATTAACGGTGTTGTAACAAAACTACATGTATCGTCAGTGTAATATGTTGAAATGGTTTACATACGCAAATCTGGGAACAGAGTTCAGAACTTTATTTCAAATTCGAATTTTTTTTCTTTTTTTAGAGCTTTCTTTGACAGAAACATCACATCCCAATATTTTTCCGTAATAAATTGCTCATATGGGACCTGGTCGTACTTTCTAGTGTGCGAGCTGGCTGTGAAATCCGTTAATGAATGCAATCCATGGTTACGACTCACACCTTGCTCCTATTGATCAAACATAATGGGAGCAATTTCCCGTCGTCTCTTCCCACAACTTAAGCGAACTAATGGTGTTTGCGATGGGCTTAGGTTGCAATGGATGGGTGTGCGGAAACGACTATTTGTGTTTAATTTCAGTCTCTGAACTCGAGGAAGGATGGATTCCACATTGTTTTGTGAAAAGCAAATCGAAAGAGGTGAGGAAATTAATTTGTATTTGTTTATTAAGTAAATATTTCCTATGGGGCTAATAAATTTTACTTGGACTAGTAAACTGTTAGGCATGTTGGGATGTTGGGGAACTGTTAGGCATGTTGGGAAGAGAACAGGAATTATCAGTTTTAGTCTTAACTCATTGGAGCAAATTTTACGCTTTGTTAGGAATATATTTATACTTTCACTGTACCTTTAAGATGTTCCTTGTTGTTAGGTTGCTATGTACACCGAAATGTCCACCAAAAAGGTATTGAGATGGAAAGGAGTTTGGTGTTTTCATCTGAAAGCACATCTATGAGTAAACCTGTGCTGTTCTGGTTTCCTGTGGTTACCGTTTAGCGAAATAAAACAAAAAGAAGTTTCATAGGTTTCAAGGTAGTTTCATAGGTTTAGTTCCAAGTTAGGCTGTTCGCATTCTTTGAAATGGTTCACTGAGTGGTCCGGGTTTACAAAACAACAGAACAGGAGACAGGACAGCTGATCCGATTTTAAGAAAAGATGTCCTACTTATGCATTTAATTTGCGTTTCAATGTAGAATGCCACTGCTTAGATAATGCTGTTCAATACAATGCGTTGTGTCTGCGTTAATTTCCTCTACCTCTTTTTCACTGTTCTGCCAAGCGAATTGCGTGGGGCAGTGGGGGGAGGAGAACTGATGAAAGTTTCATACCTTCTTATCACGTGCTCATGCTGACCAGTGGCTTCACTCGCTTTGGAAGGACGCGGAGAGAACATCTCACTATTGGTCTGCACCATTTTATTTTTATGGTCTTTTGGTGAGAGAGCACCCAGGAATAGTACACTGAATTGGCTAAGTAGCTGTGTACTGCAAGCAGATAGTTGTTGAAAATTTCACTTGGTAGACTTGGAGCTTATTTATTAGGCACTACTCTTAGCCATCTGTATGTGCCTTCTCACCACGCGATCAGTTCACATGTGGTTGCTTCTTATTTTTGCTAAGCCTTATAGCAACAAGTAGTATCGCGACTGACTGAATCAAAATATCTTGCATAGGAGTGAATGATTCGTGGAAAATTATCATTAGAATGACTAGCGAGATGTTGTGTTACAATATATGGCACCTATTTGGTTGAAATTCTGTGAAAAAGCCAATGTGGAACAACACTCTCCTCACGCACAACGTGGTTGCAGAGACTGTTCAACTTGGAAGCTAAAACATAGGAATTATGGGCAGCCAATCCTTACTATTTGTTTAGTCTTTCATGTTCCTATGATCTCTTCCTCTTTTAAAAGAGATCATTTAAATCATAAGAACGTTCTTCTATTCATATGCGTATATACGTATAGCAAAGTAGCCCAGTGGGTTTCGCTCGCTCGAGGGATTGGCCGAGCGTCATGTCATTTTCCTAGAGACTTTGTGAAGAAAATTGACCATCGGGCCGGTGGTCTTACTGCTATGTGTTTGACATCACGTGAAACTCATTCACTGACGGCTCTTGTCCATCAATTGTTATGTGAATGCATCATGTGTTGGGCTCACCTGATTTTTGACATTTTGGCCTGTATAACGGCTTCTTTGATCTTCGATCTGTGACGTGGATCGGAACATCGGATCTCCTCTCTCTGTTGCGTAATGCTGGACACTTCAAGCATCGCCCCTTTCACTTCTGATTCTATAATGGTGTTAATCCGTCATCTTGCTTACATAGCGACTAGGTTACGCGAGCGCCAACGCGTGCGTTAAGACAGGAAGAATTCCGAAGTTGGAAAGGAGGGCACGGATGGCCAAACACCTCCATAACCAAACAGACAAAATGCCAAACCAAAATTTCAATCATGTGCCTAGTGGAGTATTTGGTTTACGTTTGCGGACTAGGTGTTCTTTTATGCGGATGCAGAGTGGTCTACCCGTTTCGCCACGTATTCGTCTCCGCATACTTTACAAGAGATCAGATAGACTGTATTCGAACTTACGCAGTCTCCGCCTCTACCATTGGGGCAAATCATGCATTTTTGCGCTGCACATAGACGGTCGTATAGGCGGTTACGAACTAGCAGGCGTCTTAGATTACTCGGTGGCATTTCAGTTATCGTTACCGAATTCTCTAGACCGACCCTTCTTAAACAGCGTTTTACAGCTAAACTTACTTCATTTGAAATAAGGGATAGGATAAACGGGACCTTATTGCTGCTAGAGTTATCGTTGGGGGCTTGTGATTTCCTTTACATCTATCCCGGGCTACAGTTTCGTAACCATTGAAAATTGCTATTTACCGCGAAGGGTGAGTGGAGAAGTAATGAACCAAGATATTTTTACCACTTGGCTTTCCGTACCGTTTCGTAACGTAGCCGTTTTCTGATAGCTTAATTTTCACGTTCAAAAACGGAAGCCAGTTTTCTCGTGGTTTCTCACTAGTGAATTTAGTATAGTCTGACTGTTCGTTCAACAACTCGAAACATTTCTCAATTCCCTCTAGTGTTAAACAAATGATCAAGCAGTCATCTATATACCTACAGTAGAGTTACGGCCCGACGTCGATCACTGGTGCTTCCACCTTAGACATATATGCAATGGCAAGGCTTGGTGACAGTCGTTGTTCCATTGCCAACCCTCTCATTTGTGCGTAATACCCCGCATCTATACACCTCCCGGACCATCTGAAGATTGAGCTGTTTAGGCACTTCTCTAAAAGTGTGATCAACTGCTGAATCGAGAAGCCATACATGTTTATTGCTCCTTCATGTTGTATAAGGAGCTCGCGAATGGCTTGCATAGCGGAGTCATTCGACACATTTGTATAGAGGGCGGTGACGTCGAAGGACTCCATCACGTACGCATTGTTGGGTTGCGCGTTACGTAGGCGATCCGAGAACATTTGGGTGTTCGTTAGATGGGCTGGAATGTACTTTAACAACTGAGTAAGTATTAGGGTTATTAACCACGTTATTCTATCCGTTGACCCATAGGTCTGACCTTAACGATGGATAGTTAGACGCGAGATCGTACTAACTACACTAACTTATGGGATTTGACAATTAAGTACAGGACGGGACATGTTGGTAGGTCAACTTTCGGATGAGAGATAACTAATGGTTTTAACCCAGCCGCTCTTTCCATTTTAACCCATTCGTTGTTTAACTTTCGGTATTGACCTTTAAATTCCTTCTCAGACGACGGACGATAAAGGGTGGCATTTTCAAGGTGCTTTTCCGTTTTCTCAACATCCAACTGATGGGGAATCACAACGAACTCTCCGTTCCTATCACTAACGGATAGTCTTATGTTTTTCGATCTTATCAGCTCTCGTACCTCCCGCATACCACGTTTTTGCATTTTAGTGAGGTTGGAGCAGTATCTCTTAGTGATTAAGGACTTTGAGAGTTTCATTAGTAAACGTCCGAAATTTAACGTCAACTTCATTACTGGGCTCTTGTTGTTTAAAGATCGGTCGATGGTGGTATTGCCCCTACTTGTCGTTTGCGCCTATTTAGCGCCTCATCGCTAGCTTTGTTGCGGAGTCTATCCTGTTCATATAAACCACATGCGACCCTACGCATAGTTACGTTAGAACATCAGGAAGAGTCATGCCTCCTAACACGGTTAGCCTTGAATTTTCTCGCACATTATTTTCCCTACTGTGACCTGTTTCATGTTCGTTAGCGGTATTTCTGTGCGCTCTTGATACTGTGTTGTGTGATTTACTCAAAAGGTCATCGAATTTTCTCCGCAAAGTTACTTTAGCATTAGACCTAATAGAATTGCAAATCAACACTGACCTACCCACTGTTCTCGTCCAGAGGCGGTCTTCCAAATAGAGGAGTTCCTGGAAGGCTTCCTGGGTGTTCCTGGGTGTCTTTCTGCGATGTACAGCGGGGGGATTCTTCTCCCCGCAGGGTCTCCCAAGTTGAAGAGTCCGGTGTTTCCATCAGGAATCCTAGTGAGAGTGAACCAAATACCTCGATCTACCACCATCCTGGTGTCAAACTGGTCGCATGATGGCAAATCTTCTTCTGTTGCGCAAAGATGGCGACTACCTGTGGTGGTGACTACCTGGGGCAAACTGGTCTGGCTGACCTCAGCATTCCAGTAAAGCACATTGGCTAAACTAGCGAAACTCCAGGGAAATGGGCACTATACTGGGACTCGCACAACCAGTGAGGACGGGCCTCTAATAAAGGATGAAGGATAAAACTCTCGGCGTTGATCAATCCCTGAGGGCCATGCATTCGACTTCATTAAGCATCGTTGGAGGTGATTGAATGAATATCTGGTATGGTGAGCACTAGCTGTTGTGCGAAATTCTTCCAAGTACCTTCCGTATGTTGGTATATTTAGAATGGGTACGGAGTAAACGAATAGAAATTTCAAAAGCTGAGCCTTATATGGAAAACGTGAGAATCGTACTGAACTAATGTGTTCGTTGAATCTTTCTGACGATTTCGTAAATTTGATAGATAGTGAAGAATCTGTTTTGATACAGAACGGCGAGTGTGTTGCAATGAAAATGTGTAAATGTAACTAGAGCTCGCGGCTATCAAAACAACAAATTGTAAACCTGAAGCCAATTTTATGACAGATTCTTTCTTGCTTTAATGTACTGGTTATTTTTCCTTCAGTTCTTAATGTTGTAGTTTTCAGTTTATCGGATGCACGAGCATAAGCGAAGCATTTCATCGCTTAGATCTCACCAGGGGTGTCTCGGATGTGCGACGCTTCGGCTATATCGCCAAGGTATCATTTTATGCGTTTTTATGCATGAAAATGGTCTTAGCTCAAGCCGTGTTGTTGTTGTTCACTGTAGTATATCCAGAAAACATTTCCGCCTCTCCCTACATTCTGCCCTTAAATGGATATCCATAGAGAAGTTATAAGGGCAACGTAGTATCTTAGTTTATTGATGTATTTGCACGAAGAAGTTAGAAATCTCTATTATGGCTAACGTTTCGGTGGCATCGTCAGATCAACAACCGTATCAGTATTACTTGAATGTCCGTATCACTTATTTCCTGTGTTTTCGTAGTAGCATAAAGTCAGTTTGACTAAAGTGGAACAGTCATGAATATTATATTATCTTCATGCGGTGTTCTTCCAAAACACTAGCCACCACTAAGGATTTTTCACCGCCTTTTGCAAGTTTGTCGGTAAACTGAGTTGTTGATTATTCATCATGTTTTTAACAGATTGCGATAACATGAGTCAAATGTGATCTAGAGATTTCAGGAAATAATTTAACTTTCAGTTTTAAACATACCGAGCTTTCTAAACGGAATTTTTTTCATCCTACTAAGTTCTAATACCCTAGCTAATAGTTCCCTAATGTACCGTAGATCTTGCGTATTGCCGTGCTTCCATTCAAATTGTTTGATTTTTTGTTGTATTGTCATTTTTCAGGCTTTGATTCCATATTTTAATATCAAAAATATAGAACAATCAACAATACTCAGAAAACCATCATCGTCAAAAATCGATTAGTTCAATGGTGGTATGATAAATGTGTAGCCGTAAGCGTTTTTACTGATAGCACAATGAGAGCCAGAGTGAATTGGTGCTAATTCATATCGCCTTGTACTCCTTGCGCGTGACAGGAACGTCTGGTGGGGATAGGAGCGAAAAGCTATTTATAAACACTTACAAAGTACCAGGCAATTCGCCGGATCAGGACACGAAGCGATGCGCTGTCCTTCATATGCAAATAAACTCCAACTCTATAACAATCGACATTGTTCGCTGTGGAGTTTTCCGTAAGGGGATCAAAGGGATCGATCGAGGTTTCTTGAGAATGGTACACAACACGGACGAAAAAATCCAACCATCTAGACAGCTGGACTGAGCTATTGCCTCCCTCTTACTGATCGCTGTTCATTAAGCTGTAAATTCTTTTCGAAGTGAATTTCGGTTGCTAATTGTTGTACTTTGTGAGATTATCAATTCTGGACATAGTGCTAACCACACATGCTAATAGCCTTTCAAGGTTGAGGGTGAATGATATAAGACTGTGAAATATTATTATAGGTGGTGGAAATTCTTGTCCAAGAAAAAGTGCAAAATTTATCCGGAAATGCTCGGAAGTCACTGGTTGGCATTCTGACAGCCATAGTGCTTCGATCCTCCGAAGAGGATGTTCACACGTCAACCGCTCGCGATCTGGTACAACAGGTAGTGATTTTTTTTGTCTGCATAATCAGTTTAACTGAAGATTCTGTGGACGGGCGATAGAGCAAGTGCATAGTCGGTAAACCGTTGTGAAGTGACTTGAGGAAAGTTGTGTTAAACTCAAATCTGCATTCACACTCTCAGCTGCTGTACAAGGAAAATATAAATTTGGTGTTGCATTTTTTGAAAACAATTAACCTACGGCTTTACGCGGCTTTAGAAGATTTTCAATATTCTTCGTAGAATATAGCAGTTCTTGTTTCTTGTGCTTTCGCCAAACGAGAGTCCCGCATATAAGCGTTTATTTATTTGGAAAACCTAAAACTTATTTGAAATCTGATTGATGGGACATTCACCAGTATTAATAAACCGTAACGGGGACTGATTAATGCAGTGGTAGTGGTCCTGCCTAATGCGAGCAAAGCCATGCTAAGTCTCCGTACTGGTAACAAGCATGCGTCCCATCCCTTTGAGATCGAGGAACGTACGAGAATTGTTTGTGAACGTCTCCCTCCGAACTAGTGACTGCGTTCAGCTATGAAGAAGCTTCACTGTGGATGCCATTTATCTCTTCAGTTTCTCATTTTTTTCCATTCAAAGCTATGTGCTGCTTATCTTTGCCACAACTGGCACACTAACTGCCATAATTTCTTTGCTCCAATTATGAGCTTAAATCTCACAGAAATTTAATAAAAAGTGTTGAGTAGACACGATATGGTGACCTGTAAAACCTTTGAAAGTAAACGGCAAGCGAATGAATCGTCGACAGTAATAACGGGGTTGTTTCGCTTGCTGTTTTACTACGTGATTGTTTTTCAGTTTGGCCAAGCACTTGAAGGTCATGTTTGTGGCTCTCCTCAACTAGCGTCACGTCATCAACACACCGCCAATTCGCTTCTAGATGTGATCTCCGACAGACAACCGAAGACAGTTGTGTCCGCTGACGAGAATAGCACAACTTTTCTCGATTTGCCCAGAGAGGTTAGCATTTTCCATAATTCATGCATTTATCACAATTCATTTCATTATCTCCATTTTGAAATGGATAACTAGTCTTATCTTGAAATAATCCACGTTTTCTCGGAAATATAGAGTAGGTCTCTGTTAGCAAATCGAGGCATTCCACACTGATTTATGTACTCATTAGTTTGGTGTTTCGTCTTGCACGTCCTTTACACGGCTTGATAAACTCCCTGTTCCTTTGTTTTTCTCCTGAGCACCGTCTTTCAATGCAGTCAAACGTGTGTTATATGTGACAGAAGTCGGGAAAATTGGCCATAGAAAAAATTGCATTTGAGATCCATAATGTCAATAAACACATCCATTCATTTTTTTGGCATTCGTCGTTGATGTCTTTTCTTTTTCTCTTTTTTGTGACATTCGATTATCCCGTGTCTTGTCGCTTCTCGTACCGGCGGCTGACACATCGTCGAGGTTCGATTTTCAAGTTGCCAACATCGCCGAGAAGCAAACCTCAGCTTAATGTTTATGCTTTAGGTTTCAATTATCTTAGCTTAGTTTAAAGTTTCTTAAATGACTAAGTCAACATGGTTGAATTGTAAAGTTTTTATCCGGCTAACATTTCGGCTTCTTCACCTTCTTCAGGGCAACTTTCATCCGAGTCGATTGTACAAAGCTACTTCTCCTCGCAACGCGGGTTTTCGTTGTCGCATCCACTCCATTTGTCTGGAGGGAACACGGTTCGAACGGAGTATTTTCACTGGCGGCTTTTTCATGCAGGACCTTAGCTTGGCTGCTCTGCATTTCTTGTGCGTGTCCTCCGACATGTGCAAGTTCTCGACCAACGTTTTCATCGCGTGAATTAGGGAGGACAAAGAATGGAGAATGGTTGAGTTAATTTGACAAGTGCGAAAATCAAGATAGCATAGCTGTCAGATGTGTTCTTTCTTAGAGTAAGAGCCCACTGTCATTTGTCGACAATACGCCCGCTACTTTCTAGTATTATTCCCACTAGAATTTCTTCATGACACGTCGTAGGTGTCGTAATTCATAAGTTCTTCCATTACTTTACTGGCCTTTCTTCATTTCTCTTTTTTAAAGTGCTTGGACAGCATTTTTGGCCCGACGGTTTTATTGTTGATCATGGAGTACCATTGTTAAGTGGAAAAGGAAAAATGGTTCTTCGCGATAGAGTTCTCTGTTCACTTTTGCAAACAACCGCACTATCCATTGCGCTTAGACGTGGGCTGCTTTTATTGGTACCAGCTTAAGTGACTTCAAAAACACCTAAAATATTTCACGAAAAATGGGGTTGTAACCAAAGTGAGCCTGTAATAGCAGACTTGAGATGCTATTAGAATGCAAGCGCATGGAGAAATACAGGATGGTGATGGTGTTCCATGGCGTAGGTTTACTTGATCTGGCCCTTAATTTATTTCAATCGGACAAGTTTTTATTCGCGAATTGCTTGATGAGACATCTTTAGAAGGTTCGTAGTAATGTTATTACATTCACTGGTACACCATTCAACCATTGTTTCTTCTCACTTTCACTCACTTTAGATCCTCTCACTTGTTCTTCGACGTCTACCCGATGACCGTTCGCTCTTGGAAACTGCTAAAGTAAAGTTTTTTAGATTGTTTTATAGCTAAATTTTTAAATGTTCCTTTTTGCAAACAATCACATTACGTCATTGTAGGCTCACGAAGCCCTTCAAAACATTATCGATCGAGAGAGTCATCTGTGGCAGTCGTTATGCGAGTTTCACTTTACTCCGAGCCAAGTTGATCACCGGAAAACGCCGGAGAAGACATGGCGGAAGACGTTCTTCGAGCTTAAGAAGTACTTTGGGATTCGTGAGGTTTGTTTCAAAGGATGATTAACCGTTCAAAATTCCTTCAGAAATAAAGACGGCGTTGTCACTTTGATAATTCAGAATATGTTGTTGCTATGTAGTTATTTTTTATTTACTGGTTATTCTTTTTTTAATGGCAAGGTATGATGTGAAATGTAACCACGGCGATGCTAAGACTTGCAAAACTCTGGGCCGCAGGTGTCTGAGGTGGGCATCCCAGATCAATCTCATTGACGGATGATTGCTGATAGGAATTATATGTTAAAACGCGGGTTAGGCGAAAGGTAAACGAAGGACCAGCATGCTATGGTGGTGAACACGTTAGCCCCTGGAAAGGGTGATAGCGGGTTCTATCTTCATTGCAGACCGGCGGTCCGAAGTTTCACAAATATCTTAGCATCGCTTTGGTGATATTAAATTGAAACTTTACAAAAGTTGGTTTATAAAATTTTTAACAAGTGCGACAGCAACATTTACACTGCTTGTGTTAGCGTCATTACTGACTGCAGAGCGAGGTCTCTTCGTTGTTCACATGCGAGTTCAATGATCAGAAGCGAAAGGAGTTTGTTTACGTTAGAAGAGCAGAATTTTGCCGTAGTGGAATGAGGAAACGTGTTTTTTTTTTCGTAAAAATAGTGTGATGGTTTTTATTTTAATTAATAAGGTTTGCTGTGAGTTCTTGTGTGAAAAAAATGAAAAATGTTCAAAAAATGTTCAAAAATGTGTTAATGTTCAAAAAATGAAGCTGAAAAGCAAATCGTTGTTCAATCGCTTATGCGTTTAAATCAACATATCGTCGAGAATGTGATTAATCGGACGTTGGTGTTTTTTTGGCCCAACTGTGTAAATGCGCTAGAAAGCAGGTCTTTAACGAGGACAGAAAAGAAAAGCACGAGCGAAATAGGAAAGCCGTATCGATTCGACAATTTCTAGCTATCATCCTCAACAAGCTCTTGTTTTGCAACAATTAAGTAGCCATTAAGAAACCAGCGCCTTTTAGGCGTTTGCAGCAAGAGAGTGGACAGTGTGGTTTTCAGTCCAGATTCTAACCCTCGTTTATCCTTAATGGAAGCTCAAATGTTACCCACTGCACCACTAAGCCCTTCCTTTACCATTCTCTAAGCCAGCTTTTCATCCTAACGGTGCTGTCAGCAATCACCCATTAACGGAATTATCTGGGAAGAACAAATTGACATTGAACCCAGTTAAGCTGAGGCTTCATTGTAGTTGCATCATCTGAGCTACAAAGATCTGACTCGTTTTACACACGTCAGCGTAATGCCAATGCACCCGCGACCGGCTCTCTATTAAACTCGGCATTGATCAAGTAATTCTTCATATTCTTGTTGAGGAAACGTGAGGTGTTGTTTTATTCTTTATTCACGAACAAACTGACGTTTCGCCTTCCTCAGAGCCTGGAAAGATCAAGTTAATAGCAATCTCTTCAGCCGAACACATCCATAACCAAACAGAGAAAACGCTAAACCAAGATTTCAATTGAAACGTTCTGCACGGCGCTCTGGCTTATAGATTAGATTGCTGTTAACTTGGCCTTTTCAGGCTCTGAGGAAGGCGAAACCCGCCGAAGCGTCAGCTTGTTCGTGAATAAAGAATAAAATAACACCTCGCGTTTGCTTAACGAGAATGCGAAGTAATGCCAATACGTTTTGCACGGCACTCTGGCTTTCTTGAGCTTGACCACGCGCAACCTATAGCATTCAGCGTCCGTTAGGCCACCGTCGACCTGCAGTTGGACTTTGTTGGCTAACCGGACTATGTAGTCTCTCTGAGCGTTTCAACCTTTGGCTGATCATAACTATTTCAACTATTATATGTGAATCTTTGCTGGTTTAGCTACAGCCACAGTCCTTTCTGTGGGCTTTTGTGGGCAGAAGTGAAAGTTTCTGCTATCGAGACGCTAAGCTCCTCATTTTCTGGAAATCATGGCATTTTTTCTGTGCGTCCTAGGAGTCGAACTAGTTGGTTAACGTCAGGCCTTAACACTGCGAGCTGACCGGTAGGCAGATGGATGAGAAGGCCTGAGCTACCTCATTCCACATACGGTTAAGCGAAGTCATAACGCCTTCAAACCATCGTTAGTTTCCTGCTCCGACACACATCCTTCTCCACAAGAAATTTAATCGCTACGTTTGCCACCTCAGCCTTTTTCAAGGAAATTTAAGACCTGTCTAAACAATGATGTACTACCCTGGAAAATGATGCTTTATTTATTTTCGACTAGAGTTTTGATCTATGACATTAACATTTGTTTTGAAATTCTTTCGAACTTTGTTTCAACTGTTATTGCAAGCGAAGGTCTCAGTACCTCATTCGGGATTGGTTGAGTACTGCATTTTCAACTTTTAGGTATACGCCGATCTGATACACATCTGTTGTCATTGTAAGGCGCTGTTCTGGAAGACGCTTGGGCATCCTTGCCTTCGGCCAGGGTCTCCATCAGTGCGAGTCACTCCACAGCAGTTTGTCGACATGCTAATTTACCTGTGAACTGTTGAATCCGTTGAATAATGTACATAACTGTTATAGTTGTCATGTTACTACTCTGCTTTAGCGTAATACATAAACGCCAGATCGCATCTATAGCTGCGATAGCGTGGTACAACGTTGTTTTGAAAGTACGAGTTTCATCCGTTTTATAACAGACGAAAAAGAAATTTGGCTTAAAACGTTGACTTTTCCAGTGAGAGTTTTTCAAGTGATTGCTCTATGTGGTTCCAGTCACTATCACTTATTATGATCGTAGATGCGATCCGTTCCTTATGTACGCTTATCCAACGGAAAACCCGTTGTAGATTTCCTAAGTCTATGGATCTTCGACAGCTTTTATCACTCACTTTTATATTCGACGGATAAGTTGCTGTTTTGATGTCGAAATAGCAGTTCGTCGGATATAGAAGTGACCGAAACACCCACTGGCGTGTTGTGCATGACCAATTCAACCGTTTCCTAACTGGTATCGTTTGGTTAATTTGATTCCTTGTCAAATTACTTTGAAGTAACAACGTCATGCAACGTTAGCTATTGGTCGTTGTTGCTGTTCGTCTATCTCTGTGTCAACTTCTGTTCCATCCATCATTTCAGTTTCCTTCTCACGGGTAGTGCGCTCCCGATGGTCGTCTTATTTTAACATCATGAAATTTGTGTATATTGTATATTGAGATAGACTTCAAGAAATATCCTGTTAATTTTGCATCAGCTACGTTGTGCATTTGTTCTGAGCTGTTAATAATACTTGTGTCATCTAATGCTTTCGATCTTTTTGATTAGAAAAAACCAGACGGTAGGAATTAAGACGTTTATTTGACAGTGGTAATGTTACTGCATCTTCAAAAGTATTGTAGTTCATGAGTTCCCAACTTGCAGCGGGTAAGGTGGTGTCCAAATAAGGATTTTCATAAGCATGCAGTTCAAGGGTTCCCCGCAGAGACGGTTGTTGAACAAGATTTCCCACTTTGAGAAACCGAAAACCTGGTCAAGAATGGACCGCTACTACCATGCAAAAACACCTCGCATAAGGAATAAAGGTGTTGGCGTTGATCAATCGTTGAGGGATGCGCCATGCATTCTACTTCACTAAGCAGCGTTGGAGGTGAGTGAATGCATATGTGGGCTTTACAGTAACTATCGGTGGCGTACCTATGTATCGAGCCAATGCTGCTATCCTCCCAGACAAGTCTGGTACGAATTTGACGATCTCGCTGCGAACATCCTACCCCAGTAATCGTGACCATTTTCGCACGTTTCCTGGATGAGGTGCATATAGAATTTTTCGTGTTATTGATTCAATCGCTATCATTTCCTCCGTACTACGTATTGGACCGCATTTTGTGTCAGTCAGCAGTTACGCCCCATTATCCTGTTATGGTGTCGTTCCATTGGGTCCTTTGCAATATGGTGTATTTATGATCTCACAGCGATTTGTACTTCCGAACTAGGATATCACAGGTCGATACCGCTAACTACCATGAAACCGACGACATCACTCTGGTTATTCGTTCATTTTCTAAATTCTTACCTTAGTGAGGACGTGTATGCCGATTGTTTGAAAAATTGAACTTAATCGGCTTGGTTTGAGGTAGAGGCTCAGAGCGCTCACGTGTTTATTTCTACAGTCCTTCAAAGAATTTTGATTAATTCCCTTTAATATTTTAGTTTGTTCCCCTTATATTAGAGTGAAATTTCGAGTGAACTTCTAGTTTTCGGAAACAAAGCCTCAATACAATTCGAAGTGCTGACTTTCACTTAACCGAGGTATTAGTGATCAACTTCTATTATCTAACTGCCCTTAATAAATACTAACTGTTGTTGCAACTTTCAAAGGCTGTGAGTAATCGACTTGAATTATTTTGTCTCTGAGGAAGACGATGGCTTCAGAATGCTAGCCGAATGAAGTTTTGTAGTGTTCTTGTGCTAGCTTATCATTAAAGAAAACTATTTTGATTGCTCATGCCGTGGGTAAGCAAAATTCGGTTTACAGAAGTGTCCTTAGACGGGTTGACACAAAGTTGTCAAGGTGTTTTTGGCGTTTGAGGGTTAGGATTTCAAAATGAAACGCTAGAGTTTGGTTTACATACCGGATTTTCATTAAGTCTATTGAATATTCACCGAATGGTAAGGATACGACTGTAGGTATAGTG
>MQTX01000102.1:1184743-1274471 GCA_009735665.1 Angiostrongylus cantonensis
CACTATACCTACAGTCGTATCCTTACCATTCGGTGAATATTCAATGGCAAGTAGTGATGAAAGGAGTGGCCCAGAATAAAGCATTTTTTCACGTTTATACTTATTCTTACACTGAGTTTTTTTTTGCATTCTTACACGACTCTTCATCACATATTGAGCGGGCGTCAGCACTTCTTTTATTTGCCTCGTTTTCGTAGCATCCATCATCCGTGAAGATTTTCGGGCTCGCTTGTGGGTTCGGTTACTGCTGGAGAAACAAAGTCTGCTTTATGAATTTCGTTGAAGGTTGAACGAATCGATTTTTTGTGGAATGCTGGGAGAGCTGTTCTAGGACGATATCAAATCTTTATTTGAGACAGCTATCGTATTTTTGGATCGGATGGAGCTCTTCCCAAACACGTGGCGAATACAACGATTAACTTTATTGAAGTTGCTGAGCAGACTTCCCTGGGAAGCACTGCGTAATCCAAAAATTTTAGTGGTTGGGGGTGGTGAACACTTGGAAACACCACTGCGACGCTATACCAGGATTCTAGGCAGGAATGGCTCTGCCGGCATTCAACGGCGTTCATAAAGAAGAACGACGTTCTCGAGTAGCAACTGAGCCCATGCGTCGATGTAGCTCTCTAGTGAATGATTTGACAAGCTTTTATGTAGGTCCTGTTTAGAATGTATTGGTGATTACCATCCTAAATGTCTCTAAACGACGCGAAAGACTATTCAATACACATTGTTCATTGCTTAGCATTAGCAGATTTTGATTGCGAAGTTGTTCAGGCGCCAATCGCTGATTTCGTTTGCATACCCATTCTCGAACTCACTGGTGTTTCCCGTTTCCTCTCCAAAATTTGCGTAAGAGCACCTTGTAAAAGCACAATATTTCAATACATCAAGGGAAGTTTTTTTTCGTGTTTTCAAATTTGCAAAAAAAAAATAATTTCTGAGGTGTTTTCTTGATGGGGTTAGAAAATAGTTGGTTTTTTAGGTTGCTTCACAAAACACCATGTGAAAATTGGATCAGAAAGGGGGAAAATGAATGTAGGGAGTGACTCACGCCTCTCAAAAAAGTCAAATAAAAGAACCACCGCTAGTTACGTTGCAAGTAAAAACCCTGAAATAGACTGCGCCAAGAACATCCAGAGTCACTGTGCTAGGAGGCATAAAGCTTCCGGAAAATGCGCGTTCATTGTTAGAATTGGGTCCGAGTTTCGCGCCTAGTCAACCCATTTCTAAACCAATCTTGCGCAGGACCACGTGTAGTCTGTATGAACTTGAAGATCAGTTACGTTACAGGGTTAGGCTAGAAAGGTTACATAAAGTAGTACCAAGGGGGGAACTGTCACCAATACCATTTCCCCGAACTCTCTTTAAACAATAGCTACCTAATAGTGATATTGACCATGCATTTCGTTTAATTTCGGACGGAATTCTCCGCATACTTAATCACTACCAAAAAAGGAAAATAAGCTCCAACCCCACACACCAACAAAAATGTGGTATTCGTCAAGTTTGAGAGCTCTTGAATTCAAAATCTGTTAGACTTTTTATCAGGGATAAAGGTTGAGAAATTGCAGTTATTCCTAGTCAGTTGGACATTAGAATAACAGAGGAGCATTTCAGTGATGTCTCTCTCTATAGAGCATCCTCTGAAGACGAATAGAGAAATCAATACCGAAAATTAAATCAAGAATGGGTCAACACGGCAAAGCCGGCGGGTTCAGAGCCTTCAGTTATTTCTCGACTTAAAAACGATCATCCAATTTGCCCTGTCCTTTACTTGCTTATTAAAACACATAAGCTTGCTTCAACTGATGATATTACATCAACGGACCCATCAGCATTTAAAGTTAGACCTATCATCAGTTGTATAGGCGGGCCAACGGATAGAACAACGTGGTTCCTAAACCTTATCCTGACCCAGTTACTAAAATTTATTCCAACCTATATACCTAACACCAAAGTATTTCTAGACCGCCTACGGTACGCGCAACCAAACAGCACGCAAGTAGTAGAGTCATTCGATGTAACTTCACTTTATACCAACGTGTCGAATGACTCCGCAATGCAAGCCATTCTCGAGTTGCTCGTAGAGCATGGAAAGAAAATAAAAATGTACGGCTTGTCGATTGCTCAACTAATGACTCTCTTAAAACAGTGTCATAGTTGTTCAAGTTTTAGATGGTCTGGGAAATATTTTGCACAAATTAGAGGGTTGGCCATGAGACAGCTTTTAGCGCCAAGCTTTGCCATCTCTTTTATGTCTAAGGTGGAAGCTCAGGTTCTCGATCACCGACCCTTACTCTACTGTCGATACATAGACGACTGCTTCATCGTCTGTTCCACTCAAGAACAAATGGATCTGTGCTTTGAACTGCTAAACCGACAGTCAGAGCATATAAAATTTACACGAAAAAAACCGACCGAAAACTGGCTTCAATGCTTAAACATCCAAATAAAGCTCTCAGAAAGTGGCTGTGTAACAAAATGGTATCGTAAACCAAGTAGTAAAAACATACTAGTTCACTACCTTTCCTCTCACCCTTCACACATGAAAAAAGCACTTATCAAAAATATGTACTGTACGGCTAAAAATGTGTGCACAGGAGAAAAGGAAAGGAGGGAATCGCAAAACCTGGCACGAAAAATAGCCATTTCCAATGGCTACGAAGTAGAAACCACTCGAGTTAGACAAAAGTGTAGGGTGGTTTCCCAAAACAATGTTTCGGACGTAAGTAAGATCTCCTTTAAGCTACCCTTAATATCAAATGAAGTAAGTTACGCCATTAAGCGATGCTTAACAAAAGTGGTCTTGAAAATTATACAACGATAATTGACATCCCACCCAATACCCTACGCCGTCAGTTAGTACGCAACCGTCTCTATGATAGTTTCTGCAGCTCGGAAAACTGTATGATCTACCCTAATGGGAGAGACGGGGATTGTATGAGTTCAGGTATAATATACTTGATCTCATGTAACGCATGCGGTGAGGAATACATTGGGGTAACGAGTAGACCACTTTGTGTCCGCATAAAAGAACATTTGGATGGGAAAGTTAAAATACGCCAAAACACTCCTCTAAGGTACGCATAGGGCACGAAGGCGATGATTTTGAGGTGACTGTGCGGATCTTAGCGCAGGAATCGAAAACATCAACCCGCAAAACCATTGAGGCATTTTGGATAAATTTCATAAATCCAAAGATGAACCGGAAAGACGAATGCCTCACTATCACACGTGACCTGGAGCCCTATTTCAAAATGATATGTTGGCCCTGGGGTGTGTCTTGCTCGCGACCCTGGGGTGTGCCTTGCTCGCGACCCCACGTGAACAACGCGTGTGCCAGTCCCGCTCGTAATATCACGGTGTGTAGCCTTTCTGTTCAATATGGTGTCTGATCAAAAGTTTGATCTTCATTAATACTTTAGCCCCCCAAACTCCGCAAAAGTGGAAATCATGCTGCTGTCTGCATAAATTGTGAGGAAAGGCCATCAAACCACATGAGTATCCAAGTATTGGCCGTATAGTGTTACCGTTGACCGTACTACTCACAGATATACTTCTGGCGTTGTACGTCGCAATCCGTCAATAAATATGAAATACTTTCATTTATGGACATAAAACTTCAACATTGGATGTCTTTATCTCCTACTTTTACGAACAGTGTAAGACGAATTTTTGTTGGGCTGGTATTTTTCTGGCCTGGGGTTTTTCAGCATTTTCAAGCTAGTCATGTGTTAGATTTGTGAGATTATAACCCCACAACAGTCAGTCTTTGTGAATCGGAAAGGCGTTTCTAGTGCTCCGGCTTGGTTTCGCATGGATATAGTTGTTCAAGTAAGCTCTCTTTGAGTTGATCCTTAAGGTAGAAGTGTTTAGATCTCAACTCCTTTGCATCCTGGATAACTCTGTCAGAGCATGAAATCCAGAGCACACTGCAATTCGACAGCTAGCAGCATTCTTCGCAATTAGTGAAGTGACAAAGCATTTATTAAAAGGGGTGGGGCTCAAAGTATGGTATTCAATTATAACGGTGTTTAAAAACTTAGAGACAAACAATAGTGCGAAATATAACTTTAATAATGCTGAGATATTTGCAAAACTCCAGACCGCAGGTGCTTGCGGTTGGGACCGGACGCGCTATTGTCCTTTCCGGGGAGTAAGGCGTTACTCCCCGGAAAGGCCAAACAATAGTTTTGCTTTTTCGATACTTTCTAGGTCGGCAAGGATTCTGTTAGCAAAACCTTATGGAAGGTTCCAAAGTGCACTCACAACTAATGCTATAAGTACAAAACAACGATTAAACTGTGAATTAAGCCTTTCCATTCATTGTTGAATTCGTCTCCAAGCATGATCGCTTGTTCAATTTTCAATAAGTTCTTTTGCAGTGATAAGGATAGAGAGGGATATGGTAGCAATTAGAGGAATAGCTACTTGATTAGAAGAAGATTTTCTCAAATCTGCTGTTTTCATCGAAAATTGCGAATGTACAACTATACATTATTACTGCTACTCGAATAAGATTAGTCTCTACTTTCGTTCCTGGTTTAAAAATATGAGTTCTCACTGCTATCTTAGTAGATTACCCGTCATCACGAGCATAATGCTAAATCGATTCCACTCGGGAACAACCAAGCTTCTCTTCCCTCTAGGGTCGGGAATTTGGTACCGGACTTATGAGGGTAAAAATCATTCTCTGCAATCCAATTTTGGACGCTCGTGCACGGCTGTTTCAGATCTCCAAGGAGGATCGCTCGAGCAGCATTCTACGACATTCAAAATGAAATGAAAATCCTCAAGCAGTAACCCGTAGCCATACGTAAAAACTTGGAAGGGCTTCGTGGATGATATATGCGGGGAAATGAACTGGATGTGAGAAGTGCTGCAGTAACCCGTAGCCATACGTAAAAACTTGGAAGGGCTTCGTGGATGATATATATGCGGGGAAATGAACTGGATGTGAGAAGTGCTAGCATCCCCATAATAGACGTGGAGAGGGGTTAGATAAAAAAGTCCTACTAGAAAACAAGAGCGTTGGCCGCAAACAAACTGGGAAACGCTGGAAATTCAATCACGTGTGACCTTTCTTTGCTTGGAGTTGGTAAATGGACCCATAATAAAGTCTCGGTACATATCGTGCCTTGGCGCTGAGCTGCGGACTTACACCGTAACTTAATGAGGTCGTAAATCGCATTTCTTTCGTCTGCATTCCATTGGTGGTAAAGTCGTGAAGTAAACTAGACCGATAGCCAAGAAATAGAACTTCATACACATTACTAATTCAATGTTATGAGTACAGTACTGAATCATAACAACGAATAATACAAACAATAACATTTGCACAAACAATTCGCCTTAGTAAATCCATTTATTCCGACGAATCGCTGCATTCTTTCTCATATTTCTCGTTTTCTTTGGTGTTTTTGGTCATCAGACGTGATGAAGAGCACCTTGGTAGTACCGGATATCTTCAAAGAAACAAAATCCTAGTTATGAAGCTATAAAAGGTCTCACCTTCTTAAACTCAGACTCGAGAATAAGGGCGTGCATTTCAGCATGTCTTTCAGCTGTATTGACTCGTAGTTTTCAATCGACTCTTGGAATTTCGCAATCCATAGTTCCTAGGGAATAGAAGTATATAAAGCAGAAACTGTTGATTAAATTCGTTGCAGAATAGCTGAACAGTCTTACACAACTGTAGTTTTCAAAATATAGAACGAGGGTATATTATATGCTAACTGTACTAGACATGCGTATTGATTACCTGTGATAGGTTCAGGCATTTAGGACCGAAAATAATGACTGCTTCGTCTGATAACGGAAATGAGCCCAAACAGATAAACGCTTACCTTATCGTGCTTATCTGTGGCTTGCAGGGTATAAATTGCTACAACTTGGTAGTATCGGGTAAGATGAATAATGACAAAGGCAAATTTGAGAGACACTGAAACTTGATAGATTCTGTACGTAAGCATTAATTTCTTGTAGCTTAAAATTTTAAGTCCTCATTCGACAAGGAAGTCACACACTTGAGCTGTTCGAATCGTTAGAATCGGCATCGCAGAAAACGCATGAATCCAAAGGAACCGGTTGCCTTTGCACCACATAATGATCGGTCTTACCGACGGGATTGCCTTTCTGAAAAGAAAAAAAGGCCGGAGATCAATCGCCGAATTTTTATGACAAAAAGGACAAAAAGAGAGAAAGGAAAAGAGAGCATCGCAAGATCGTCAAACTGCAAGCGGAGATCATTCGGCTCGTTAACAGATTAGATTTTAATAATTTGATTGAAACGTAGTGCTTTCTTTACTTGAACCGAAGGTAGACCATGACAAGCTCGCTGGCATCAATGATTTGATCGTACCCCATTTGAAAACTTTTTTTGGTAGTTTATTAAACTACTTTCGAAACTACCCCTTGAAAAATTTTACAATTGAATGGCGATTTTTTTGAGCTTTTTCGAGTTCGAGGTTATGAAAGCACAGAGAGTACTATAAAGAATTTGATCAGTTAAGTAATTGGGCTCTTCTCGATAACCTTGCAAGTATCCGGTTCTCACCAATTAATGCAACAATGACGATTTCTGGAAATTCATGTTCTGATGTGTTTATATTTCGATGAGAAAATAATTTAAAACACGTGGCGATGTCTAGCCTGTATCGCTTCCGCATGAGAGGAGTCCTAATTTCGCATCGTTACGAACCTACTAGTTTTTCGACAAAAAGCCACCATTTTTAAATTACTATGACGCTTGGGGATTTTAAAACACGACAAAGTTAGTAATCAGACTTTGCTGTAAACTCAGGAATATATAAAATAGGATTTACTGTTCACTAGCTGTTACGGTTTTTTAAGCACACCCGCGTAAATGAATATGATTTTTTAAATTTATTCTTATTTTATTTTATACCATCCGTCTTCATGTCTACGGTGCCAATCCCAGCATTCCTCATATTCGATTCCTTTCCTCATGTCCATTGTCACGATGATCTTCCAACTTATACGTGTGGCCACGGCTGCTGCTTGAGCATTTTCGTTTCATTTTGAATGTCGTAGAATACTGGTCGAGTCGATTCTCCCTGGAGCCCTGAGATAGCCGGGCTAGAGCGTTCCCAATGGGATTGCAGAGAGTCTTTTTTCCAGACAAGTAACCGCAAACAATTTTCTGATCCCGGAGGGTGAGAGGCTTGGTTGACCCAGAGCGGAATCGAACTATCACTATTGTCGTGATAAGAAATATAATAGCCGAGTTAAATATTAAACACGTACTAATTGCAGAATGCTACTATTTATAGTTTTGCATTTTTATTTGCAATTTATTATGACTTGCATAATTTTATGAATTAGTTATTTTTTTAAATTCGATTTGTAGCCTTTTATATAATATCTATAGATTTAGTCGTCGATGGTATAACCACTACCATGCCACGCCCATCACTCCGCGGCCCATCATCTGAAAACAGGATCGTCTTCCGCGAGTGCAACACTGATTTGACCTAGCCATCAGTTCACTTCCGAAAATCATTCAAGAGAGCATTGGTAAAGGGACTCCCTGGTGTTCCTCCTTCTTTCTTCTTCCTTTCCACCCTCTCTGTCCCTTCCTTTCTACGCCTGTCTGATCTTCTGCCTCTTTCTTCTTAGCGGTTTGTCTATGTGGGATCGGCTACCAACTTAGGCTGTATCCTTCAAATTACTACGAAACAATGTTACCGGAAGTTGGCAATGACTGTTGAAGTGGACTACATATGCTGCTTAGAAGTCAGGCTGTTAACTTGTCACCCGTTTCTAATCGGTCGACAGTTACTGACTTCACAATTTCAAACGTTCGGAAAATTGTAGTAATAAGGAGCCCGTCCAAAATTAAATAGCGAAAATGAAGGATAGAAGATAAAGCGTTAGGCATTGATAAATCTCTGAGTGGTGTGGCATGCATTCAGCTTTGCCAAACATCATGGAGATGATCAACTATATGTATATGTTTAGCGAAATATGACTTCAATGATGCTGAGATATTTGCAAAACTCCGGACAGCAGGTGTCTGCGGTGGGGAACGAACGCGCTATAATCCTTCCCAGCGGCTAACGCGTTCATCACCCCACCATACGGGTCCTTCGTTTCGCCTGTCTCTCAACTAGTTCTATCGATCTTTTGCCATCAGCAATCACCCGTCAACAGGATTGATCTGGTGAACCCAAATCGGCAACGAACCCATTTAAGCTGAGGCTGTAGTTATTGTATAAGTAATAATCATAATTTTAACTTAATATTTATTACCTACTCTTTAAAACGGCAGGGTGTAGTAGTATCCCCTTGAGTATTTTTCATTTCATCTTGAATGCTGTAGAATGCAAATCAAACAATTCTCCCTAGAGTTCTGAGGTAGCCGAACTGGAGCGTTACCAACTGGAGTGTTTTGTTACTTACGTTGAACCTATTTCTGCATTCTTTACATTCGTCCATTCCACATGACAACCATGATTCTCCGTATAACGATCGCAAATGAAATAACATTCATTCAGCAGTCATATGCCAGTCAATAAACTCGTCGGAAAAAAGGTTGATCGTTTATTTATGAGTGCAAAATAGATCTTTCCCGACGTCTGCCACATCATTTTTGTTGTATAAGTTATTTAACAATTACAGGAAGCGTGGGAGGAAACTCCAGCATGTCCGAAAAAAAACCACTGGGAAAAATATGATTTCTACAGAAGTCATATCTGTCACAACGTCTCCTTCATACACTCCTATTAGAACCCCTATGGAGGTAACATCGTCCTGTTCAAAAGGTATTTTTAAAATCTGGAGACGACGAAAGTAAACGTATCGAAATATATTCTTGAAACAGTAGTCAAAGAGTTATCAACGAGCGGATGAAACAACAAAAACGCTGTAACATCCGTCATATTGGAGCTGGAAGTCCAAATTAATTAACAATGGCATCTGTCACCAGCAGTCCCGTAAATCATTGAATAATTCGAGCTGGCACCAGTAAACACAATTCGCCTTCGTCATCTACTCCAGCAGGCCAATAGACTCCGTTAGCTCAAGGGACAAGACAAGCATCAACCAATTGGTATTATGTCTTTTTTTTAGCTCTCTGAGGAGAAAATACCCACGGAAAGCACGACGAGTTTTGCCGTGGTATGAGCTTACTTCTAGCTATGGCTTAGTGATGAAACGTGGAAATCATTCTCAGCTTGCGAGCCCACGTTCAAAACAGCTCATTGTTGTATATCGCAGAGTGACAACTTTGAACGGCCCTCAGCTGAGAAGAAACTGTAAGCCTTTGATGGAGAAATTACCGTTATGGATGGGAAACGTCAACACGAATGATGACGGTTTCCACTAGCGTTGCAGAGATTCGTTGCAAAATTAAGCTATGAACTCACACATAAGTGAAGACAATTCTGAGTGCTACGACAAATGACATTCGTTAGGTAGCCAATGAACAAAGAGGTGTTCGATTGATTACCGACTACCAGACTTGTTATTCCACGATGCCAATAGGTAAGCAAAACTCATCAATAACTGGAATGAGAGCGAAAAGCTAGCTCCGAGCCATGTGCGCGCATGTGACATCCAACTCTGTCACATCATGTGATAATACTAAGACATGCATCCAACACAAAACCTGATTTTTCTCATTTTTGCAAAGGGTCTTGCTTTGCGAAGTGAGTCAGTTGACGTCTTTTTAAATATGGTGCAAAGATCTAGTTAGCTCGTAAACATTGCTTTCACATAAACTACACTTCATAAGGGACACTATGTCCTCCTAACAAAAGCTGTGGCGATACCTACCACTCTCAACTTCAGAGCGCATTTTTTCGTTTTCGATAAGACGAACATGTCGTTGAAGAGGAATGCGTAGCAATCCACTGTCCTCCCATTCTCTGAAAGCATCACCATCGTCGGCGGATCCATTGTCTTTTCGTTACAGTGCAATTGAACTTTGCATTTCTGCTCAATTTATCTGGCAAATAATAAATGCAAAGACATTCAAATGTAGCACTATTGAGTCACGCAGCATCTGATTCTCATTTGAAATCAACTCTATCAATCTTTCTGCTGGTTTTGTATTGGTTGCACATTTCCATACTTTAGAAGACCATTATTTCTCATCTTCGTAGAACTTACCAACTAATTCAAGCGGTCCCTCATGGATGAGCTTTCGTCGCGGATGAGCCAAAAGATTTTCGCAGAACTGACGAGACAGAGCAACTCTGAGAAACTGCAAAGGGTTAAAGCTGAGTTCACTAATTTAATAGCAATATGAAATGTTATAGAAATAATGTGACATTAAATCTGACTTTAGCCAAAGTGCATTTATTTTTGCACTCAGGGATATTTTCAAGTGAAAAAAACATTCATTGACCAAAGAGCTTTCTGCGAATCAAACAGTTCTTCCTTCAAATTACCAAGAAATTTCAGGTGTGAAGTATTCATGATATTATAAATCTGTCGTTTTCTTTCTCAGCAGTCGCGAAGGTTGTTAAACAGCAAGTCAGCCATATGCGACTCTGAGCGCCTGTTCTTCTTCGGTGGAAGACAGGTGAAAAAAGCGGTTGGTTTCTTTCGAGAAGCCGTAGATCTTGTAATTACCGCTCAGATTTTCATCTTTCTGTACGGGTTATTAAAGTGTTTGACCTAGTAAGGTGCGTATTAGTGTACCCTTCCAGGCTCTGAAGAAGGCGATTCTGCCGAAACGTCAGCTACGATTGTGTTGTATGTGTGTTATTGTATGAAAGTAAACGTATGCTGTTTAACAACCTCGCGTTTTTTGAGAGAGAAAACGACGAATTCATAATCCAATGCCGAGGTTAATAAAAAGTCGATCTTGGGAACTGTTCCAAGATGTATCATCATGACGTTATAATTTTCCTAAGGGATTTAGTAGGAAAGGAACTTTCCTTGTAGTTTTACCAGCTTTTAATACACTTAATAGTATTTTCCTCCTTTACTCTTTAAATTCTCAGGTACTTTATCTTCTACTCTTGATAACATCCTTATGTTCATTTTCATACCTGAACGAATTTATGCTCAAAATAAGTAGTCGAGTAGTTGCTTCCTGAAATCTTGTGGTTGCTGTCATAGAGCAATAAAGCAAAGGAATGAAAAGTTTTGTTGACGCCGAGGAGTGAGATCAAACCAGCGACCATTCATCCATTATTTCATGGGTTCTTTAAGCACTGTACTATCTTTTCCCTATTTTTGCATTGTTCTGCTAAAACATTTGCAATAAAGCGGAATTCGGAAATAGGACTATAAATGAAATGTTTCCAATGCCAATCGATTAATCGTCAATGAGAATTTGGATATAGTGCCTACATACTTATTCTGAACATTCCTACTTCCGAATTCCGCTTTATCGCAACTGTTTTAGCAGAACAATGCAAAAATAGGGCAAGGATAGCACAGTGCTTAAGGAACCAGTGAAATAATGCATGAATGGTCGCTGGTTTGATCTCACTCCTTGGCGTCAACAAAACTTTCCATTCCTTTGCTTTATTGCTCTATCACGGCAACAACAAGCTTTCAGGAAGCAACTACTCGACCAAAATCCTACGAAATTCATGAATAAGACAACGACTTCTACGGCCAGTCGAGCCTGAATGTAAATCCAAAACCCTTCACCAATAAAAAATTGACCCGGCAACACTTCATTAACAATGTGGTGCTGTAGTGTGCTTTCCAACAAATACAACTAGTTGTTAGAACAGGTTTCAGTACGTACACACATAGTGTTTCCAGCAAAAAAAGAACATGAGACAAATAAATGGACCGATGTGGAATATACAGTAGTTATCTAAGTAATACGAACAATGGATAAAGCTCTTGGCATTGATCAATGCAAGGGCGATATGCCATGCATTCAACTTCACCAAGCATTTTAGAGGTCGTGCACAATAAACTGCGTTGGTCTATGGATGTAAAATCAGTGCTCCTATCCACTCTGACACGTTTGGTAAAAATTTACCGAACCCGGAAGGTTGGAACACATGGCGCGCCCAAGGCGCCGGACCTGAACTAGAAACCATGTGTTTATTGCAGACCACCTCTAAGTACTAGATTACACGAGCCCCAGTTAAATATTGATTACACAAAAATGGAATAAAGAAACAAAAAGGATAACGCTATCGGCGCTGATCACCGTGGATTCCACTTCATTAGGCATCGTTGGAGGCGACTGAATGCATATGTGGTCTTTACAATAACTCGCGGTGGTTTACCACTGTATCAAGCCAGTATTGCTATCCTCCCAGTCAAGTCTGTTACCAATTTGCTGATCCTGGATGGATGGAAGGCTGGAAGGCTGGAAGGCTTGGTAGGCCAGGGCCGCGCGAATCGATCCCATATGTCTTGCAGAGCACCTCTAGCCACTGAGTTCTACGCGCTCTTCCAACACATGGGCAGAAAAATGGCTTGTAAGGTAAGATATAAGTATGGAAATAAACCATTGCACCTACATCTGGGACAAAAAATTTTGGTTCGAGCTCGAAAATCGACGGCCAGATAACCTGAGTTTGCAATTGTTGTAGTCGCTCGAAGTTGTGTAGCCATTGCACGCTGTCATCTATCGACCCTATAAGCATCTTCATATCCACAATGATGTTGGCTTTTCTGTAACTATCGATAACTAGAACACTTCAAGAATTTGAGAGCTTTGCAAATTCTATTCTACTAGCTTTTATACTGACTGGTAAACTTTACTATAAGCCGAGATCTAAACGTTTAAAGTCGATAATTTTTCCTCGAATATATACGCATTCATATCAATACGCATTGTCGCTAGTGTGAAAATTAAATTAAAAATAAATGTGGAGATTGGACAACAGATAAAAGCTGATCCGATCATAGACGGTAAAAGATTCATATTCATTTTTATATGTATCTTTTCTCTGGAAATCTCTATAAGAAAAAGTGGAGAATAATTGCAGTTGGCAAAGTCAACTCAACTCTGACTATTTCCCAACAAAGGACTTTTCTTAAACGATCTACTCCAACTCACTCAGGCTTTCCGTCATCGAGTCAATCACTTTCTCCACTTTTGCCTTATTTTCTTCGCCTTCCGTATACTTGTGGATTTCACGTAACAAAATGGGTAGCCGTGTGATTCTGCAAGTAGAGACTGATTGCAGACCGACGGTTATAACATCTGACCGTAATCACCTCTGTAAAGGAGCGATGAGCAAATCTTCAAGTTGTAAACGAGAACATCGTTCATCCGCCATACATATCTAAAAAAATTTTTCACGTAAACAAAAGCATTGTCGCCAAGTCTGAATAAATTTTTTAGCCATAAGTCATTTAGCATTCACATAAATATCTTAATTTTCAATATCTTTTCTAAATCTTCATTCCTCTTTATCTTTTTAGGTGATTGCTGATGGTATTGTTCAAGTAAATAAAATAGCCGAGAGAAAAGCAATGCAAGTGCCTCAATGGCGGAGTGGGTAACACGCGAGTCCCCAGAAAAGATAATCATGGGTTCAGTTCTGGCCTGGGATCCAAGTTTTGTAAATATGCCAGCATTATAATGGTTGTATTTTACAATATAAAAAAGTCAACATTGTGGTTTTGACTGAAGCCTCAGCTTTACTGGGTTTGATGCCGATTTGTGCTCCCCTGATCAATCCTGTTGACGGGTGATTGCTGACGGCAACGTTAGGGTAAAAAGACTGGCCCAAAGAAAAGCAGACAGATGCCTCAGCGGTGCCGAGCGTAACCCGTGAGCACCCAGAAAGGGTAATCGGGAGTGCGAATCTGGCCTGGAGCCCAAGTTTTGTAAAGTAAATATCTCAGCATCATAATAGGCAGTAGATAAGAAGGTATGAGACGATACTCTGAAAGTGTTTCTCTCAGCCAATCTTTTACCCTAACGGCGTCATCAGCAATCACAATCAACAGGATTTTAAATATGGATAATTTCTTGACTTTGTTGCACTGGGCAAAAAAAAAGCCCACGCATGCTTATTTGCTTTGTAAGGAGTTTAATTAGGTTAGCAAAGATAAAACAGACCCTTGTGTAAGAAATTAAAAAAAAAAACCCTGATATAAAAAAATGTTTGAATGTACAACGCACCCGCTCGAACTCAGTAAATCGTTCCTCTTTTTGGCGAATTGAACCAAGATATTCCATGGTGGCTTTGTAGTTGATACAGTACGCTTGGTATGCGGAAATCGTCGATGGACCTTTTGAGAACTGAAAACAACCACGCAGATTACTGACATCACATAGGATAACACCATTTTCATAATCTCTATTGCATTTTTTCCTAAATGGAATACTTGGAAGGATTGTTCTGTACCATGTAAATAACTACTATGGATCTTAAAAATTTCACAGTTCTAAACGTAAAACCAAGAGCATTTTTTCTTGGTTTGTCATCTGAGCTACCACACCTCTACGCTTTGTTTTTCTATCATGTCATGCCACACAGAGTTTTAACTTCATTACTTAATGTTTTCGACTCGTACACAATAATTATCGAAGCACTGGGTGTGCAGAGATAAGGGTAAAGGGCTCAGCACCGCTTGCATCTTACACAAGTGCGTAAATATATTGCTCTGTTTAGAAATTCGATAAAGCATTTAGTATGCCTGTTCCTTAAAACACTCATAGAAACCCATTGATAGAAAAATCCAGTTTTAACCCACTGAAGAAAAGCCTGTTATCGGTCCTATTAATTAAGGGTGGATAGAGAAACTAGGCGGCTCAGATGCTGATCATTCCCCTCTCCCCTTACTCGATTTTTTCCCTTAGTACTCACATTTGGGATGTTTAACAATGTCATACTTAGATACTTGGAGAGTCCGTCTTCACTGGTTGTGCGGATTTTAACACAATTTCTATTTTTTCAGAGTTTTGCTGCTTTAACCATTGTGGTTCACTGGGGTCCCGAGGTCAACCAGGCCAAAGTCTGCCCAAGGCCTTCCCCACCACTAGCAGTGGCCGTCCTTATGAATTGGAAAAAGATTTGCCACCATGCGGCTAGCTTGTTATCAAGACAGTGAAAAATTCTAGTATTGATTTACTTTTAGCTGGGCTTTCTGATCGAAATGCCAGACTCCTTCCCAGGCTGGGAAGCTCTGCTGTGGGATGAACCCCCGTTGCGCATCGCAGCCCGACAACCAGCAATACCTCCTAGCCACAATGGGGCGGTAGACTAGAGGATTAAGCAATATCACCTTGTTCAAGTTCAAATATTTAGCAAAAGCATATTGCATTGTCCTTGAAGCCAACAGCATGAATCGAAAACCTTTATAAAAACCCGCTCTTCTGGAAGGCTTGCCAAGATTCTAAACCTACAAGCACTTCGTGAACAGATGGTAATTCACCATCTTATTAGAACGATGGATTCCGATACTTAGAAAAAATTGAAATGACAACGGATTTTTGGGCTATTGGAATGGAAAGAAACAGTGAGCTCGCAAATTTCTATGTTTTCTTCTTCCAAATTTTCATTGCTTGATATGAGTTTGAACGTTAGATAGGACAGCCAACTGTTATGTAAATTGAGCAGTTCATCAGGCTCTTTCAAGCTGAGAATCCGAAACTCTCATTCGGAAGCCTAATCAAGAATAAATCTGAAGCACGGAAGATCTAGGCTCTCGATGGTTGTATGTAATTCATCTATTTCAGTTGAGCAAAAAATTGATGCATCGCCCTTGACCATTACAATTGTAGTAATATCGTACTAGTGAAATAGTAAAGAACATGAATGATATACCTTTTCGAAAAGCTTTACGACAAGTTCCGTACAATCATAATCCGCTCTGTCAGAATTTACAGCTTGTAGAAGGTTGAGGAACGTCTGGCAAAATCCACGAGATATACGACACAACTGTTCAAGGTTACCAAACAATAAGTCGGGCTCAACCGTGAGTAGACAACCTTCCACTTGACATTTCTTCAGTGGCTCCTTGTAGACATTCCTAAAGTAGGAGAGCAACATATATCTCTAGTGAAAATTAATTTTTGTATTTTTATAACGAGTGGAAATAAACGAAAAGGAGGCTTTTCGTCAACGCACAAAAATTCCGGTAATCGCACTGTAACCAGACCTTGAGCCTCCTCAGGGAGAACTACTGAGCAATAGCACTAAATTCGAAATATTTCCCCAGATTTCTCGAGCGAGGTTAAACATGGAATTGAAAGTTAGCGCCGCATTCGTTCCACTTCTAGCTTCTCCATGAAAGTTGATGTGGCTTTCACATTGACTATCATGGTCTAATTTAATCATTATAATGGTCCGTAATGAAATGTAATAAAAAGTATGGAAAGTCGCAACAAGATTTTTCAATATTCACAAAGAAAAAATAAATAGTAGAATACGTTGTTGAAGGCATATCATATTAAAACCTGTGCTGGCCACTGTGATAACTTTTCTGTTGTCATCTAGAACTATACATAGACATGAGCATGTTGTAGGGTAGCACACATTTTCCTTACCGTAACACAAGTAGTTGGTGATGAAGAAATTTCAACTCGGAGTGAAATAGCTCCCAAACTGCTTGAAGGTATTTCTGCCTCTGAAGTGGATTTTGACGAATATCTATCTAATGCAGTTCTTGTGAGACATTTATTCTCACCTTTTGACACAATTCAGCCATCGACCCTTCGAACATGACGTCCCAAGATACAGGCTGAAACGGAAAACCTTCAGGTGAAAGGTAGGTAAAAACATGAGTGAGAATGAAAAACGAACCAGTAGTTTCTCGAGTTCCTCGTCCTCCAGTTCATGGTCGACCGACGTCTCCAGCGCCGCCTGTACGTGCTTGATAATCTCACGTCGCTTTGCACGATTGGACCACTCGTACTGAAATTTATGATTAGTTACAGTGGCACCATACAGTAAGGTCGCCTAAAATTCTTCCGAACATGTCGACAATTTGGCATTGGAGTGCGAATATCTCAGTAGGAAAACAACAGTAAAGAGCTTCCGGAGACTCAAAAAGATATTATTTCAAGATTCGTTGACGTCTTTTGCAACTAAAGACTATAATTTTAGTACTTTACTACTATCGATAAGCGTCGATTATTCACATGCTCCAAAATAAAATGGAGAATACAGCTTTCGGCGCTGTTCAATCCCTGAGGGAGGCGCCGTGCATTCGGTCTCATTAGGCATCGTTTGAAGGTGATATCTAATGCATATCTGGCCATTACGATGACTCGTGCTGGCCTGCCGATATATTCTGCCAGTGCTGCTATCCTCTCAGACAACTCTGGTACCAATTTGCCGAACCTGAAGGGATGGAAGGCTTGTTGGGTTACTGGCACGAGGATAGATTCCATGTGAGCATTGCAGGACTCCTCCAACCACTGCTAAAGGCGCTCTACTCCAAAATAGAGAGAAGTTTTACAAAACTGGCTTGGAAATATCAAATTTCGGATATTAAAACAGATGAAAATTGAGGAGTTGAGATTTTTATATCTCGATTTTAAGAATCTACTTATTTGTGGAACAAATGCCAAAATCCAGCATCTCCTAGAATTCCGAATAAATCTGCATTTTATTCTGAGTACATTATTTGAATTGTAACGACCAAATGAGTTGTGATTTGTTGAGTGACCACCAACCAATCGTTTAAGAATCCACGGTGACCTCGTCTTCGTCGGTTCGTTGTTATCGGCGTAGAAGGCATGTGCTGAGATGGTAGCCCGTTGTAAATCTGCAACACAAGTGCTTATTTTCTCAAATGTTCCAACCTACATATGCACATTTGTGCTTCAGAAAGGAAACACAGCAGTTGCAATATGGCTCATCGGTTACTTTGATGCGAACTTTTCACAAACAGTAGGCTTCTTCGCCGAAATTAGTGGTCAGTTCTGCTTAATTTAATTGATGCTTCACTAATAGTGGTTTTAGGTTAAAGGCTTTGAAATGAAGTTCTCTCTCTCTCTTTCTCGAATGAAGCTTTAAAACAAAGAACTTTCTAGCGGTTCACATCACAATTCTAACGAGAACCTAAACTTTCTAACTCAAGACATCATTAACGTGTTAGGTTAGAAAAATAATTCCGAGTGGACACTGGGCTAATACTTCCGAAAGTTTCGTACCGGAAATAGGATGAGTTTTTTTTTGGTGATGAAAAAGTCATTTACGCCCATTAGGAGCTGAGGATGAAAATTAGATTGCAGCAATTACCTCTAACTCTGCAAAAGCCACTCAGGGTTGAAGAAGAACTCTGCACTAACCAGTGCAACACTGTTTATTTAGAAAACAAGTTGAAGCGTTTTGGATCATTTCCAAAAATCCGCAAGGAGGAGTGTGTTGTCATCACGCGTGACCTGGCGCCATGCTCCAGGCTAATCCAGTGACTTGACACAGGCACAGTCTTCGCCCATGTAGTACGGCTGCTAGTACGGCCGCCCTCTGTGCGGCTGCTATCATACTTACAAGAAATAAACGGTAGGTGTTTAAATGAAGCTGTTTCTTATGCAAATACAAATTTGTTTGTTAAGTTTTATCTGCTAGGGTTATGAAAGTGTTTGGCTGAGCAGATCGCATCTCAATTTGACCTTTCCAGACTCTGAAGAAGGCGAAACCGCCACGTCAGCTATTGTATTCCAATAAATTCTATAATAACAACCTCGTGTCTACTTATTGAAGAAAAACATCGAATTATCAATCAATGCCGAGGTTAACAGAAAGTCGGTCATGAGAATTGCTACGCAAAATATAATACTTAAAATTTCTATTCGCATAATATACAGCATTTTTTAAACTGTTTTGTTCTTTTTAAGTGTTCTTGTTCTCTACTTATTAGGTTGAGACCAGTCGCCAAGAGTCTTACATGGGAGAGGAATGTGCCTGGGTTAGGTCAAAAATCAGCCTGAGGTACGGCGCTTGGTCACGCTATACTACAAGTCACTTCTCCTTGTAGTTCATTTTTAGATTCTTGGAATTTATCCGAAGCATTGCCGGAGTTTTACGCACTGATATTTTGGATTCCCGTGCGAAGATAGCGTCTTTTACTTTAAAATCTTCCCTATTATGTTTCTGTACGCTTCCAGGCTCTGAAGAAGGCGACACTGCCGAAATGTCAACTTTTGTTGTGTTGTGTGTGTTTTTCGTATGGAAGTAAATGCATGCTGACGTATGCTATAAAACAACCCGGCGACTGCTGAAAAAGAACACGACGCATTTGCAATCCAATTTCAAGGTCAGCAGAAAGTCGATCCTGGAAAAGGATCCTCGTTACAAAATGTTTTACACTACTTAGACAACAATAATACCCTATTTCTAGATCATTTGTGATGCAAAATGTATCCTATAGGATAACCGACGATTTTGGTGCAGTTATCGGAGCAAGATGGAGGATAATGAGCCACTACAATTTCTTGAATCCAGGACGAGCAATCAAAGCAGACAAGCTTAGGCGACAAATCAAACCGTTAGCTGGAACGTCTGCAAGCGTATGTTAACGAATTCTGTTGCGCGACAACTGCGAACCTTTATGTCTCACAACTAAAGGAGGGTCTAAACGAATTGTGCTACGAAAGTCTGCCGTACCCACAACAAGCATTGAATCTCTCGTTAGCTAGTAACCAGAGGCCAGATATGCATTCAATGTAAAGGCCAGATATGCATTCAATCACCACCAAACGATGCTTAATGAAGTCGAATGCATGGCGGATCCCTCAGGGATTGATCAACACCGAAAGTTTTACCATTTATCCTTTAAGCAAACACGAGGTTGATATTATGGAATTTATTAGCAGACAATAGCTAGCGTTTCGGCGGCTTCGGCTTCTTCAGAGACTGGAAACGTCAAATTGACAAGCAATCTAATCAGCCAAACACTTTCATAACCTAGAAGAAATTTACTGCCTTCGAAGCCTAAAAAGTAAATCAGATAAACTTTTTGTTCATAAATCTCGGAACTGCTATGGCTCGGAGATGAGGCAGCTGTCGAAATAGCAGATATTGAATAAAGTGGCGCAGAAATTCAATGTTTGAGATGAACAAATTTTTGGTGAAAAAACTGAATGAACTTTTCCCACAGCCGAGGACAAATGAATGGAAATTATTCATAGATAAGCTGAAAACCAGTCACAATACTTTGTGTGTTTGTGCATTTTTTAACATAGAGAGAGAAAGAGAGAGAGAGAGAGAGAGGGAGAGAGATCACTCCAGCTGGTACCGCGAGTGCAAGGATATATTTCTGGACCCAGCTGGTGACTTTCAATGATGAGTGAGATGTTAGACGTTTTATTTGCATTTTACACTATAACATCAATGATTTTCATAACGTACTGCTTCTTGGTGATATGGCGGGAAGCCCCACAACTACTGCACCTGTAGCAAGCGATACATTCGGTATAATTAAAACCCTTGAATTTCTGTTTAGGCAGAGTATTTTATGAAGTAAATCTTTTCCATGGCAGTAAAGAAGGCGAAAAAACTGGCGATTCTGCTAGCTAGATTCATGATTCAGTATTTGCATTTTCGAAAAGCTAGTGTTTTCGACTCTAACCTGCCAATAGCCCACCACCGGAACTGATGGCTCTGTTGAAGAGATGCGACTCGTTGGGACTAATCTGTACATGCGGTACGATGATCACATTATCGGATGAACAGCAACCTTCTTGTGAGCTGAATCACTACAGAATATTACTCTTTAGTTAAATAATACACAAGTTGAAAATGCGCTATGCACCATCAACACGGCACAACACAACGAATTCCCTACCTCTCTTCATGCTGATTTGGCTGAAATAAAACAAATGATGAAAGTTATTGTTAAAGCGGAACCAAAGTGTATACATTCTGTGTTTAGAAGATTCTGCACACCTGAGCCAGTTAGTCGTAAGACACCAACGATTGAATCACTTCCGTTTACAGGCAATTTTTCCGCACATAATGTGAACAACTAGGGATGAAATATACGAGTCACCTGTTCAGGAATGATTGCGTATCTCCTGGTTAATTGTTCCTTATTCGGATGAATCGTTTGCGGTTCACCATCTTCAGGCTGAAAATCTCGAAGCTAAATACCTGCTCAAACACTATCTAAGTTCTGTTTTTGTACGAAAACTATGTGCAATTAGTCCCCTTCCAAGATCTCGGTCCTCCCTATCTACCTCTTGGTTTCGTTGGCGCAACGTGTGCGTAAAAACCTTCATATCAAGCATGACACTGAAAGGGAAGGATATTTTTAAGACATTGATAGACGGATCCAAAAGAGCGAACGAATTCATAGAAAATGACTAGTTAAAATCTCTAAAAGCTTTGTTTTAGCTATCGCATGTAGAGTCGCTTTCAATGAGAAGCCAACTAAATGAGTTGAAGAGGAAAAGCGGGAACATAATGTCTGATGACTGGAACCTATGATAATGGCCTTTACCCTATTCTAAAATCAAAAACTTCGTTTGCGAACTTGCTTGTCATTGAAAACTTGAACCTATGATTCGATTGATTGTCAATTGATTGTGGACGCTGAAGCTGAGAGTGGAAGAGCATAGCAACAGAGTGGCAACGTACTTAAGCAAAACAATCAGTGAATGTGCTATTAAATGAGACCTGAGACGTTATTGCAGTCGTTGTATATTGCTAGATTTGCAGCATTTTTTTTTTGAAGTCCCGAAAAGCCTGCGAAAGGGTGCTAGCAGCCTCTCACCATATCTCACTGGTGTAGAAGAAAAAGAATTTTGCCACTTAGTAAATGAATTTCTCTCAGATAGGCGTCGATCCCGGAAATTAGTTGTGTCAAGCAGGCCAACGTGAAGAAATATGAGACCTTATAGGACATCTTATTCACTCTCGTGGATCTGCTGGAAGAACGAACCTTCTTCTGCCGCTGCACAGAATAGTATGAAGCACTGAAACGCCCCACCACATACGATGAGATGGTAAATCAATGACACGTGTCACTTAAATAGTCATTGGAAGCAAGGATAGAAATTTTTAGCTCTAAAAGGACTAGCGAATTGTTAAATATTCAGGCGAAAACAATAAGGATAAAGAGATAAAGCCTTTTGCATTAATCAATTTTTCAGCTATTGATTGATGCAGAAGGCTCTATCCTTTTATTCTCAATCCACTCGACTTCATCAGTAATCGTTAGAGTAAATGCATATCTAGCCTATACATAACTTTAAGTGGCATAACGATGTGTTACGTCAGTGTTGCTACGCTCCTAAGCAGAGCTGTTACCATTTTACTAACCCCGGAATGATGGAAGGCTTGATCTGCCCCGGCATGTGATCGAATTAGCGACCAGTTGCGTATTGCAGGGCTCCTTTAAACGGTGCGCTAAGCGCATCCAAAAACCACTAAGAGAACAGAATACCATCGACAAATCATATAGAACATGAACCTGATCAACTTAGGGGTGTGTCACTCATTCGAGTTTATTAAGTATCGTAGAGGTGATTGAATGTATACTTGGCTTATACGATGACTTGCGAGAGCCTAGCGATGTATTAAGCGGTAATTCATCATTCTTCCAGAAAAGTTCCGTACAAGTTTCCCGTCGTCGCAGATATGGTAGGCTCGATTTGTCCTGCGAGAACAATAGAAACCAACGACTCAGTGTGAATGGCAGTATTTCTGCAACTGCTGTGCTAGGCGCTCCATACATTAATCACAATATTATTCACAAATAGAGAAAAAGTCGTAGCCTATAGAGTTGTGTGAATATCCGCCATGCATTCAGTTAATCAAATATGCGAAAATCTATGGATAGCGCATAAAATTCAACAAAACAGCTGTTTTTTAAAGTTCTACTGTTAACTTGTAGTCGTACTGAAATTATATTTTGGAATCGCAATAACTTTCAAATTTATCACGTTATAGAGAAACAAGGGAGCCTGTAGACCACTGGTTAGAGGCGCTCTGCACGCTCTGCAACACATCTTGATTCGATCCACACCCCAAACCAAGCTTTTCATCTCTCCGTGATAGGCAGATTGGTACAAGACTTCTCTGGGAGGATGGCAGTACTGGCTGGATACATCGGGAGGCCGTTGAAAGTCATTGTATAAGCCAAATATGTATTCAATCACTTTCAACGCTGCCTAGTGAAGTTGAATGCATGGCGCATCCCTCAGGGATTAATCAACGTCACGAGCTTCATTCGTGTTTTTTTAAAGAGGAATAAAAAGAGACAAGGAAAAACTTGGAAAGAGGTATACTGAGGAGAGACGACTGCAAGACGAACGATAAAAAAGAGAATTACATAATTTCTAGTCCGCCTACAAGAGCGCCTGCGTGCCAGCAAATTGTAGATCTTCTCACTCTATCGGCAATGTGATAATTAAATTTTGTGGTTACAAAGAAAAACAGCAAGTATGCATTGCTCACTGAGATGAGGTATGAAGTACCAGAGGAAACTGCTGCTCCACACCCTTATGATAGATGCACCGACCGGAAGCGGATACACCGGAAGAGCAATCGCACACGGTCAAGACGTCCACAAAGATTACGCTGTGCAATGAAGGAAAACACAATCAACGATGGACTCAGATTTCTGGGAATACTTTTATGAAAGTCTCACTGAGTTTCGATTTTGGCCAAAAAGACGAGAGTGTGAACAGCAACCAGCAGATACAGAAATCATCTATAGAGAGCAAATTTTACGGTGCTCAGCAATTTCACGGCAAAACGCGCAAACATTTGTTTTTCACCTATGAGTGCGTTCAAGCACAGAACACATGTTTGCCCAGCACGAAGCACAGTGATGTATTCGCGAATTTTACTATTCCTGGCGCCAACAATTTAACGACAATGAAGTAACGAATAGTTCCAATGGTTGAGCTCACTCATTGTAGAGAAGCTCAGAGAAGTTACACTAAAGGTTACACGAAAGGATAAAAATAAAGGATAAAGCTGTCGGCGTTGATCAATCCCTGAGGAATGCGCTGTGCATTCGACTTCATTAAGTATCGTTGGAGGTGATTGAATGTATATCTGGCCTTTATAATGACTCGCGGTGGTCTGCCGATGTATCGAGCCAGTGCTGCTATCCTCCCAGACAAGTCTTGGTACCAATTTGCCGACCCCGGAGGGGTGGAAGGCTTGGTGGGCCATGGGCACATTTCATGTGCGCGTCGCAGTGGCGCCTCCAACCACTGCTGAAACGCTGAAACTAGAGCGAATTTTACAAAATATGGATTGTATCCTGAAAAAGTGTATATTGAAGATCAAGTAAGAAATAAGTACACGCCAAACACTCCTGAACTCTTAGCCAATACTGCACTAGATTCGTCCGTTATCCTCGGTGGCGACCTAATACGACAAGCCGATTTCTTGGGTCTTTTGCATCTTGCACTTCATTTGAAAAACGGGTAAATGCTAACCACGTGGATTTTCATGACTCTCGTACCTTTGTGAAGAAAAGCAGAAGCAGGCTTGAAAGGTCCGATGAACAAATTCATGGCAATGAAATTTAATGAAAACAGGACGAATAGGCGACGATAATTAGACGAAACTGCGAAGAAGAGGATACTTCATAGAAAGCGACATCAAGAAAAAGCCGCGAATTCGCGCTCCTTTCTCAATTCTTAGATGAACGTTTAGTTTCATATTATCTGTTCCCATGCAGTTGAAACGATCTTTTTATAGTCTACATCATCCGAATCGGTCATTCTTATGAAGAGTTGCATTATAGTTCATTCAACGACCACATTACTGACGTATAATATATTTATTATGAGAAGACACCGTTGACAGGAAGGGAATGGAACGAGAGTGAGAACTCAACGAAAACGACAAGAAGCGGAATTCCTCAAAATATGATGAGCAACTGATAAGCAACTTGTAAAGAAGAATAAAAAACTAAAATCGTGTTAAGTGGCTGAGCGGAGCACCAGAAGAAAGGTTAATGGATTACCATTCTATTTCACATAATATCCAGCTATGAAAAAATAACTGGCAGTAAATAAATTTAAAAACAGTGCCCGATGGATTGTGAAAAAACGTTGCAAAGACTTTGCCGTCATTTTCGTCATGAGAATGTTGACGTAAAGGCAAAAGATTACGATACGGAAGCATAAACCTTTTTCATATGAACGTCAGCATAATAACATCTCGATGAAATTCCAAAAAACAGATAAATTACAATGACGCTGAGATATTTCCAAAAGTCCGGACAGCAGATGGCTGCGGTGGGGATCGAACTCGTTATTACCCTTTCGGGGGCTAAGGCGTTCACCACCACACCATGCGAGTCCTTCGTTTCGCCTTTCTGTCAGCTGTGTTTCAACCTATAGGTGCTATCAGCAATCACCCGTGAACGGGATTGATCTGGGGAGCACAGAACGACATCGGATCTGCGGTGCGGACTTTTGCAAATATCTTAGCATCACTGTAGTTACATTTCACATCATACTCTGTCATAAAAAGGAATAGTGAGTAAATAAAAAGTAACAACAAAAAACTATTGAACAGGTAATAATGGTAAATATTATTAAATAAAGGATTAAGTATAGAGCCTCCGGTGTTGATCTATTCCTGAGGGATGCTCAATGCGTATGACTTCATTGAGCATCTTCAAAGGTGATTGAATGCAAATCCGGCCCCATACAATGATTCAAGTCGGACTAGCAGTGGACAACCGATGTATCCAGTTAGTGCTGTCATCCTCCCAGACAACCCCGGAGAGATGGAGGGCTTAGTGAGACTGGGACGTAGGATCGAATCCATGCGTAGAGCAGGGCGTCTCTGAAAACTGCGCTATACACGCATCATAACTGTTATTATTATTAGGTAATTATTACTAAATACTCACTATTATTATGCGTGTGAAAGACCATTGATGGACAAGAGCCGTTAGCTACTGGATTCCCGGAATTTCAAACGCATACAACGACCCAATTATCATAAAACATCGCGGAAACCCTAGAATGAAGACATGATGCCTAACGAGTACCTAGAGCAAGTAGAACCCACTAGGCTACTCTTGCACGCGACAGGGATAAACGGAATAAACGGAACGGAAGATTTATTAGCGCCCGCTTGAGTCATTCAACGACAGATGATGCAGATGATACATAAGAAATAAATGCTGTAGCACCAGCTTTCAAAATTAGTAGAGTGAAATGGGTAATGACTTTGTTTCACTCGGATTACATCTTCTGAAACTGGACACTCGTCATAATGGAGAGTACATAACGTTCCACGATGCTGAACTACAACGTTTTCAACAGTTTTTATGGACGGGATCAAGAAAAATCCTACGAAAAACAAATAAAAATTAAAAATGAATATTTGGGCTGGATGAGGGATATTAACGACCCAGTTGAAGTTGTTAGAAAAAAGGAAGTGTTAAAATAAAACAATTGGGTTCCAACTCAATGTTCCTTCAACCTGGAGGAACACAACTGATAAGCTGATTGGAGATACCAAAATATAAGGCGGCTTAGTATTCTACTCCTCAAAGCTCGTTTAGTACAAATCTCAACTCAATTTGTCGGTGCGCATTCAATTTTATGTTGCTTTTAATTAGAATGACAAGAAGACCTTATTAAGAATTAAAGATCATTAAAAGACTGAAACTGTACTAAATGAAAAAATAGAATATGGCATGAAATTAGGATCATCATTAGAGTTACTTGATCGAAACAACACAGTTAAACTCGACATGACCTAGTCTTCTTCTTCTATTAAGAAACTTCCAAGTTCTTAAACAAGAAGACTCGTGGCAAATTTGATTAGTTCTAAGAATGCACTTTTCCAAACGCTACAACGATTTCTAGAAAACGGAACAGGTGGCTGTCTTCTCTTCTTCTATCAGAAATCGAGCGAGCCTCGAAGCTTATACAGAATCATGCCGTCGGACCAATAGGACCAAGGTGATTGCAAGTGACACGAAAATCATCAACAATCTCCAAATATGTGATAATGGCGCACTGCAAGATTAACGAAGTACACGTGTAAAAAAGCTGCTAATCGCTTTGACGACGATGACATCGGATGATTATGAATGCTGCAAAACTTTTAATCACGAAGGTGAGAAAATGCTCAAGTGAGATTTGAAACACTTCAAAAGCTCATCGGCTAATGAATGATGATGGCGACAGTTTTAAGAGGGTTATCGGCTCGACTTCAATGTTTACTACACTATAGTGACTTTAAAACTTCACTCTATGTGGGCCAGACGCTCACACTGTTGGTATAAAAAGAGCATTACACCGAGAAACTCTACAAGGGACTCTTACGTATCGTTGCCCTTATACCACACCTCGAAATTTCTGCTAAAATCCACCATTGAGTGTTACTATTGTGGAGCGGATTGCACAGTGTTTAGAGATTCCGTACAAGAAAGTGCGTATAGTCTCCGCCATGCATCCGTGGTTAGCAAGCAGCTATCAGAGTTGCTTGTGTAGAGCAACTTCTGATCCCTAAAAGCCAGCAACTATGATATGAGACCTGAAAACGCCTTAGTAGAACTACCACAATATTCCATAAAGAACGAATTTGGCCAGCATTCAATGACGTTGATAAAAAAGGCGACATATTCAAATAGCAGTCGCGAATCCGAAGACCTTCGTGAATGACGGCTGCGAGACAACAAACCGAGTGAAAAAAGTGCCGGATCTGCACAACATGTGAAATCATGCCATCTATATAGGTGCGTGTATATAAAGGATAAAGCTCTCGGCGTTGATCAATCCCTGAGGGATGCGCAATGCATCCGACTTCATTAAGTATCGTTGGAGGTGATTGAATGCATATCTGGCCTTCACAATGACTCGTAGTGGTCTGCCGATGTATCAAGCCAGTGCTGCTATCCTCCCAGACAAGTCTGGTACCAATTTGCCGACCCCGGAGGGATGGAAGGCTTGGTGGGCCATGGGCGCAGGAATCGATTCCATGTGCGCGTCGCAGTGGCGCCTCCAATCACTGAGCCACACACGCCCTGCCGACGGGTGTATATATCTATATCTATACATATACAGGTAATAAACTACAAGTATTCTCACGCAAATCAGTGGAAGTTTCAGTTGCAGTCAGGCGCAAAGTGCTGTTACAGCATAACACTATAACTAGAAGCACATTCAACGTACTACGAGGTGATGACGACAGTATCCATACTGCTCTAAAACATGCGATCTTGGATCTACAGGAACAACGACTGCATGTTCATGTTCATGAAGGAGGACGTGAACAATCGCTCGCCACAAAACGAAAACAACGTCTGCGAAAATCGTTGGGACCGCTTTGCTACTTTTCATTGGGTGTTCTACAAAATTTTTACTAAGGTTTTATTCACTTGTGTGCGACCGAACATAGCTTCTTTCACAGCAAGCAAGACTTCGCAGAAAAAATTGTTTGATTTATGGAGGAAAAACACCGATGAAATCATCCTTGAAGTGGTTTAATCCCGTCTCATGATTAAAAATCAATAAATATAGAACAAAGAATGAAATCCAGAAACTATCAAGAACCACACTACGAGTGAATAAATGAGGCGGAGTGGAATGCTATTGAAGGCATGGAGGTATAATGATAGGTTGGCACAACGAAATTACACATTCCGTGCATCTGTTCATTTTCACTATGATGTTTTTCAGAATAGCACCGAGTAACGTAAAAATGTCGACAATAAAAAATAAGGTGACTAAAGGTAACAAGGAAGACGAAGCCACATTCAAATGAATCACACCAGGTATGTGCAATCGGAAGCTTAGGAAAGAATGCTGGTAGAAAGGCTGGGCTAAGATGTATCTAGAAAAAGTTTAACTGCCTGTTACGCAGTGCAATACAACACCTTATTTTGATTTAGACATAAATCTGGTGGAGCTACTAAGAGGCTTTCACTGTTTTTTGTTCGTGGCGATGTTCATTCTTAGCATACCCATTTCGGAATAACCTTGACTAACGTGGACTTACAAGCATACTTGACCGTTTTGACATGGGCCTCTTTTGATGACACTAGCATCTTCTTCGAAGACCGTTCCACCGTTGTTGTCGTACTGTCAGATTATCCACTTTATGACAGATAATAATAATTAATTACGTTTGATTACGAACAACGGCCATAATGTATGCTTTGTAGTAGATGTGCAGCACTTTCAACCTATTGCTCCTCTTGAAAAACATGGGTCAAACAGTCTGCAGATGGTGCGCTAGCTAATAATGTAACCATTATAGAGATTTCTTCGGTCACCCTTCCCAGGTAGGGCCACTGTCCGAGAATAACTTGGTTCATCTCAGATAATTTCTTTTTAAAACATGTGGTCATACAAATGGCCGAAATACTTGTGGCTCGCAGTTGTCAATTCGAATAAAATCAATTGCGATGTTATCTCACACTGTAGCTATGCTAATGCTTAGACTACTGGCAACAATATTAAATTCGGAAGAGAAAAATCCGATACTAGAGTTTAACCAGAACTTCTCAGAGCCGTTTTATAACGCTGATAATGAGGATATCTCCTTTGTTCGGTAGGGCTACGACCGTCATATATTCGCAAAGCGCACAATGACGGCTTTAAGAATGGTTTCTCTTTGAGCTATCTCTGGCAAGTCTTTCTTTTTGCACTATTGTAGAACTTCTAGTAGGCATCTTGTGCAGTTAATAATCGTCACAAAAAGTGTAAATAGCAGTGTAATGCCCACTCATACCATGTAATAGAAATGAATCTTCACATAGAATAAGTGACCTTTAGTCCAACTGCCAAGCGACGTTACAGTAGTATTAGGTAAGAAATATCTGAATGAAAAATATGGTACAATTTCTAGGTAACTCGAGAATCGCCCACTCATTTGTGATATTAGATCACTTGTAGCAGACCATAGAACAGATATAAATCTTTTTCTTTAGCCATAAAGGTCAGTAAGTATCAGTTGATTAGAGCACTTTTCTTTTGGTGCGAAGATTAGAGGTGAGAATGAGTTACAAGATTATATGTGAAAGCCACTGACATTTCATGACGGCACCTTCCTTCAGTAAACAACAATGGACCGTCATTAACTTGATGAGAGCACGCTGTTCTTGTCTGCACTCTCCCTAAGTGGATAATAAAGTAACTGATATGATGATCTTCGAGAACAGAAAAGCTTTGAGATTTGCGGTTGAGAAAACCACACTGGTGTTGTAGGTGAAGTGTGTGGATCTTTTGGATTTCCACGGTGTATTGTGGATGAGGTTTTGGTCCAAAGCAAATAACGCCTTCTACAACCAATGTATTCGCGTTAAGTGCATCAGCGAATTTATTCATGAAACACGCTCTCCATCCTTACGAAAGAATTCAACGCCAAACCGCTGCATCAGAATTCTTCCAAAAAGCAACGCGAAGAAAAATACCTAGATCTAGCTCGTAGTTAGTCATGTGAACATCGCACCAATGGCGAAATCGATCACGAGTGTGGCACATGAGCAACTCACACACACAAACTCAGACTTCTGGGAATCTGTGAGAGAATGTTTTTATTTTCTTAATGTAACGCGATTTTACGTGCATGCAGATCCTGGCACTTTTTTCATTCGGATCGTTTCGTCATAGCCGTCACTCACGGATGTCTTCGGATTTGCTAGTGCCATTTCAATACTTTGCCCTTTTCATCAATGTCGTTGAATGCTAGTTGACCTTGCTCTTCACAGAATGCTGTGATAGCTATGCTACAGGGATCTCAGATCTTCACAAAACGATAAAGGATAAAGCTCTCGGCGTTGATCAATCCCTAAGGGATGCGCCATGCATTCGACTTCATTAAGCATCGTTGGAGGTGATTGAATGCATATCTGGCCTGCCGATGTATCGAGCCAGTGCTGCTATCCTGCCAGACGAGTCTAGTACCAATTTGCCGACCCCGGAGGGATGGAAGGCTTGGTGGGCCATGGGCGCATTTCGTGCGCGCCGCAGTGGCGCCTCCAACCACTGCGCCACGCGCGCTCTCAGGTCTTCGTAGTCGCCGGCATTTATTGATGTGAGAAATTTCACAGACAAGTCTGATAGCATTTTGGCAATCACGGATCCATAGGGGAATTGGTTAGAGCAGGAGCGTGGTTTAACCAGTGAGCAAGCACATCTAAGTGCTACAGCTGCCGTACCTTAGTAGTAGTTTCTTTTCAGGGTTAAATTCAAAATGTAGGATACGCTCAGTGGAGGACAACAGTCTGCTGTACGATGTTGTGAAGCTATGTTACATTCTTGTACCGATAATGTAGGTGTGGTGCCCACAGAGAATGAAGCATTGTACTTTCTCTACTGAACAAACACGAGGCTGTTAGTTTATTTCTCATTCATTACAAATTAACGCTTCGGCGGATTTCGTCTTCTTCGGAACTCGGTAAAGTCAAGTTAACCGCCATTTAGCAGTCTAAACACCTACGTAACCAAACAAAGAAAGTGATAAACCAAGATTTCAATCACATGGAGCACAGAATAGCTTCTTCGCACACTCACCACTTTCTATGAGTATTCCAGTGAGTACGTCGCGAGAAGACCAACCATACAGAATTCACATGGAAGTGTAATGTGCATCTCGCATTAAAATATCAGTCTTAAATATTATGTGAGATCATGCGTGATTAAGATTTATTTCCTTGTGGTTCACTTCCGGATTCTTGGAATGTATCCAGGATGCTTTGAGAGTTCTGCACGCTGGTATTTTCGATTCCTGTGCGAGGATGCCAACTTCTACTTTAAAGTCCACCCAGTTAAATCTCTACGTCGGAAGCGCAAAACATGTCTTTCTCATGCTTGCATCAAACACTCCTCCATAACCAAACAAAGAAAATCCTAAACCAAGATTTCAATCACTTTGAATAGAGAATACTTTCTTCGCACACTCACCGCTTTCTATGTCTTTCAGTGAGTATGTCACGTGGAGACCAACCACACAGAGTTCACATGGAAGCTTCACATGGAAGCATTATATACCTCTCACATTAAAATATCACTCTTAAATACTGTGTGAGATCACGAGCCTTTCTCATACTTGCATGTTGGCTCGTCGGTAATCCTCAAGCAGTAACCGATGCCACACGCAGAAAGTTGGAAGAAGTTGTAAGATCTTCGTGGATGGCGGGTGCGAGGAGACGACACAAAATGTAAGAAGTGCTGGGTTCCGACGCTAGATGTGGAAGAAAAGCAGTCTTTTTATTTCAGTGTATGTCGTATCCTCATTGCCTACTTTCCATAAAGTTCAATTCCTCATTGGTTGCTTCCATTTCGGTTTAATTTCTCACTGAATTCTTAAGCGAAATATGATGTCATGTATATAAAGTACAGTATTTTTTAATAAAAATGAAAGTGATCTGGACTAAAAACTTTATAAGCCAACAAAACAAAGCGACCTGTTGACATTTTAACCATTGCTAGTAAAAAAAAGCTTTCCTTACGCCTTTTTTTCCCTTTTTTTGCACATCTAAGACCATTTATGCTTTTAAAAGTGATGACATGAAGACGATTTTGGAAAAAAGATCTTGAGAGCTATTGCTAAATGGGATTTATCTCACAGCCGGCTTTTTAGGTCGGGAGGTCGAGCTCCTCTTAATTTGCGTCACCCCTCCGAGAATGGCCCTCCTACTGTTGTATGTCGCAGTTTTACGTCAGAAAACACCTCATCCCATAATGCCATTATGTAGAAAATCATGTTAAGTTTTTCTAGACTTTCTAAAGGGCATAACATTGAAACATGTTTGAGAACCGTGCTCTACCCTATTCATGTAAATGGCATGTTAAAACTAAAAAGTAGACAAGTGGACTTTATAATACCCTAAAACTTATAATTCGTGTGACACAGATCGGAAAATAAATCCCCACACCGAAGGTCTAGCGGCCACTAAACGTTCAAGACCTGACCGTCATCATTTGTGTAGTTGTAGACGGAAATAATAGCTTGGTTTATAAACTCAATAGCTATCCAGTTGAGTAAAGCGCGTCATAAGAGAGGGTACAGGATGCAATCCTTCGGTGGCACCGCGCTTTGTAATAACGTCCCATGACTACGCAATTGAAGTTATTCGCGAGCTTCATATGTCACACGAAGGAGCAGTAAACATGTTTGGGTTCTCGACTCAGGAGTTCACGGTGTTCTTAAAATAGTGCTTAACTGTTCATTCGTTAGACGATCCGGGTAGTATATAGCACTAATGAGAGGGTTGGTAATGGAACAGCGACCAGTACCAATCGTTACCATTGCCTTTGTGTCTAAAGTGGGAACACCAGCAACCGATCTCAAGCCATTACTCTACTGCGGAATTGTCATGTCATCTGCTCCACAGAAGAGGAGATGGAGAAATGGTTCGAGTTATGGAACGAACAGTCAGGGCACGCAACATTCACTCGATAGGAACTAAAAGAATACTGACTTCTAAACGTTCAAATTAACCTATTCGGAAACGACTACATCACAAAATGGCACCGAAAGCCGAGTGAAAACAGAGTGGTTCATTACCATTCCTGTCACACCTTACACACTAAAAGGGCGTTTGTAAGAAATATGTTTCGAACAGCCACCAATGTATGTAAAGGAAGAGAGCAGAAGGAGGAATTCTTGAAACTAGAGTGGTAAATAGCCATTTCGAACGGCTACGAAACTGTAGTCTCTCGGGATAAATATAGAGGGATAACCAAGTCCCTAAGCGAGAACAAAGTTCTGTTTATAGTGCCATTTTTCATTTCCAACGAAGCATGTGCAATAATAAAACGTTGCTTTAAACGGACCGGTGTAGAAAACTCGGTAACAGTGATAGAAATACCATAGGACACTCTAAGACACCAGTTAGTTTTTAACCACCGATAAGATTGTCTATGTACAAAGCAAAATTTTATAAATTGCTTCAACTCTAAGAGAATTGTATGAGCCAGGATACGGTGTAATTGGTTTGTTATACAGCAGTGAAAACGAATACATTAGCGAAACATGAATGAAAAATGAAAATGAAAGCACCTTGAAAAACAACTTGATTAACTCAAAGCCCACCATGACACTACACCAATCAAGTGTGGGCATAGTGGAGGAGATTTTGAAGTAAAAGTCACTATCCTCGCACAGGAATCCAAAAAATCAGCGCGTATCTCTTAGAGCGTTTTTGATAAGTTCCAAAAATCTGGAAGTGAACGGCTAGAAGGACTGCCTAGAAGGAGCTGTTTCTATCGATCAGTGCCATCAGCAATCACCCGTGATCACAAGCTGAGAGGCAGAGGAAACGAAGGACCTGCATGGTGTAGTGGTGAACGCGTTAGCCCCCAGAAAAGGTAATAGCGCGTTCTTTCCCCACTGCAGGCAACTGCGGTCCGGAGTTTTGCAACTATCCCTACATTATTACTTAGTTAGAAATCCTCATTTACATAGCATTTCGAGATCGCGGAACACATGGGCCACGATAAGGGGCGATACAGCATTGAGATAAGGAAGCATATGCTGATAATTTATAACTGGAAACAAGAATGGGATAATATCCAAAACGGTTCCAAAGCGGTTATTTTAGCATTTTCTTTTACTATTTTTCAATTATTTACAGCATTTAAATTATCACGCAAAAGACGAAACCTTCCATATAGGTTAATTGTTACCCGATTTTGATATATTACTGAGTGACCCATATTATTTTGCCAAATTTGAAAAAAAGATATCTTGGACCACCCAAAAAGAAAAACCAAACAACGTGCTTTTCAACATGACAAGGATGATGCTTAAAGCGCGCAGGGACCATCCGCGTGAATGACAAAAGACGCTTATATTATTTGCTTTGTTTTGAATTCAAAAAAGCAGGCATTTCCTTGCAGGATCTGTTTAGAGAGCGTAGATGTAATGCAGAGGATAGGGAAAACTCCCGACCGCTTTCAGGGATCGGACGACGACGACAACGCCGGAAAGCGAAATAAATAATTCATTTAGTTACCACAAAAACAATAACCGTTCTTCGATTTAAACCTTACAAACACGTTTGGAAAAAAAATCTCTCCATCAAGTTGACTAGTATAGTTTATTTGCTGCATAACCATCAACCTTGTGACAATTTTTCTAACCCTTAGTCAACCATGGTTTCTACCGGGTGAAATGACGCTTTCAAGGCAAAAAATTCACTCCGTTTTATTTCATGAGCTCAAACGTGATCATATTGCGAGCAGACAATTCGAACTGACATCAAGTATGAGACTACGGAAGTACTTTCGAATATCCCACAATACAGACAGTTCAAAAGGTCTCGTACCGAGGACATGAGCCTTTGAGTCGAAAAAAATCAAGGGCGCTATCAGCAATGAATGGCGACTACCTCGGAGGAATATTGGAAGCCGATCCTCTAAAAAATCTTAAAAGTTTTCAGAAGGACTCAGCGTTAGCTAATCAGCAACTATTCGTCATTTGAAAAAACAATGAAAGGGTTCCAAATAAAATGAACGAGGAACAAAGAGAATCAATGTTATGAAGTCGACTCGGTTTTTTTAAACGCTGTAAAAGCGACCCTTGCCCGGATCGCAATGTGACATACGTTGGAAGGTAGAGTAAGTGTGGCAGCAGACGACGTTTAGAACAATGGATGGAGCGAAACGAAGCATCTAAACACTTTCTGAAACAGATTTCCTCACAACACCTGTACTATAGGAGTACTACGATGATCTTCTGTGGCCATACGTAATATCGTCCACCATCAGTTCATGAGTGCTGATCAAACAATCAAAGGGGATAACTTTCGTTGGAAAATCGACGAAATCTACGAACTGGGATGTTCGAACCGGTACTCGTCAAATAATTCTACAGTACGACAACTTTCAATCAGACATTGCAACATTGAACAAGATGAATAAAATTGACTAGTAAACTGATTACCTATCACACTTCCTTACCAACTACCACCTTTCCAAACATCTTCTCAACTATTTGCTAATAAAGCCTCAAGCAACGAAGCCGCTACCAAATGCCCTCGAAGAATTCGTCGACTTCAACACTCGTATGACCAGACCCTACTAATATAAAAGGTTACACGTTGTTGGCAGAAATATGTAGATTTCAATCGAATCCTATTTTGATTAAAAAAGACTCCTGTTTGATACAGTTTTCCGATTCTGTTGCTCACAACCGGTAAATTTTATTCTAACTACAACCGCTAGTGCTTTCAAAACAAAAAAAAAAAACCAAACAGATGGTGAAACTATCACAGAATTACACCAGTGATGAAGAAGACACGACCGCACATTTTCGTGCTACTCTGGATTTTTGAACTTGAAAGCTTGCTCAATTACTGAATGTTACTGAAAATTTGATGTCGCGAGTCTTCAAAAAAAAAAAGAAAAGAAACAGTGAGTAGATAGTAATCTTAAAGAACAGGTGAACTGGCAATAACAGCGAGTTTAGAAAATTTACGAAAGATTCCCAGCTTTCAACTTTCAGCTGACATGTCATTTGGCAGCAATTAGTGGTCGGCCGACCAGGTGAAACTGTGCAATGTAGCTCTTTTTTAATAAACTGTAGCTTCTCAGTGAGACAATCTTCCTTCGGTTAGAATTAAGGAAATGCAACGAATAGGAACACAGCATAAGAAAACAATCCATGATTTTGATGTTAACGTAGCATGGAAGACTGAATCATATAAAACAAGTGCCGCTTGCAGATTCGGAGGCTCTTATAACAAATGTCCTCAAAGACATGCAGGAAACAATGATTCATGGAAGATCGTTTTAAATTACAGAAATCAATATTTAATGTGTATTCCTTGAAAATCTATAAATTCTGGTTTTTTCAACGTGAATTAACCAAGACCTGCCTTTTATTCCGAAGAATTATGATCGGAGATCAGTTCACTCTAGCAATAAGAACCGTCCTGCACAAATGACAGCTGTGGATGACGATAGTCCTTTCGCGCAGTGCTCCACTCTTCTCGACTGAGCTCAATACGACTACGAAAACCCGAATAACTGCCATGGACACTTGACTGGAGTTGTCGTGGCTCTGATGAAGACGAAACTGCCGAAGCGTTAGCTACAATGGAGATTCGAAATGACCTCGTGCAAGCTTACCGACAAACCAAGACACCAACCTCCGCTATTTAAACATTCAGCAAGAAGTATTAATGACTATTCTCCCTATGATTACAAGTAAATGATAGTCTAGCCTGATAACTGTTTGATAAATTTTAGTCTAATTCTTGCAAATGCAGACAGACAGAAATAGAAAGCATTAAAATTCCACATTGCCTAGAATAAATTACATATTTATGTGTACACATTCTCACGAACTGCCCTTGTCGAGCTAACGCGAGCATCACCTGTTGTTGTTCTCGTGATTCCGTAGCCAACGTTCCGATGAATTCGCCTTTTCCGAGCTGTTTTGCTCATATATGGAACCACAAAATATATGGAACCAAAGGACAGCTCATAAGAATATATATATATATATAAAATTAGCGCCGACATTTACAGAAAGATGGTCTTTCGAAAATAATTACATGGTTCGAAATGCTTTCTTGAAAAATTATAAGAGATCTTCACGATTTACGACATTCTAGCATCAGCACTTTGCTTCCACAGTAATTCATTACAGCCAAAAAGGAATACTTTCAAGCAAACGGGTAGCCAGAATGAATCCGGAAAACTAATGCCTAGAAGCAGAGGACGTATTCACACAAGACATTTCGTCTCTTATTTCGACGAAAAACAAACAAAATATTGATAATTCTATACTTTGACATTAAAACTGCTACACTGAAAAACAAAGAGCTGATGAGTGGTCACCTAAGGATTTTGTTGTGTGTTTAGCCGTACGTGTATAGTTTGTGGTGCATGTGTATGTGCATGTGTGTTCATGTGTGTATGTGTATGTGTGTATGTGTGTATGTGCGTGCATGTGTAGTGTGTGTGTGGTGTGTGTGTGCGTTTGACTACGTGTGTGTTGATGAGTGCTGGTGTGCATGTTCACGTATTAGCATGTATTATGTATACGTATGTAATGTACATGTGTGAGTTTGGTCCGGCGTATCAGATCCAGATTTTACGGCAGAGCTTTGCATGCATTGACAAGACAGCTAGCTAAGCAATGAAAGCCTATGTTTCAAGGTAAAGCGCGAGTACGAGCAAAGTGATCAGAATTGCCCGATTACGTCGGTCACAGGAAAGATGCATACATCCTATCAGCACCAGTTCCTATATAAAACTACCTCTGGGGTTGAAATGAGGAACTTCGACTCCACGACAATGTGAATGAGGGTTCAGAGCGTGGGTAAGACCGATTCATTCACTGTTGTTGTCCATTATCGTATGTCCACAAGCATGAGAAGTAAGCTTTAATGATGCACTGAGCAAAATACTAAGCATTATTTCATAAGCATGTGAAAAAGTAGCCTCGTTAAATTTCCACCCACCCATCTGTTCAAACATTGCAAAGGTTTTCTAATTTGAAAGGTAGAGATGTGAATCACGTGAAAGTGTGATAGAAGAAAATTTCATTGCCATTTTAAAGGAAAGAGCTAGAGTAATCAGCTAATTAACGGAAACCATGTGAAAACAAGAGTCCTTACTCGAATGAAAAGACGCTAAAGCAAGATTGCATTCTCTCAGCAGGATGTCATTTCTCCATTAAGTTTGGTGAAAATGCTGAAATTCAAGGAAAGCTAAATGGACAGCAATCGTTCTTTCGCTACCAGTGAGTTTATTCTTCAGAACTATATTCATTACAACGTGGCATTATTTTCTTGAATTACTAAATGTTATATTTCTGAAGAGAATATTTTCTGGGGAGCATGTAGCGCAGTGGTCGAACGCGCACTGCAACACACAAGGAATTGTTACCCGTGCCCAAGGTTCATCGTACCTTTCATCCCTCTGGGGTCAGCAAATTGATACCACACTTTTCTTGGGAGGATAGTAGCACTAGTTCGATAGATCTTTGAATCACCGCCAGTCCGATTTGAGTCATTGTTTAGTCCCGATATACATTCAATCATTTCAAGGCCGAGTAAAGGCAAAATCAGGGCCACAGTGGAACAGTAGGCTACACGTTAGCCCGCGGAAAGGTTCATCACGGGTTCGAATATGGCTTGTCTTCCAAATATTCCAAATGTCTCAGCATCATAGTGGTTGTTAATTGCCTTTTCACTTTTCAAAGATCTAACGGAAGTTCAATTGCAGTCGGAAGAGTGGTGCGTAGAAATGCTGTTCATTAGCAGGTGCTAGTCTCCGTAGCAGCAGAACAAAGCCTTCCATGTTTTAAGGGTTGGCGAATTGGTGCCAACCTTGTTTCGTACTTCTTAAAACAGCTATTCCAGCATTCCGAGGAGAATGCTCGGATAGAATTCAAGGATGTTTGTGAAGTGAATTAGCAACTGAACCTGCCCACAGAATTTGAAGCGTTTCGTGGATGACTGATACGAGTAAATAATTTGAAAAAGGGAAGTGTTCGCATTCGTATGATATGTGGTCCTAGGTTATGCTAACTAATTAATTACTTAAATAAAATTCAAATTATCACATATTTCGAATCTAAGACCTTTACGCGAGTTCCCCGGTAACGCATGCATAAACCTGCTTGCATAAAAGGACATGAAAGGACATCATTTGACCTTCGACGACTGATTTCAACAGAATTGTTTTCTGAATATGAAGTTCAGAACCATTTGTTGATAAAGAATGGCACCCATAAATCAGGACATCAGGACAATCAGGACTAAATTAATTCATTTCTGAGTTGTAAAAGTTCAATGTAGTAATTAATTAACACATAACGGACGGCGTGCATTCTATAAACGCATACGCGACGCGCATACTGGCCAGTACAAGATATATAGGGGTCATTTCTTTTGTGATAGTCTATTTGGGAGCACAGAACCCTTTTCCTACAATTTCTGCAATCAGTCGATAAAAGCGCTCTATTCCGCACCTAGAAATGTAGAAAAAGGTTTTCTCGAACGAGTGCATTCACCGGCAATGCAAATAGCAACTTATTCTTGTTTCCATTGTAGTCACTCTAATAAATCAGAGTTGAGGATAAAAGGATGAAGCTCTCGGCGTTGATCAGTTCATGAAGAATGCGTCATGCATTTGACTTCATCAAGTGTCATTGGAGGTGATTGAATGCATACCTGGCCTTTACAATGACTTGTGGTGGCCTACTACGTATAAAGCCAGTGCTACTAACCTCCCAGAGAAGTCTAGCACCGATTTGCCGACTCCGGAAGGTTGGAAGGCTCGGTGGGCCATGGGCGCGAGAATCGATCCCACGTGTGTGTTGCAGGGAGCCTCCAACCACTGCGCCACACGCTCCGTTGATAAAACAGAGTTATCGGAAAGAGTGTGCAGGTTGGAGAAGTGCGAAATCTACACAGCAAAACGTTACAAAACGCTTAGTAATGTTGCCAACAATGTGTCTCCACGATGGACTGTAGTAATATGTAGCAAATAGTAGCATACATACCACCCATACCCATAGAGTGATAGAGCAAACTATCTTCTACACTCCTGTCATGTTCTAAACTCCTCAAGTCCTCCATGAAAGCTATCGTCTATTTCTAGAAAACCAGCACGCCCGTAAGGGCAGGAAACTGGGCGTCGCTCCGAGCTACGGAATCATTGAACTCCGCGCTTTCGAATGTGTTAAATAAGAAAAGTAAAAATTAACAATAAAAAGCTAAAGCTCTCGGCGATCCTTGAGGGATGCGCCATGCATTCGACTTTATTAAGTATCGTTGGAGGTGATTGAATGCATATCTGGCCTTTACAATGACTCGCGGTGGCCTGCCGATGTATCGAACCAGTGCTGCTATCCTCCCATACAAGTCTAGTACAAATTTGCCGACCCCGGAGGGATGGAAGGCTTGGTGAGCCATGGGCGCAGGGATGTGTGCGTGTCGCAGTGGCGCCTCCAACCAGTATCTGCGTCTGTCACAAAAATTAATAATAATAATATTAAGAATGGTAAATAATGATAAATAGAACGTGGCAAAGTGTTTACGGAATTGGTAGAAAAGTTCGATTTTCGCCCTGACATAATTTATTAATGTCAAATCAAGACTGATATCAAATGGCAGGCGAATTAACCACCATCGTTAACCGGAATAATGGTGTAGAAAATGATTTATGCTGGCTGTTTACTGCATGGCTAATTAGTCACAACCACTCCGAGGAATGGGTTTTCTTTGAAATACACATCTATTTACGACTACAATCGTCATCGCTACTAGGAATTGGAACCTCGTAAAGATTTGTGATTACGAGCACTTGACGACCCTGGAGATCTTCTTCGAAAGTGCCCTTCACATTCGCCACACACAAATGTTGTTGAATATGAAGAGCCCAAACAGAAATAATCTCTCAAGCAAGGCTCTAAACATTTTATGAGCTTAAAAGCACTTCCGGCTAACAAAAAAACCGTAAGTAATAGTGCAAAAGGCTTTCTGCTCTTTTATTACTGCGAAAAAAGGTAACCGCAATCTCAACATAATTCTCCGATCACAGCTGAGTGCAAACTGAACATAAAGCCGAAGTGTCGTTAGCCTATCAAAACACAGTCGTAGGAAGAAGATGCCAAAGAGTAGTTGGAAGAAACAGGCATCGAGGCACCTTGGCATCAAAGGTTTTTTAAACGCACGTAGTTAACCTGAGAATGCTTAGTACAATATGCATGATTTAAGCTTCGAAAGCGACATTTAAGCGCAAATCTGATATTTCTGCAGAATTTCATATCCATACCAGTATGAGCTCCGATCATGTGTATGAGGAAGGCATAACTCAATCTGGAGCAGCGATACAGGAAACCTATATCCGGGGTCCATTTGCATCTAGTGGCAAGTATATAAATGTTTTTGGCTCGCGCTCTAACACCTTATTCACCACCATTTGTAAACGTGTCATATAAGCTGGAGAACAACAAACCCATTACTTGATCGCATATATCGCTAACGGTTCACTGCCAGGTGGTTGGTTGGAGGGTTCTTGTGTGTCGAACTGCAGTGCACAGATAGTTTACCTCAAATCCGGGACCACAAAGTCTAAATATTTTAACATCTTCATTCAACCCTCCTAATTACGAGCAAACTTATAGCACTGCGGAGCAGTAGAAAAACATTATTTCAGTTGTAGATTTAAAAAGTGCTATTTGAATTCTTAATGCTGTCGTCTTCAATTTTCAGAACCTCCATTTTTAGGAATTACACTTTCTCACTGACATAGAAGCAGTCATGGAAGCCCTTGGTAGTCAAGGAGTTCCTACTCAGTGCACAAAGATTCTTCGTGAGCTGTACAGAAAATTCACAACCAAGATTTCACCATTCTACAACGATGTTAACGTTGGCGTCGAAAGAGGATTTAGGCAAGGCGATACAATCTCGCCAAAGTTATTTTCCGCCACCCTCCAGAACGTCATGCGAACTTTAGAATGGGATAATATGGGAGTGAAAATCGATGGTCGGCAATTAAACCATCTTCGCTTTGCTGAAGTCATGGTTCCTATAATACCAAACCTTAGCCAAGTGGAACGAATGCTTGCCGACTTTGGTAAAGCTTTGTAGAAAGATTGGTCATCCACTAAACCTCACAAAACCGATGTTCATGAGGAACGGATTGGTTTCTTATGCCCCACTGACGCTCAGCGGAACGAATATCTCCAAATGCACCTGTTATCTCTATCAAGGTCGGGAAATCAACATATTGAACGGCTTAGCCCCAGAGCTCAGCAGAAGGAAACGAGCGGCTTGTGGAGCTTTCAAGAGCATCGAGGATGTAGTGAAGGTAATAAATAATACACGACTCCGTCCCTATCCTTTCGACTCAACGGTACTTTCAGCCTTAACGTATGCGTTTGAAATCTGGCCGCTGCGTCAACAGGATGAAAGATCACTCAGCGTTATTGAACATGCAGTCCAAAGGACGATGCTAGGAGTATCCCGTGTCATACAACTAAGAGAAGGAATCTGAAGCTTCGACCTGCGCCGACGATCAAAAATCAAACATGCTGTGCCGTACGCCAAACAGTCGAGGATAAGGTGTGCCGGACAGGTAATGCGCATGAGCGACAACCGATGGACAACATCTGCTAGTGACTGGATTCCTCAGGATGTCAAATGCACTGGATGGTCAGAGCTCTTCGCGAAAAGTCTAGAAGAAAGGTGTGATGCTCAACGAGTCCCAGAGCGAGCAGGACCCACTGGGCTACTCTTGCACGCGACAGTGAAAATTGGAAGATTTCATGGCGCACGCTCGAGCCACTCGACGATCAACGAGACTACAGGTTACATGTGACACTTTCTCATAATGATACTAATAAGTTTTTTTTCTTATTTTTTTAATTAAAAACAATGCAATCTAGGATTAGCTTTTCTACAAACGAACAAAACTGTGATAGGAAGGTGAGGCTAGTTGGAACAGATAGAAGAGTCGTGGAATGGAAATACAAAGCATGACAATTAGAAAACAAAATCTGCATCATTAATATTTTTAAAAGTGATTAGTCATAATATCTAGTCTTTCTCAATTTTTGTCTTTGATTTCAGCGGTGCGCGTAGAACAGTGGCTAAAGGAGTCCTGCAATACACATGTAGTCGTCGGTTCGATGCACAAAGCTCACCAAACATCACATCCTTCCGGAGTCGGCAAATTGGTCCTGAACTTATTTGTGAGTTCAAACGCAATGACCAAACTGTTCCCAAGAACGGCTTCCTATAAACTTTGGCATCATTTACATTATTAAATAACTCCTTTTCTTTTTCAGCAATCGCGAGACTGTTATTCAGCATAAGTTTAGTTCCTTACTAAAATAACACACACAACACAACGGTAGTTGACGTTTCGGCAGCACGCCTTCTTCAGAGCCTAGAAGGGTATACTGATACGCAATCTGCTATGTCACACCTTTGAGTAGCACAAACGAAAGATGAAAATCTGAAAGATAATTACAAGATCACCAGCTTCTCAAAAACCCACTGTTTTTCACCTGCCTTTCACCGAAGAAGAAGAGCCACTCAGAGTCGCAAATGGACAGTGACCAAACTTGATAGATTGGTAAGCCACCGCAAGTCAGTGTATGGGTCAAATATGCATTCATTCACCTCTGATCGATTCTTTATGAAGTCGAATGCACGGCGCATCACTCAGGAATTGATCAACACCGACAGCTTTATAGCACATCCTCTATTTTTATTATTATTCGTACATAACTCGATATCACGCATTGTGCAAATCCTAACACTTCTTGGATTCTCCCCATCCACTATCCACGAAGATCTTTGAATTTTTTGCTTGCTGGATAGGCTACTACTTGAGTGTTTTCATTCTCATCATGAGTGGCGTTGAATGCTAGCCGTGCCGGTTTTCCCTGCTTGTTTGGCATGGAGCGGAGTCGAGCCATGGCCAAATGCGTATCGGACGTATCTTTATCATTGCGTTATCAAATTCCTTTCCACAATACCGTCGGATTTCATAGGAAAAAGTATCGGGGTTTCGAAACGTGATTTTAAGGACAAGTGCTGGTTGAAAGTGACAGTAGCTGAGTTGATGTCACATCACGTACAGAAATAATGTCTGCCAGAGAAATATCGATCGTTTTGTCGCTACAAAGTTCTTAAAAAGTTAGTGATGTGCATTCGTCGTAAATATTGTTGCTGCATAATATTTTATAGCTTATGTGCTCTCGAATAATTGTTATCTATGAAATCGGCTTCGTTTTGCTTCATGAGTTGAAACTTGGAGTTAAAGCTACAGCAGCAAGTCGAAATATCATCGGAACATAAGCCAGTTGAGGTGCTTTGGACCCGCAAAGGCAGATATTCGAAAGGTTTTGTACAAGGGATATGAGCCGACATGATAGCGGAGATCGAGTGCAAACATCAGCAAATGGGGAGACCACCAATAATGGAAAGTGTTCCTTGAGAAACTTTTTGCAGAATAAGTTGCTGTAGAAAAACTCAGAGATCGTTTACAGTGTGAAATAAGCTGGAACGATCAAAAACTCGGCAAATGTGTGTTAAGTGAGCTGAATGAAGAGTAACGGGACGATACAGCCGTTTCGAAGTTCGTCCTGCTTCTTTTACACAATAAAAACGACGCATTTTGCAATCGTGTGTCAGACAGTGGAAAATGGGCAGTAAATGGAGTACACGACAGCTGATGACGTTCAATGCGAACGTTAGAATGAGATGGTGCTCCTAAGAATTTTTCAAAGCCTAATTTGCATCAAGTGATGGTTATGACGTCGTCGTTTCTCGAATAGGGAATCATCTAAAACAATGAATCTTGAAAATACGATCACAACGCAGAGGTACTGCCACAAATTCGCTGAAATCCGGCAAGAAATGCGACGAATATACTCGTAATAATAAAGGAGTAATGCTCTCGGCGTTGATCAATTTCTCAGGGAGGCCCCATGCATTCGCGTTCATCAAGCATTTTAAAAGGTGAGGGAGTGCATATTTAAAGTGTGGTGTTAAGTTCCTGACCTTGGACAGATGGTAGGCTTGACCAGCTTGAGACGCGGGATCGGATCAACGACCGCGTTTCTATTGCGGGGCACCTCTAGTCACTGCTCTGCATTTGTCATTAATCAATAGAGAAGGCTCAGTTCTCTCTTGCCAGCATGTTGGAGAACTAGCGCCAGAAAAATTGAATGCGTTGCACAACGAATTCTTGCGTCACCTATCACAGCCTTCGGACCTCCTGTTATTCAAATATCGCTTTCTCAAGTATATCCACAACTTACTTTTTAAGTTCATAAGTTTTCTCTAAGGCACAATTTTTAAGTTCTTTGACAAGGAGCTTGCAGCCCTTGCTCGGGTCCTCATTCATCTGCCGTTCATATGAGCAGAAAATTTTATTGGGAATATCCTTGCCACACACTACATGTTCCATTTTTCTTGGTTGATGACCGTTCTTTTCCAGCCTATGCCTGAATCGAATTTCTGCACGAAGGTGATCAGATCCAAAGCCGAATCCAAACACCACTGAGGTGTCAAACAGGCACTATTTTATGCTCGTGAGAATATGACTGATCCCACCGTGAATCGCGTCGTTAGTAGACTCTCGCTTCCATCGGCCATTTTTTCGGTTTTCGAAAAATGAATTTCCATGAAACAGACGTGCAGCGGACATGAATCCTACAAGACACATTCTATTTTTATTTCGTTCTCCTAATCCATATTGCCCTATCTTGTGTTCATCTTCGTTGGTTTCGCCTAATCTAGCGTCGAAATCTCCAACAACGAATTCATAGGACTTTTCTTTGCGGATTACTTCCTGCAGTTAGCTGTAGAATTCGTCAAGCTTACTCTCATAAGCTGTACAACTTGGGAGTAAGAGTCAATAGTACTCACTTTCTTCGGACGTGCAAGTTGGAGGCAAATAATGACCAAGCGCTGTGATACGATATCGAATGCTGACTAGTAGGTGGGTGTACGACAAAGCCAACGACTTCCACATTTCGTAACGAAAATTACCCCATAAATGACGTTCTGTCAACTAATTTGCGTATGTCGGTCTTCCTGTTCTTCGTCTCTTATGGGGCGATCACATAGAATTTGATGCGATTAGCGCCTTCAAGGAGGGCGTAATAGTTGGCGCTTGAAGAGACTGACTGTTCTGGCGTTGTCGGCGTTATCAGTGCATGAAAGTGCTCACTTTGCCCGTTTCCAATGACGTCCTGTGTAACACGGGAAATCGTCGCCTCTCAGTCTAGCTGAAGCCTTTCTCAGATCGTCACCACTCCAGTTAGTCGCCAGCCATCGTAGATCACAGGAAAATTTGTCACCTTGAAACATAGTTCGATACTAAGACGTTAATGATTTATAGTATTCCTTCACTCTTTGCTTGGCTTCCGGAAAGAGACCACAGATTCCTCCTCAGCTTGAGAGATCCTGCTGGTACGATGAACCTCTGCTGTACATCGCATTAAGACACCCATTAACAGCTCCCATCCACAACTAGACGGTAAACCTTCGGAATGATCTCGAACTGGAAGAGCTGCTATTTGAAAAAGTCCTTAACAAGCGATCGACAGTTAAAAATGTCGTTGGCACAAGTACGAACAAGTTTATATCCTGTTGAGAAAATTGTGTTGATTTTAATGGTTTTCACTTGTTCGATAAAGTTTTGGTCGAGTAGAATAGTAGCAATTCGAATTTCCTATTCAAAAGGTTTATTCGGTTAAGTTTCGACGTCTTTGCCTTCTTCAGAATTGATGATCCGAGACGATGCACGATGCTCCACAGTCCTTCGTCTTCTGGATGTGGCGTCTTCGTCATCGTATCGAGTCGAATCTTCTTAGTGGAGCACCGATCAAATGGAACAACCCTAGCAGGCGACGTTATTTTATAGAGGAAGGTTGCTGTTTATAATAATTGCCTGTTTATAATAATTTGTTTTTCGCCCTCTTTATCAATCTTGTGTTGGCTTGATGACCCAAGAAGATATTGGTTTGTTAATGCCTAGGTTAAATGAAGGTCGGTCTGAAAAACATTTATTCCTATTCAAAACTGACCATTACTCTTGTCTAAAAAAAGAACAGGTCTCAAAGAGCAGAAACACTAGTGATTATAGGTATGCAGTAATCAGCCTCTATAAAGAAGTATGGGTCAAGTTTCCCTTGTTGAATAATTTGACCGTTTTATTATGCACTATTGAGAATGCTTTCTAACTCCAAGAAATTGTCAGAACGCTAGTGGACAAGCTGATTCCTAACGTACTTGTTTGCTTGGTAGGCTCTATAGGTCCTCACAAATTTTCCATTTAATGCTGTAAATAAAGCATTTGCTTTTGTTTTTTTTTTTTTGAAGAATTCTGAAAACAGTGCAACGGTACTCATGTGTCAGTAGCGCATGGACCACTTAATTTTTTATAAAACGGCTTCACATAAAAGCTAAAAAAGCTCTACGGCGTTGATCAATCCCTGAGGGATGCGCCATGCATCCGACTTCATTAAGTATCGTTGGAGGTGATTGCATGCATATCTGGCCTTTACAATGACTCGCGGTGGCCTGCCGATGTATCGAGCCTGTGCTGCTATTCTCGCAGACAATTATTGTAACAGTTTGCCGACTCCGGAGGGATAGAAGGCTTGATGAGCCATGAGCGATAGGATCGACCACCCCATGTGTATTACAGAGCGCCTTCGACAGCTTCGCCACACTTCGCTCTTATTCTATTACATAATACAATAATTCTAAGGACCGAGCCTCACCTAATCTCTGAATGCCTTACTGTCAATCTCTCACTTAGATTTATTCAGTAATATCTTACAAACCACTTTCGTTTAAGCTAGCGCGAGATTGATATTTTTTCCCTCTCACATGCAATAGTTGACATTTCGGTGTTTTTGCCTTCCCCAAAGCCTTAACGTACTACTATACCATATTTTATTCTTCTATTGGTACTTCCCAATTCATACGAAAATTTGATAAGAAGACCAGTCAAAAATCTACCTATTAATAATGTAATATTAACAGGTAAGTTAAAATAGTTAGATTAGTCTAGCAAACAAATCTACCAATCTAATAATCAAGATTAATCTATCAGTCTAATGTCTTGCGCCTTAATATTTACTAATCCACCTCTGGTGATAGAAAAATTTTTAGACCGGTTTTGGAATTAGATTTTTATCGGAACTAGGAAATGTCAACCGAGTAGTAAAATGTGGTGTGGCATAGAAGATCTAAGCTCTAAGAAAGCCAAAATCGCGGAAAAGGGTGGTGCATGCAAATCTCATATATCGTGATCCGTAAAACAACTCCACCTGTGAGTACGACTGTTCAGCTTTGGTTACGAATATGTGCGGCCAACGTACAGATGGTTGTCCCAGTGGACGATTGCATCCCTGTAGAGTCTACCCTACAATTTTTCTCGTCCATCTGTCTCCTGTTCTTCTCATTATATGACCGTCTCATCTATGTTTCACTATCGATGTGTGTTCTCCTTCATCTGCAAAATGAGACAGATTTCGAAGACCGAAACATGGCATTCCCGTTAGATGTTGTGATTGCCGGTTAAATTTCAGAAGACATTGTTTAAGCGCTCTGTAGGTAGCAAATAGATTTCGGTTGAAGTATCAGCCCACGTCACCGATGCATAACGAAGTGCTGGGAGGACCGTTGGGTCGAAAAGAAGAACACAGATTTTGAGTTCCTTCTTTTTTACAAAGTGGTCTTTGTAATCCAGTTTTATTTGGTCGCCTTCACACAACAGTTTCTTTATGAACTGGGTCTTCTTCAGATTTATACATAGTTCGATCTTTTGTCCCGCTTCGCTGAGCTCACTGACCATTGTCTCTGCTGCAAGTGCAAACGTAGTGGTTTCTTTTAGAAGAATCACAGTGTTCGACAAAAGTCAAGAGCAGAGGAAGGTGGTATTCCGACAAACTTCAATTACCTTGGACACGGTTTGGATGTTGCCCACGAAGCAAACCCTCTGTCGAAATCGTGCCTGCTTCACCGTTTGCGCCTTATGCAAGATCTTTGATATGCTTGACAGGATAGTTTTTGTAAACAGCTTGCCAGAGTTCATTAAACAGGCATATCGGAAGAGGGTTACGAAAACTTCTTTGGTCATTGTTCTTGGGAAAGATGACCACGCGCGACGTCCTTCGCTGTTATGGGAATTTTTTTTTTACAAGGTACGACGTCAAATGGTTTGCGGAAGGTACATGTAATTTACGGTCTCGAGCTCTAAGGAAATCGGCGGTGACATTATCGGATCCTGGAGCTGTTCCTTTTTTATGCTTCCTGTCGCAATTCGAACCTCAGAGGGAAAAATGCCTGGTGATTTTTCTCCAGCGGGGATTTTAGGGTGCGGGACGGGATTGTGGAACGGGAAAGGTTGAAATAAAACTTTTCTGTTACTAATTCAATATCATGGTGGGAATGTATTAGTGATTCTGTCTTCGTTCATTACAATACACGGCGGAACACTGTACTCACACAAGTCCCGACTGCAATTTTTCACATCAGTACTTTTTCGTGCTGTTTCTAACAGTTTCTTCTGCCTGTACCGATGTAGCCTTCCTCCACTCTCTTCTGCAACTGGCCTTTATTACTAGTCGTGTTAAATGTGTTTGCACTAGGGTGAAGCTTTTGTTTCCTTCTCTCCTCGAGCAACTCTTTAGTGATAATGGAGGTGTGGTCTGACCCTCTTGCTTAAGGAAACCAGGGAATTAGGTACAATTTCTAAGTCCTTTGACAAGCAACTCGTGAGCTTCGGTCCAGTCTTCTTTAATATCGCTGAGATTTGGATAGGACTTCGTTCAGAATGTTTCCATAACATAAAGCTAAGTTTCTCTTCTTGGCCGACGACATTAATTCTTCTCCAGCTTAGGGCTGTATCAAATCTTCACACGAAAGAAGGCAGTGCAGAGTGATGCGACTGCCAATGTTACGTAATCAGCACCTCCTGTTTGTCAAAATATGGTCGATCTCCGCACGACTCGTGCCGTTAAGTTAATCCCATATTCAGCGGTGACTTTCTTGTGGAAAAACGCTCTTACATGGAAAGAGAGTACTGCCGACAGGAGTCCTCCAAAACGGTTTCCATTCTCATTGCTTTCTACTAATCCAGATTTTCTAATCCTGCATTCGCTCTCATTGGTCTTCATGGCATTGAAGTCACCGACAACAAATTTATAATAAGCTCTATCACTGCAGATTTCTCCCTCCAACTAATTATTAAAAAAAACAAGCACTCTATTTCGTACCTTCTATTACCTATGATAGTTATTTTTTCCGTATGAGATCTGTTACTGCAGACTTACATATTTTAATGAAATATGGAGACAAAACCAGATTAACAGCGATTTAGACTGATTTAAATTGACAGTCTATAACGATGCTGAGATATTCGCAAAACTTGAACGCGAGGCCAAATCGAACCACGAAGAGTCATTTCTACTTAAATTGTATTCTAAACCTTCATGAGGAATCAAGTGTCACAAACTTTGGCGATTAGGAAAGTTGCAAAAAGTTATTAAGTTTATAAATAGGGTAGAACAGGGAGGAAATAATGGAATGAAATTATACAAAAATCGATCTTTCTTGAAATAAAAGAAAATAAAAGAAAAAGGAAAAAATGTTTGAAGGAGCGGTCTGTTGGCCGCCGAGTAAAAACACAGACTGGAATACTTTTTATATATATGTATATATGTATATATATAAGTGCATAATATAAGTGCATAATATAATATATATAAGTGCAATATATATATATATATATCCTAATCCAATTTCGTACACTAGTGCTATATTATGCACTTTTTTATTCATGAAAATTCAAAGCACATCAAACTAGAATCAAATGGTGAGTACTAAAACTATGTTCAGTTAAGAAAATTCCTCTTTCATCCTTTCTTTTTCGAGAAAAAGGAAAGAGGAAGAAATTTCAATTGAGAAGATCATGGCAATAAATCTTTTTCTGAACTGAAAACTACTTCATATAAAAAATGCTAAAGTCGCTAAATAAAAGGAAAATGAGCAGAAAGGACTGAACAGCCTTATTAAGGATCAATAGTTAAAGGAGTAACGAAAATGAGACGGAAACAGAGGCTAAAGAGTCGACGGGTACAAACCGCAGTGGCCGATATGACCAACTGCATAAACATCCAATCAGCTACGAATATTGAAATTATCAAAAAAGAAATCATTTTCGAGCCGAACGAATTTGCACTTTTTTATTCATGAAAATTCAAAGCACATCAAACTAGAATCAAATGGTGAGTACTAAAACTATGTTCAGTTAAGAAAATTCCTTTCATCCTTTCTTTTTCGAGAAAAAGGAAAGAGGAAGAAATTTTAATTGAGAAGATCATGGCAATAAATCTTTTTCTGAACTGAAAACTACTTCATATAAAAAATGCTAAAGTCGCTAAATAAAAGGAAAATGAGCAGAAAGGACTGAACAGCCTTATTAAGGATCAATAGTTAAAGGAGTAACGAAAATGAGACGGAAACAGAGGCTAAAGAGTCGACGGGTACAAACCGCAGTGGCCGATATGACCAACTGCATAAACATCCAATCAGCTACGAATATTGAAATTATCAAAAAAGAAATCATTTTCGAGCCGAACGAATGACAAGTACAAGGCAGAGACAAGGCCATGAAATCCCTCTTATGCTGGTTGCTTCCTCCAAGCGTAACAATACTCATCTTAATAACCGATAGCGATAATTTATAAGATAGGCTCCCGATACAAAGCTTCTTCAAAGATTTGTGATATGTTTCCATTGTCGTATCTATTTCAAGGGGAAGGAAGATAGCGCAATGGTTAGTTATGCCGTCAATCAAAAAGCAAAGGCGCTTGTTCGAACCTCTCTCCAACACTCTCCATTAATCCATTCAGGAATGCTCTGACACTTTTCCAAGATTGCATGGAGAGTCGGCTCGACCGGCATTCTACAACATTCACAAAGAAGACAAAACCCTCAGGCAGCACATGAAACAACGCACAAAATGTTCGAAGACCATCGTGGACGATGAATGCAAAGAAAATGAGTTGAATGCAAGAAATGCTAGGATCCGCATGAAAGATGTGATAAAGAGCCATGTAAAATGTGATTAAAAAATGTTTATTTATCAATCCTAAGTTTACATATTTTCTAAATATGATAATTTTCAGCTATAGGAAGTCGTAACAAGGTTATCACTGTCCCAAAGTTGCCCACCATAGCATGGAATCAGATCGAGTCCCATCAAAGCCTAACGAGGTGCAGATACAGCTGAATTCACATTTAAAGCAGATAAATGTGGGTGAGGACAGCAAAGTCTTCTCATTAGGAAGAAATAGTGACGAAACGTGAGACGCTTGCCGCCTAATTATGTCAAAATTGCAGTGTTTTTAACCAGAAGAGGGTCGACAGCCTTCTTTTTCTCTCTGACTTCCTTTTCATCTCTTTTTTCCTCTCTCACTTTCCATCCGCTGAAGTATCATGTGCCCTAAACAATTACTCCTCTCTCGCGTCGAAGCTGTCCACAAACTTATACAACCCGAAAATCTGTCTTAGAGCCGTTTCGATTACTTCCAGCTGAAATCCCAATAAAGTTTCGAAGACAAATAAAAGCTATGTCTACCTTCGACCTTGCTTGTTTGCTACAAAGCGTGGAAATATTGAGGGTTGACTAATTCCATGCACCATGCATTCCACTTCATTCATAGCATCGTAGAGTTCACTGCATACGTATTCGCCCTGTGCAGTGATTTTGGGTAGTCTATAGGTGTATCTAGCCGATATTTTCTATATTCGCAGTCAGGTCTTGTGCTAACATGATGACTGTGAAGCGATGGAAGGTTTTGTATGGGTAAAGGAGCCACGATAGAACCAACAATCATATCTATAGTGGAGTACTTTTAAAATAATAGTATTTAACAAATTACTTGGATGACGTGTCTTCATAGGTTGTGTGGGTCCCAGCAAAACTTCCACTTTTTTAAGAGTTTTGCTGGCTTAGCTATTGTGGCTCCCTGGAGTTCCGAGGTCAGACTAGCCAAGCCTGGTTAGAAAAAACAACAAATTACAACATCGGAAAAAAAACCATTGTGAACAGAAAATGGGGAAATAATATTCACTCATGTGGTCACACTGTTAACCTTTTTATTTACTACCTACTAAAATTTCTCATGGCAGCTGAGATATTTGCAAAACTCCGGTACGCAGGTGTATGCGGTGAGGAACGAAAGCACTATTGCCCTTTCCTTGTGGTTGTTTCATATATGTAATACCTCACCATGAAAGATTATAATAGGCAGTAAATAAAAAAAGCTAACACTGAGATTTCGACTACAGCTCAGCTTGACTGGGTTCGCTGCCAATTTGGGCTTCTCAGATCAAACCCACTGACGGATGATTGCTGATGGCGCTGATCAATAGAACTTGTTGAGAGACAGGCGAACCGAAGGACATGCATGGTGTGGTGGTGAACGCGTTACTCCGTGGAAAGGACAATAGCGCGTTCGTTCCCCATCGCAGACATCTGCAATCCGGAGTTTTACAAATATCCCAGCATCATTGTGGTTGTGTCCTACCTTTGCGGTCGTTCGCTTGTGCTACACTAACGGGCACAATAATCACCTTACAAAAAATGGTGACGACAAGAGGATTAGAAGGCGATAAATGACTTAAGGTTAACAGATAACAGACGCCCAGCATTCAGTGTCCTTGTTTATTTGCTGGTTTTTGCCAGTAAACGATATTTTTCGATAACAACAAAACTTGGAGGGATGTGATCATGGCATAATTTCAGAAGAGACTTTTCTCAATCGGTCTATGAGTATATATGCTACTGTTTACTATGTCTTACCATAGTCCATCCTGGATTCATTGCTGTTAGAATTTGGAAGAGTTTTGCAGCTTGTGCCGAGTACATTTTGCTATATTTCTCTCCGTCCATTCTACAAGATAACCACAATTGGAAGTGAACTAAGAGTTAATTGTTACTTTTTAAATTAACCGCCATTTAATCTTGGCATTAATAACTAATACTTTCTTGGACTGATGAGCTAACAATAGATTGAGAAAAAGGTTTTTTCGGCTAACGTTTCGACGTCTTCGCTTTCTTCAGAGCCAGCGATCCGAGTCCGATGTACACAGCTGCTCGTCTATTGCATGTGGTGTGTTAGTCGACGTAACGAGTTGGATGTTCTTCAGTGGGGCATCGCTCGAATGATACAACCTCATCTGGCAGCGCTCTTCTATATAAGACAGTCGTTGATAATAATGATTGTTTGTTAGTAACAACTTGTTTTTTAACGGATAATCCATCCTGCAGCAGTCGGTATTATATTAGCTAGCACATGCCTAATCAATACTTAGATACTTGGATGGCCATCTTCAGTAGCCATGCGGTCCCCAGCATAATTTCTATTATCTCGGAGTTTTTCTAGTTTAGCCACTGTGGTTCCCTGAAGTCTCGAGGTCAGCTTAGCCAAAGTGTGTCTCAGGTCTTCACCACCACAGGCAATCGCCTCTCTTGTGGATCAGATTGAGACCCACCATGCGACTTGTTTGATACCAGGACGGCGGTGAGTCCTTCTACTCTTACCGGGAAACGCCATGATGGAAACTCCTTAGTCTGGGAAGCTCTGCTGGGGGAAAAATTCCCTCTCTACATTGCAGCCCGACACCGAGGAACAGCTCCCAGCCACGATAAGGCGGTAAGCCATTGGTATGAGCCAATCAGTAGTTGTTGAAATCGTCCAATGGCCTCTTCACTTCTTAGATGCCCAAATCGTTCGCTACGTGTTAAATACGATTAAAAAAAATAACACTTATACTTCAAATGCTCTCAAAAAGTAGTGAGTACTGAGAGTCGGTTTCAGCAATCTTCAACCTGTCTAATTACACTGAATTAGTCGAAAGAGTTCTTCGCGGACCAACTTCATCTGCAAATATACTATTTGCAAATTCTTAAAAAAAACCTAAACAACAGGGGTTGGTGTTGTTGATTGTAGTGTGTAACGAAAACGCACTTAGTACTAGACAGACCGTGTTTGAGGAGTAGTGCGTCCCATTTCTCGCTCCTCTCAACAGGCAACAAGCACAACGATGCTGAGATATTCGCAAAACTTGGACTCCTTGCCAGATCGAACCACGAATTCTCATTCCGAGAGCTAGCGTGTTACATCCTGCACCACACGTAGGTCTTTGCTCTGCGTTTCTCGCAGCTAGTTTTCTATCTACCACTGCCATCAGCAATCACCCGGCAGCGGAATTTGGCGAATATCTCGGCATCGTTGTAGTTGATTTCATATAATACCCTGCCGTGAAATTGTAATAGGCAATAAATAAAAAAGTAATCAACAAGCAACCAACGTTTCTTCATACACTAACGTTTATTCGAAGTATAACGTTTTGCTCTTTAATAACTAGGAGATCACCGCTTAGGGTTTTATTTTACCCCTACTGGGATTATTGGCACCTAACTTCAGGCTTCTATATACGTGGTTTTCACATAACATTGTTAATGACAAACAAACACAACTATGTGTTTCCGTATGTTCTAACGCAATTCAATTTGGTTTTTTTTTGTGGTCTCCCCTAATTAGAGACGAAAACGAATTATCCCTGCACAAAAAACGAGAGCACCAAAGAACACACTTCGTTTCGTTATGTACAGTGTCCTAAAAATACATCATCTTTCCACGGATAAAATCACTTACTGTGAATCTCTTTCGTACGGTTCTGACTAGAACTGTTCGAAAACAAAAGATATAAAATCGATTACGAAAACATATGTTTACTTACTTTAGATCCTCAGAGAGCCCTGGTATTTTTAAAAATTGCGCATCTTAACACATTCTATAGGTGTACAAAGATTTTCGCATATGAAAACTACTGACACCTGCGTTGGCACACTTTGACAACTTTTATCCCATCCTATGTGGTGTACAGCATAGTGGTTAAAGACGCTTTGCAATATATACGTGGCCCTTGGTTCGGCCCGGCGCCCCAGGGAAATCAAGTCCTCCATTCCTTCGACGTTATAGAGGCGGTCCAGACATGTCTAAGAGCATAGAAAACGTCACTTATTTCGGGTGAGTCCTATGCGGTTAATAAGACAAGTATGGTGTTAATAAGCTCAATGATGCCTAATGGAGCCAAATGCATGACACATCATTGAGAGATTGATCAATGCTGATAGTTCTGCCTCCTCAGATACAGCTCGTCTCATCCAAAATACTATCCACTCAACGTATTGGGCGCTGTAACTGAATAGTGACGTGCTCTTGCGAACTTGACAGAAATGATTCATTAACATATGGCTTGCTCTCAACCAAATGATTTATGAACTAATTGGCAACCTCGAGCACCTTCCCAAGTTCCTCTATTAAGCTTATTCACCGTTGAACTTCATCGTATTAAAACAGTTCAAGACATTGTTAGAGGCAATACTATAATGAGTAGCGATAATGAGGGCAACGGCATTCAGTGTGGACGTAGTCTACGTCGAATTACAACAGTGAAAACTTATTCTCTTAAATAATTGAAGCAAATAGAAGAACAGAGTCACGTAGATGACGTAGAATAATTGTTATAATTGTTCTTTCCAGGGAGTAACGCGTTCACTACCACACCATGCGGGTCCTTCGTTTGGTTCATTTTTTCATGGCAGGGTATTACGTGTGAAACAACCACAAGGGAAGGATTATAGCGCGTTCGTTCCCCACCGCAGACACCTGCGGTCCGGAGTTTTGCAAATATCTCACCATCATTGAAGTCATATTTCGCTAATGTAGACGTGAAGACGGATCACATTAAACAAAATGGAAGTAAATAAAAAAATATGTTCATTTATGCGCGTCTACTCAAGAAGACGTTAAAGGATAAGCTGTTTAGTCAGATGGGAGGAATTTGTGCTAAGGAAATAGTGGTAAAAGAGTTTTACTTAAGATTAATTTACAATGAAATGCAAAGAAAAACGATCTTCTGGGAACAACGTTTACAAAGTGTTTTCTTTTCCTTTTACAATGAGTGTATGCAAGCCGATACGTCAAGAGCCACAGCATTTCATGACGACGATGAGGAATGTGTGACTGGACTACGAACTGCGAAATCGATTCATCTGGACGCTAAGTGCAGGTTGATCGTTGAGTGATACAAGCCGAAGTGGTTGTCAGGTGAAGGAGAGAATTCAAAACGAAAACAAAGTCAGGTGAGGAAATCGACTACGTCACACACATTATCAGGTCTGACGTTCGAGACACTTGAAATTCCGCTGAAGTCGTGCTGATATCGTGAGAAGGATGCCCGCATGGAACGTGGGAGAATTTGCGCAGAAATATGACGCTGCACTTAAACGGAGTTGTTAAAATTTCAGAAAAATCGCCATTAGAGCATAGCACAATAAAAAGCGTCAGCGTTTTTCCACTTAACAGATCCTCTCCATGCATGAAATAGAAATTGTTGTCTAGATGAAATCAACGTTCACTAAAGTACTCCTTCGTTGATTGGTCATTGACGAGGTTGATAAAGAAACTCTATTCAGCTAACGTTTTCACGTCCTCGTCTTCATCAGAGCCGATGATCCCTGTCGATGGTCCACAGTCGCTCCTCTTCTCAGTGTGGTGTTCTCGTGCTTGTATCGAGTCTAATTTTGTTCAGTGGAGCACCGCTTGAATGAGGCAACTTCACCCGGTGATACCCTTTCATACCAAACGGTTGTTGTTCACGGTAATCGTACGGTGATAATAAGTTGTTTTTTCCGGCCAATCCATCCTGCAGCAATCGGTATCATTATCACCTAGCATCACAATATTTGAAACACCGACTTTATTTTTACTTCGGTATTACTGATCAACATATATTCTTTCCTCAATAACCTTAAAAAAAGTTGGTAAACAAACTTTTCATTAAACTGCTCTGCTAATAAGCTCTATGCACTGGTGGAGGGTCAAACCAGAGCAATGTTAATAACTTTACGAGTCCATATAGAAACTTTGTCCTACCGCTCTAAGTGTCTATAAAGTATTTCTTTAATTCAAAGTTTATGCACAAATTAGACCTTTAAAAACTGAGCAAGCTAAATGTCAAAAGACGAGCGGAACCGGGGAATCACCGATGACACACTGAGAAACACACTGGTTAGGAGTGGACAAATAAGAAATATTGCCTCTCGTTGGCGAAGACTTGATGAATCTGACGAATTTTGTTTCGATTAATGAAGTTTATTATGAACTGAGATCTATTGGTTTGCGCCTTAGAGGACCAATTCCTTTCACACCATACGCGTTGAAGCCATTGCGTGTCTGACGTTGCGTGTTAATAACTTAGTGATAAGAAATTATCGATAAAAACAGCCTCAATCTAATATCATCGCTTATTTTTTAATGCCTGAACAAGTAAAAAAAAGCAAAACAAAACTCCAGTTGCTTCGATGAAGGAGTTCAGTAATTTCCGGAAAGGACAAGAAATGAAATGTGCAAGTCTCATACAGACCGTTTAGGAAACAGCACAGTTCTCTAGGAAAGACGCCAGGATATAGATTAACAAGTGTAACCTTACCATTAAGATAACAACCCAGAATAAGAGGCACTTTCTCAGCGAGGGTGTCGCAGTCGACAACTCGCCGTCATCGAGCAGCTCGCCGAATATCGAATTAATATATGTAAAGTGCCTAGCTTATGCGTAATTGAAGAAGCTGGGAAAGAAACAACGACGAGCTGCTCTCGTTGGGATCACCCACAAGAAAGAAGACCGCTCAGTTTCAGCTGAGAACTGCCAACGACGACGAAGACGACAAAGAAAACGATGGCGATGGACCACGGCTTTAAAAGCAATTTGTCGGCGAACTAGTAAATTGAATAATTGATGTCATAAAGCAGGCATTAAACTTCAGTCGACAACACGCTAACGTATGAGAAATCGTTGTTGGTGGGGAGAGTGGTGGTTCTGAACAAACAACTTTCTAAGAATTCAATTGTCACTATCACTATTCAGCCACTGATCTATGCCGAGTGAATTCTTGATCAATGACGAAGCTGAAAGAAAATCCGTCCTGAAGTTTCAAGATTCTCGGAAACATTTAGCATCTTGAAAGACCATTCCCGACATAGAATTATTCAGAAATCTTTTCATTAAATCTAAATCTTATTCCCATGAATAGAAGCAGTCATGGAAGCCCTTGGTTGTTAAGGAGTCCCTACTCAGTACATAAAGAATCTTCGTGAGCTAAACAATCTGCAGGAAGACCACCGACCCGATGGTCAGAGTTCTTTACGAAAAGCCTAGAAGAAAGATATGATGCTCGACGAGTCCCTAAAGCGAGGAGAACCCATTGGGCTACTCTTGCCCGCGATAGGAAAAATGGAGGATTTACTGGCGCCCGCTCGAGTCACTCGACGATCAACGGGACTACAGGTGATACAGGTGATTCCCATGAACGACTTTCCATTAACCTCGGCACTGACCCAACAATTTTTTAGTTTGTTTACGAACAAGCTTACAACTTACGTCTTGCAACCAAATTCAACATATTGAATCCAAATTATTAGATCCCATATATACAATATGTTAATCGTACTTTTTATATAGAAAACGCCCTCCGAGGAGGTTTTCATGGTTTGATTCGCACCTAGCTAAAGCGCTATCCCATCAGTTCTATTCAGATGGTGATCATAAGCCTACTGGAATCATACGGTTTTTTTTCTACTATTTTTGAAGTTCCTTTGTTCCGGTGATGACAACGTAGAGACGAACTGATTAATGGCGTTCATCTAAAGGGCACCTCGGGTCGTATCATCACGGCATAATTCTGGCTTGGATGTCGCATACGTTGCCAAATCATCGAAATATCACTTTAACAGAGTTGATTTCTTGGCATATGGTTCGATAAAGATGGTGAGTAAGTAAAAGTGATTTTATGACAAATTAAGAGTGTAGAATTTCAGTAGAATAACAACGACAGCTCAAGATAAGGTTCCATACCCTCTCAGCATTTGCTTCTCAGTTTTCTAATGACTGCCCTCCAAAGTTAGAGCATTTTCATCCCTTTATCACATTTACCAAAAATGACGTGAATTTTCATGGTTGCCCTCAGAAAATTAACTATGAGCTATTACACTAGATAGCATAAAGCAGAACGCAAGGGATGAAACTCAGGAAACGTCAGCGCTTAGAAATTCCGAGCTCTCATTACTGGCCACGTAATAGGAATAATAATAACTAAAGTTCTTCTTTACGGATATTACTAACTTATTCTGTAGAGATTCTTTATAGATAAATTGAACCATCACACTGTTATGCTTATGATTATGAAGGTAAACCGACTATTATGGTATGCAGTGGACAACCCGGGAATTTAGGGAGGGCGGGAACAGACGACGACGAGTGGGGCTGAGTGGGCGAGAGGGCGCATGGGAGGATAGGCAGGAGTGTTCGACATAGAACAATCTATCGTGGCGTGCGAATCAATAGAATGAATTAATGAACAAATGAATTAAGTTAGACTTGCCGACTAGCGTCGCTAGGAGGTGCTTCAGATGCACAAATACATCACCTCTTCTATGAGGACAAACGATTCCTCTCGAAATCAACCGTTGCCGAGCGAAAACTAATGCAACGCTATAATCACAAATTAAGAAAAACAACTGACACTTTGAATACAAAAACTCTATGAGGACAAACGATTCCTCTCGAAATCAACCGTTGCCGAGCGAGAACTAATGCAACGCTATAATCACAAATTATGAAAAACAACTGACACTTTGAATACAAAAACTTTAGAAATAATTCGAGTGAACATGAATACGCAAAATATTTGAGGCTCCTTAATTTTAGGAAGGTTTCACCTTCACTTTGAGTGCAGTTACGTTCATTACTCTACTAGCAGCGAAATTCGTACGTCCTACCGCATTTCTCATTTGAAACTTTATCAGTCGATTACTTAGTAGAATATTCATCTGTCTTTCACTGAGAATATCGAAACCAACTTGCGCGAATGAAGCAACATAACAACTTCCACAAGGTCTCCATAGTAAATCTCAGTGATCAGATTCGATTATTGTCATCGGTCATGGCTCAGAAATCATCTATAATTTACGAAAACAACGAATTCGGCAAGAACAGTATCTCATCTGAGAAGATCGTTGATTGATTTCAGGATTTCCTTCAAAGAAGAGTAGAATGCTGATTGGCGCTTTGGTATTCTTGAAAACAAATCTCAAAAAAGTAACGGAGGATCAAAATCCTAGTAATTTAGTGATACGGAGTAGGTGGAGAGGCTGTAAAAGCTTCGCCCGCAAGCCGATGTTGAGTGCCACCCCTCTCTCCGCCCCCAAATATTTCATTCTTTCAGAATCTCAGTACCGACCAAGATATTATTACTACATTTCGACTAAATCTAAGTTCAAAGTTTATCAAACTGTATTAGACTGATTTCTGATATCCGACTGGGTAAGGCGATGTTGTTTCGAAATTGAAATACTCTAACTCCAGTAATATGTACAAAAAAATAATAGAATAATGAATGCGACCAGCAGGCACATATGCGGCCCATCTAAGATCTATAGCAGAAATGTGTACATGTAATAAAAAAAATACATATCGACCGTTTGTATTGAGTTTATTTGAATTCTTTTCATGTGGGGAGGCTGAACACGCCCATCAAGGTGCTCGCAGTGGCGAAAACGACACAACCACCATCGCCATTCTAATGTGGTAGAACAATCGAGAGCAAAAAATCCTTTCAACGAGGTCTTCGAGGTCTTCAAATTTCAGCCGATCTAGAAATGAAGTATGTCTTCCGATCTCTAATCAGTCCAGACTAAAAGTTCCTGTTCAAGAGATGGAGATGAAGAGCCTCGATTCATTGCAATGATTGTCGGTGGTCTGCATTGGGAGTCAGGTGGAGGGGGTCGGCAGTGAATTGCTGTTGCTGCTATGCGGCACACTCATGCTTGAGGCTAATTATCCGTCACAGATGCAACGCCACTGAACCCCACGTCCGACACGGAATTTTGCCGTTCGGACTAAATTGCATCGAATTCACCACGTCACCTAGACGCCAAGTATTCAATCGAGGATTTAGATGCAAGTGTGTGTCTGTGCATTGTGGGCACAGATCCTTACCCAGAGTACCTTAGTCGTTTGCGACTTAAAAAGCTAAGAATCGATCTAAGCTTTTAGCAGTCTCTCAGTACTCATCCTGCCCAACGCTGACATATAGCAGGATCTTCATGGTCAGTGGAATGAGGCTCATTTATTTCACTGTGTTTAACTTTTGGTACCTATGTATAGCTTTCTGAGATCTGAACGTAGAGCTGAATATAGTCACATGTAGCTTGCCACTCTCACCCAGAACACACGATAACCTTATTTGTTGGAGGCTACCCCTAACCGCCCTCAATATTACTACCAGTTACTTGATTGCAGGCTTTCGGCTGAACTGTCTCCTAGAATACAATCTTCATAGACGAGAAAACACCTAAACACCAGTGCATGAATATGTCTTTACAAACATGGAAGCTATGCGAAAAATTCGCGGTGCAGAAAGAGAGAATTCATCTCTTGGATCTACTTGCGTCTTAGCAAAGCATAAGGTTGGTTTTGTTCCGCCGCCAGCGATCAATCCCTTGCCCTCACTTGAGGACGCGCCACGTTGACTCGCGACTAACTAGCAGGGGTTCCCTCTGTGAAGGGAATCTGTAGGTGTAAACGATCACAGCACAGAGGGTATATTTCGGCTTCAATTCCCAAGGTACTTTTTTGCTTCATGAAGGCTATGTTCATTACGGAGTAGCCAGGATCACTGTTTTAATTTCTCCTCTGATAACCTATTCCCAGATTTTGAGAATCCATTTCTTCCACCTATGTCAGCAGTAGAGCAGTACCTAGGCAGGGATGTAAAGGATAAAGTACGAAGTACAAGAAAATGGACACTATTCATTTTTATCTGAAACGTTGTTACGCTAACGTACTTCTATAAAACAATGTCGCCACACAGCTTGCACATTCATCTTGGTGCTATCGAGTTAGAGTCATGAAGATTCGTGCTTACTAAATCCCAAAACACTACTGCCATGTAGATGACATATAAAAATAAATCTCTCGCTTGCCTTGATCAATCCCTTAGAGATGTGCCATACATTCGACTTCATCAAGCATCTTTTGGAGGTGACTGAATGCATAGCTGGCCTACCGCTGTATAGACCCAGACAAGTCTGGTATAAAGTTGTGTGTGTGTATGTGTGTGTATGTGTGTGTGTGTGTGTGTGTGTGTGTGTGTTGCAGGACGCCTTCGACCGCTTCGCTACATGTACCTGTTGGAGATGACATATAGATGAATGCTTGTGCAGCATTAAAAAATTTTGTGTCCACAAGCATAGACACCACAGGTGATGGCTTTATTTTTTCATATACACAACTGTCACCAACTGAAGAAGCGACAGCCAACAATATAGAGCATTGAACTAAGCATAGGCTATTACAATGAACGCCTGTGAGCAAAGGAAATCACAAGCAGTGAGATGTGTGGGAGGGAACTGCAAGAGGAATTTCAACTAGTAAAGAGGACTCGAAATTGGAATAAGTTATGTAAAGTGACCAAAAAAGAAAGACTCTTTGAATACACGAAGCATGATGGTTGAATGGAAAGAAATCGGAACTACATGCTATTAATAGGAAGGTGGTTAGATATGAAATACGATTAACGCGAAAATTTATAGACTATGAAGACGTGCCGAACACAGAAGACAACAAAATTCTAAAATTCTAGGAAAATCAAAAATGCTCGCTGTAAGACGACTACTACTTAAGTGGAGAAAGAATACCTATCGGTTTTCGATTTTGCTCCAGATTAGCTAACTGAGAACAGGAGGCAGCAATGTCTAAATTTTCAATGGAATTAAATCGCTTGAGTGTTAACTGCGACATGGAACGTCTCCGTAAGAATTTGATTGGAACAACTGCAGCTGGAACACCTTCACGGGCTCTAAAAATTAAAAATTTGCACACATAGTAAAGTAGAATTAAGTAGAAAGTCATAAAAAGTATTTTATAACAAGACGTTAACAAGATAGCAGACTGGATAACAGCTCGTCAGTTCACCCTTGGATTTCATCGAAATTTACTTCCCTTTGTACCATCAAGAGAGAGTATACGTGTAGCGCAGTGGTCGGAGCCACCCTGCAATACACATGGGATCGATTCCAGCTACCGTGGGCCATCAAACCTTCCATCCCTTCGGGTTCGGGAAATTTGCACCAGAATTATCTGGGACGATAGCAACAATGGCTCGATACATCGGCAGGCCACCTCGAGTCATTGTAAAGGCCATACATGCACTGAATCACCTCCAACGATACTAAATGAAATTGAAAGGATGATCCACCCCTCAGGGATTGATCAACACCGAGGACTTTTATCCTTTTACCACCAACAGCAACTAAGTTATCGCAATAGAACTATTATTTAATAACAAGCATGCTCGTACATATTAAGAAGCCTTTGGAATTCATGACTCCTGTATGAGAGGAGGCTCTCTATGATTTAGCCCAACGATGAATTGCACATAAACACTGTCTATTGAGATACAAGCTAACTTTAACAAACATTAAATAGATTGTCCACTTTCTTAGGACTAAGCGGAACAGCATTGCTGTTCTAGTCCTAAAAAAGAACAACAATGCTGTTTCGCTTTACGATGGAAACTCCAGCTTTTTGAATATCGACTTTTACCTAACCTCGGAATAAATAACCAAATATCTTGAAGACTTCATGCTTCTCAAGCTATTCAGGATTATTGTCGTGCTATTTGAAACCGTTCTAGTACACTTTTTTGTAACACTACTGTTTATAAAAAAAAAAACATAACAATTAGTACTCAAAGCTACAAATATAAGGTGGTTAATAGCAAGATTTATTCAAAAATCGCCGATACTTCGGCGGCTTTACCTAGCAATTTGTTCGTTCTAGGCTCTAAGAAACAAGAGATCGCAAAACTTTAACCAGATGACCTCTGGTTTAAAGAGGATTTGGAAACGGTAGCCGACGAATGTTTTCGATAAAAGAAGCTGGACCTGCGTCAAATAGCGCCTTCTTCAGAAGCATATAAATAGCTTCGTGAATTGCTATTCGAGTTCTCCCTGTCAGGGTTCGTCCGCTTTTGGGTCCGCACCGCATTGATCTCGTGTGCCACCGATGTAGGTTATCGTGGTTGTTAAGTAGTACCCAGGATCGACTTTCTACTAACCTCGGCATTGGATTATGAATTCGTTGTTTTCTCTCTTAGCAATCGCGAGGTTGTTAAACAGCATACGTTTACTTCCATACAATAACACACAAACAAAGAGCCTGGAAGGGTACACCAATACGCAACTTACTAGGTCAAACATTTCAACAGCACAAACAGAAAGATGAGGCTCTGAAGCTCTGAAGAAGGCGATTCTGCCAAAACGTCAGCTACGATTGTGTTGTACGTGTGTTATTGTATGAAAGTAAACGTATGCTGTTTAACGACCTTGCGATTGCTCAGAAAAAAGACGACGAATTGTACATTAACTTTATCATAAAGGATAAAGGATAAAGCTCTCGGCGTTGATCAATCCGAGGGATGTGCCACGCATTCGACTTCATTAAGTACTATTGGAGGTGATTGAATGCATATCTGGCCTTCACAATGACTCGCGGTGGCCTGCCGATGTATCGTGCCTGCTATCCTCCCAGACGAGTCTGGTACCAATTTGCCGACCCCGGAGGGATGGAAGCCTTGGTGGGCTATGGGCACAGGAATCGATTCCACATGCGTGTCGCAGTGGCGCCTCCAACCACTGCGGCACACGCGCCCTCAACTTTATCATATCATTATTAAATGGCAGTTGCGAACTGTAGGTTAGTCTAGAATTACCGTCACTACGCCACGTTTCCCATCAATCCAGTATATCCTCATCATTATCCTGGCCCTCGTCCACGTGTCAATGTCCATTGCTTATTAGTTGGTCTGTGGTGCCTTGTCAATAGCCGCGGCTATCCTCAAATTCACTCTGTCTGCAACGCCATCGGTGGCATGTACCATTCCTCCCACACGGTACGCCATGCGTACAAGGCCGCTAGCTGGCCAACTTATGCTGTGTATTTGTTAAGCCGCTATAGGCTTATAATTTCTCAGTCGTTTTCTTTCTGGCCCATGATATCTTAGGCAATGGTTGCACCCATCGATGCTCAAACTTCACGTTGCAGACATATCGTTATCCAAGACCAGCCGCCTGACCGTGTTCCTCAGATGTCTCATATCGTCCGTAGTACCGTAGTCGTATCGTACTTCCACCATCTAAACTTAGGTGACTTGCTATCCTCATCGACCAATGTTAAAGTATACTTGACCGCTGTATATGAGATCTTTAGCTTAGCCTAATGCACGGCTCGTCTGCATCTCACTCTTCTGTTGTTCTAGTCATCGACATCTTGGCCACTGTACGCGCCAGTGTGGGCGCCATCATTCGCATCCCCTTACTCGACATTGTTATCAAGTTTCTGTTACCATAGTACTAATGTTGTAATAGTATTATTTACAACACTCTTATACCTTCGCTAGCCTCACTTCAGTAGTACGTACAGCACCTCGTATCCTTGAACTTGTCTTGTTTGTGTGCCAGCAGTTCTCCGTCGATATTAGTGCTGTATTGATGTTTCATCTATGTATGTAAACGGTTTAATTACCCAAATTTCCGGTATTGCCCGTGACAACTACGAAAAATCCCGCGTGGCGTCTTCTCACGAAGTCGATCACTTTGCTTAAAGCTAGTGGCTACTCGGTGCCGAGAACTGACTCAAAGGCTTATTTTCCACTAGCAACTGCAAATACGTACATCTCACAACCAAAGGTTTAGGAAGCCCACCTTGTCAACGCTTTCACATGTGCATAAGAACCTCCACTCTCAGAGGACCCAGATCCTATAGCACTGTCATCAGAAGTCTGCTCACGACGACCTGTCGTTGCTAGACACATCATCGACCTTAAGCAACAGTAATTTGTTCTTTTACCTTAATTTTTATTAGTACCGATATTAGAAACGACGCGTTCAAACACACCCAGCAATATTCCTGTTCTTGAGCAATATCTTTTCAGGAGCGGGTTTTACCGCACTTCGAGTTACAGCAATCGGTGGAGCTTCACACACAGTTTCTGGTGTAATATTGCACATATTTTGCGACATGTTTCCAACGTTATGTGGGTTCCGAGACAGCTGAGATGTGGTTGAGCACTAAAGTGCAAAACGTGTCACAGTGACAGGTCAAAAACCGTGACCACTATTTCGAAAAGATTAAACTGAGGTATATTTGAACGATCAACAGAAAACTTTGAAAAACTTATGACTGACCACTAAAGCATACTCTTTGTCATTCGGATGAATGAACTCGCAACGAAGACCGTACGGACAGTAGTTAGGAGCGTAAGGACCGAAGTTCTTGCAGAGCTTTGTCTTATACCTTGCGTTAGGGATCCGTTGTGTCTAAAATACAAGCTTGTTACAGGATAACCCATCAATATGATAAAGTAATGCGAACATATCTTTCCCAATGGCTCACGAGTAAACAGTATCGTGAGAAGTAAAGTAAACAAAATGCATTTACAACCAAAAACAAGCTTTTTTCTCAGGAAATATACCCCTAAATTAGAAGAGCATTAAAAAATGTGGGTGCTTGTAGCACATTGATTAGAAGTGCCAGCGATGCAAACAAAGTTGTTGGCTCGATCACGCGCCTCGGTTTCATCAAGCCTTCCCAGCACTCCGGGATCGACAAATTGCTACTTGTCTGGAAGGACAGTAGCACTCACTTCATATGTCGGCAGACTATGACGAAGCATTGAATCGACCAGATATGCATTCGGTCACGTCACCTCTAACGATGATTAATCAAATCTGTGGCGCATCCCATTGAGCTTGATCAGCGCTGCACATCTTATCTTTTATCCTTTAATAAAACTTACACAACTTCCTAATACTTCACTCGTCAAAAAGCGTAGATTATTAAACGCTGGTCAATAGCGTAGAGGTTATTGAATGCATATTTGAACACAATCAGTGACTTCCGAAGACCTACAAACATATAAAGCTAGCTTTTCTAGTCTACCAACCAAGTCTGGTCCCAATTTCCGACTCCGAAAAATAGAGGGCTTCCACGTTTTGTGGGTGAAACCAACGTCTCTATGTGAATTGTCACCGAGCGTCAACTACTGTACTACGCATGCCCAATTTCTACTACAGTTTAGAAGATTATAATTTAATGAAAATTGGTTTCTCAGCGAAAAAAGAAATCTCGTGAAACTTACGGCGTCAACGACGCGGAGTTCCTCGGGACCATGGGCAAACTTGCAGCGATTCCCCATTTCGCAATGCTTCCCTGATGCATAAGTCATACACATTCTGGTCTTATAATTAGAAGGTACTGGAGGAGGACGTCGTTGTCTGGCAGGTCGATGCTGGAAATACTCTGCAGTAAAAAAAACACTACGATAAGGAATCAAATTCGACCTCATAATCTTTCTCATTTTCTGCCTCTATTGTTTCCTCCGACACTAAAGATATCTTGGAAAGATTAGCAAGCACATCATCCTGTTCCATATTCCTTAACGCGGTAATTGAACAGAATTAGTATGATGACCGATATATTGAATAAAATCAAAAGCGTACCGATGGTATTTCAAATGAGCGGCATTCATATTTCCAGCATACGGTATCTGAGTAGTCATTGGCGCAGTGATAGATGAGAATTCCGTGGGTAGCGGAGTTGAAGTGCTCAACGGCCTGACAGACGACTTTTTCTTACTGGTCGCTCCTGAAATAATCTAGATTCTAGAAAAGATACATTTAAGCAAATAAATAAATAGTACCGATTTCAGGAAGATAAATTCCATTGCATAAAAACAACACTCGACTTGTCCTTTGCGGTAAAGTACATGACGATTGGCATAACTTAAGGGTCAAAAAGGATTGGATAAAATCACAGCCCGCTTTGGTTGAGCAGAAACCTTTAAACCACATGCGCTACTCACAACTTACACAAATTTCCTCACATATTCGTTTAGCGTACTCCACGAAAACTACCTTGTCACGTTTGTCAAAAATTCCGATGCAATCAAGACCAGCCGAGCAAGCAGGATTACAAAAATAATTCTTTTGCGTGAACCAAATCCAAACCACAGCTAGCACCTACCTGACCATCAGGAATACCAATATGTTGTTCCCCTGTTGATTACGAAAACGCGCCGTCGAAACGAATGCCATTCTATCAACGATCGTCAGTGAGAGGACTGGTAGTAAACGAACTTTAACCGATTGCCATCGCAATTACAGTATGAAAACACAGTTTCTCTACTGAACTGTTCCTACTCCTACGGAAAAAGTTATCCTGACAAAGCGACCAGGGACCCTGTTCGCCATTTTGTAGCAGAGCTCTATAGCATCGCTCGATTGAGACGAATGGGTCAGATGCAATAATGCTCCTAGCAAACCTCCGCTTCACCAACGAAATCGCCTTTTCATAAAGTACCTATAAAACGGAAGTAATCCTCAAAAATCTAGACAAGTATGAGCACGTGTATAAAACACTGACGCTACTTATCGACTAAGGATGGTAGTATTGTTTAGAATGATCACCTAAAACGATGACCGGGCGAGTTAATGGTTAAAGTCAACATGCATTTGCACAGATTTGAAGCATAGATAATGAAATCGGAAGAGACAGGCGAAAAGAAGGACCCTCTTGGTGTGGTGGTGAACGCGTTAGCCCCCGGAAAGGGTGATAGTGCGTACGTTCACCGCAGACATCTGCGGTCAGGACTTTTGCGAATATCTCAGCATCGTTGTGGTTGGATCACGAGATCGTATTTGTAAACGACATCAAAATTGAAATAGAGTACTACCGTGCACGCTGATCACGCAGGAAAGAAACGAATGGAGAATGAGATAGGACTGTACTATCCGTTAAGACAGGTCATTAATAAATAGGTGACTGTACCAATATATAGATAAGTAAAAAGGTGTTAAAATCAACTACACTATTCTAGAATCAGCAAAAAGCTCACTTTCACCGGGCAAAATAGCGTGCGCATGAATTACTTGCTGCGGTAATGATACCGTTTGCTGAACGTATACATCCGGGGTATAGTAATACGGGGTTGCTGCCGCAGGAGCAGCGGTCGGTACGGAGTAGAATACTGGAGTGCTAGGTGGCGGCATGTATATGAATCCTGGATGACCTGAAAAAACAAGTAATGGCAACGACCTTGGAATGTAACTATAGAGCTACTGTGTGGCCTTACATAAATCCCGTCCATGGGTGATTGCTGACAACACTGATCGATAGAACTAGCTGAGAGACAGGCGAAACGAAGGGCCCGCATGGTGTGGTGGTAAACGCGTTAGCGCCCAAAATGAGTAATAGTGCGTTCGTTCCCCACCGCAGACACCTGCGGTCCGGAATTTTGCATATATCTCAGCATTTTTGGTTGTATTTCGCATAATACCCTGCTGTAAAAATTGTAGCAGGCAGAAAATAAAAAGTAAATATTGTAGAGTACAAGTTCGTACTCCTATAAGTGAGCGATCCCATTATCGTGGCTGAGAGGTGTTCCAGGGCGTCGAATTGCGATGCACAGCGGGGGTATCCGTCCTCCTAGCACGTTCCCCCAAGTTGAGATACGACTGTTCGGCGTTTTCACAGGAAGCCCAGCTAAGAGTGAACAAATACCAAAATCCACCATCGTCCTGGTATCAAATTAGTTGCATGGTGGCAAATCTCCCTCTGAACCAAAAATGGCGGCGACTGCCTGTGGTTGTGACGACCTCGGTCAAACTGGCCTGGCTGACCTCGGGAGTTCAGGGAACCACGATCCCTAAACTAGGAAAGCTCCGAAAAATGGAAACTATGCTGGGGCCCGCACAACCCATGAGGACGGGCTATCCAAGTATCCAGGTAAGCAAATTTGCTCTGGCAAATCGGCACCAAAGGTTGACTGTACACGGTGCAAATATCAATTGTAAATACGTCTTTTATTTTAACTCTTTTCCCACAATCCATTATGTTATATTCCAACATTATGGGAAATAATCAGTATTAAATCTGAAGCAACATACCTACTGGCATGATTACTGGTTGTGCACTCTGCGAAGGTGGTGTCACCACATACGGATCCGCAAGAAATCCTCCAGCGTACTGATACGGCATATTCTGTTGGTGAGCGGCAGATTGTGGTGGTACAGCAGCAGCATAATAGTACTGAGAAATCGGACTTCCAAACCAACATCAGCAAAAGACAAGTCGACGATGGCTTACCTGATTTGGGTCAACGATTTGACCAGCTGCTTGCATTTTTTACAAAGTCGCGGTGAACAGACGTTAGAAACTATGGCAATATCGGGTGCCGAACAAAAGAAATGATAAAACGATCAAATTCCCAATCTTAGTGGTTAGTAATAACGGAAAACCTGCAATAACACGTAGATTTTCACTGGCGAGTTAACATGAGGCTGATAACAAAGCCTTTACTTGGCTAATCCTGTCATAACATCTTATTAACATGTTTGGAACAAACGAAAAGTATGTTGTAAAAGGCTCAAGTTTAAAAGCGACCATCAACAATGTTCAGAGGAATGTAGTCCATCATGACCTTATCCTCCAAACGGTTCATCTCGTCGTGGTTGGGAGGTGTTCCCGCGTGTCGGGCTGCGATGTACAGCGGGAAACTCATCCCCCGGCAGAATCTCCCAAGCTGAGGAGTGTGGCGTTTCCATCAGGAAACCCAGACCAGGATACACCATTTTGCTGGTATCGAAGTAGTCGTATGCTGACAAATCCCCCTCCAATCCATAAGGGTGGGTGCGTATGGTGAGGACGACCTGAGGCAAACTTTGGCCTGGTTGACCTCGAGGACTCCAGGGAACCACAATGGCTAGGTTCGCAATGGAGATTATGCCGGGGTTCGCACAGCCAGTGAAGATGGGCCATCCAAGTATCCAAATATGTATTATGTCTTTATAAAAAGCGACAGCTAATGAAAAGTTTTAAACTAAAAAAGTGACCAAGGTTAACAATACAACTATCTCTCAGACGTTTAGAAGAAGAAATCGAAAACAGAATTTGAGGTGTTGAGTCGCGTTAACTTCGAAGTAGAGCGAATCGGAGAAAATGTAGGTTACAACAAAAGTGCTTCCAGAAATGAAATGCCCAGTTCTTTTTTACCCAAAGACAACGGACAAATACCGATATCGAAACTTTCACAGCACATTTACATTACTAATTTCACACAATCACCACTCTTAAAAACACCGGTATTCTGAAAAAAGTTTGTGATTACCCGGAATTCATTGCAGGTTATAAACGCTGCAGACAGAACAGTAGCAATTGGCAGCCTGCACTATTGGGTTCATAAAATCATAAGTGTGCTAGCACAGATTTGGCAAACCAGACAACAGCACTGTTCGGCCATTCTCAAGCCATTAGTAAATAACTTCATTGCTTAGACGTTAAACAGCTACATAAATTGTAAGTTGTAGGCATTATTCGAGAGGACAAACGAAACAGAACGATGTGATGATAAAAGAAGACTGGAAATTAATGGTGTCCACCGTTAAAGGAACGCCACCAAAAGATGATGAAAACGCACTGGCGCCACTCGATGCAGCGCCATCGACTCAGGCCGTCCGTACAGCGCGCCAAAAACATCGACCGGCATGTTGACCTGTTCGATCTTCTTCCTTGCCGCCAACTCTAGACCGACTACGGTGTCCTGTAGTGATCAATATGACTGTTATACTAAACGGCAATATGCCTTGAATGGAATTGCATCGTGATTAGCTGTAGGTATCATCTCAATTGCTTGACGGAGTAACCTTAGTGCTCTCTAAGGCTTTTACAGAATATCATTAACATCATACACAGGCAATTATGCTTGTACCATGGTACAGCCGTTGAGACAAATTTCTTACAAATCATACCACAAAACGTCTGCGACGACCAGCTTTTGTATTCCATTTAAGCACAGAACGCTACCAAGAACATCCTCACCTCAGAATTCTCATTAGCTTTATTAATTCTTGTTATTACAGACGTCAACCTGTTCAGTTAAGTGATAGCTTTACTGCTTTTGCATTGACAACACTGCAAACAACACTGAGAACCGCTAGAGTAGCACACATTGGCATAACGCACCATGTCGATACCCCGGATGTGCTATGGCCAACTAAACTGCCAGGGATATCCGTGGTTATTAAGAATCGAAGGGCGTGCAGCGCAGTGATTAGAAGTGCCTTCAATAAAAATGATATCGATCCCTGCGCCTTAGGCTCACTAAGCATTCGATCCCTCTGGGCTCGGCAAATTGGTGTCAGACTTGTTCCAGACCGTGAGAATAGCAGCAATGGATCGATACATTGGTAAGCCAATATGCATTCAATCATCTCGATGCTATATACATTAAAAATAGTTAACATGATAAAATGAAGCTTTCGGTGTCAACGCCGAGAGCTTTTTTTAGGAATCAAACTCGTTGGAGTAGAGCACTAGCAATGATCTCGCCATCAATTAGACCGTACTAGCCACTCCAAACAACCCACAACGTGTTGATCAATTCCCGAGGGATGCGCCATGAAATGAAATTCATCAAACCTCATTGGAGGTGTTCGGATGCACATCCGCCACATACAGTGACTTTCGGTGGCCCACCGATGTATCAAAATAGTGATGCTAACCTTATAGAGAAGCGCAATACCAATTTACCGACTCCGTAGGGACGTCAGGTTTGATGAGACCGAGGTGTAATATTGAGCCAAAGACCTCATGTGTATTGTAGGTTACACATGTTACAAGCTCCAAGCAATGTTATCACATGAGTCTTTGGCGACTTCCACACTTTTCAAATTCTTTTGGGAACATTTCTTACTTCCATGTATTCTTTGTAATTGATAAGTCAACATGACACTTTAAACACCTAGCATGGTAATGACTCTAAGATAACACACACTACCTATCGTGACAGGTGGCTACATGTCTCATGATACAGCAGTCAGTACAATACCCCCACCTCCTCCCATCTAATTTCTACAGAACAGCATGTCTTCTTAATAATACAACCATAACTACATATTTGTTCTATCCAAAAATATTTACTCGATAACTGGAGTGATCCGGAAAGGTACAAGAACATTGCCACTATATCGGCTTCAATACTCGAATCTTCTCCGGCTCGGCGCTACCACGCTGGCTTGCTCTTCTACAATGCAATGTAGTGTCATTGTTGGCTAAACAGACAACTTGCACAACCCATTTAAACAGCACCTCTGTTTGCCACCTGCCGTAAACAAATATAGTGTTAAACAGCTCCTAAGTAACGCTAAGTCCGAAATATCGCTGATGGAGAAAAATCACATCATTTGAAGAATATAAACCAATAGAGTAACACCTTTATTACAACCATTTTGAATAAGTACGAGTAACAGTTACTTCTCAAAGAAATGAAGAATGAGAGATATGATTGTGAAAGCTACTGGTATAAACCATAAAATCCGGAAGAAGATAATTACATTTATAAATGCTTCTACATCAGAATAACGAACTATGGAAGCGAGTAGGTAGAACTGAACTTTTTGTAGAGTCATAAGAAAAGCATACACATAAATAGGAATTCACTCTCGTAACATGGATAAAATAAGGACGTAAGAGTTGGTCGAGTAGATGAGCAATACATAGAACATACCACGTTGTCTAAAAGCATGTCAAAATACTCCGTTAGCGAAATATACAATGATGGAAACGAAACACATGGAACTGATTTGCTGTAGAGGCCGAAAGAACACTAGGTTCATAAGCTGTAGAAACCATTAAGTAGAATTACCGAAAAAAAACCAAAGCACTAGAAACCTGATTCTTCCGAGATCGAGAAACAATGAAATTTTGAAAGAAGAGGAATTCAGGTGTAAACTTCTCATAGATAGATCAGAAAACATGATAAATACATTAGCCTAGTAAAGTGCTTACGAAAACCCATTATCTCACCCCTCTCGACTTCTATTATAGTGCATGACGAATGATCGGTTAGTCCGTATAACAGCGACACGTCCGTATAGTCATTACATGTGTGTAACCTTTGCCAAAATACATAGAGAAAAAGAAAGACTACTACGTTACGGGCCATAGAATAACAAATAGAAGAACCTATGATTCGTGATAGCGATTTTCTACAAGAGCCACTCCAGGACCAGCTTGAATTCGACGACGACCATCTATAGCAGGCCAGTCATATAGGCTGAAAAACAGACGCTCATCAATATAAGTTTTGTCTAAGGAGAAGGTAAAGAAACCTGAACCTTTGAATGGGACACGTGGAATCATCGAATCCCTGCGTAAAAGTATCCGAAATTAACGGCAAGGACTCGAGAGGAGCCGTAGGCAACTGCGCTCCCAGGTTCTTAGTTATACAGTTTTTTAATATTTGCAATATTGAATCAATATAAATGAAATGAGAACCTACTCCAACACTGAGAGAACGTATACGGGCTATGGGTTTCGCAGTAGTATGATGTTTACTGTTATTAAATGAAGCACTTTGCAGCTCACCAGCTTCAAGACCATTGGACAACAGTGCTATTTCCTTCGTCTAAACTAATGGAAAAAACACTGATTTAAAGAAGAACGCATACGATGAAATTAAGCGATTAGCGTACCGTGTTCGGCAGCCTCGTGAATTTTGGCCAAAACAAGGCATTGGAACTCTTTTTCTTGTCCAGGTACTCGTCTGACGTAGAACGACATCCATCACCGATTATAAAACAAAGCACGTAAGTTGGTAAATGATAATAGACATTAATATGAGGTATTACCACAAAAGTTTAAACCCGTATATGAGTTAATAAAATAGCAATCGAAAAGAACAGAATACTGGACACACTTAATGGGCTGAACAGTAATCTTCCACAACTGTTGAGCAATGTCGTGGGTGACGAGCCCGCCAACGTTCCCGTTAATGAAAGAAAACAGAAGTACACCATCACATCTGTGAAATGGTATACTGTTGGAATGACAATGACAAATATGAATTAGAAGACTACTTCCAGCATTACCTGAGGACTTCGTGCACAAAGAAGTCAACAAGGGCTCGACTATTGGCAGAACTTAGACGAATACCATACTGAGCAGCAGCAGAAGAGGATAAGACGTCCTGCGTCTAAAAAGAATTGAACAACAACAGATAACCGGAATAACGATAACGACAATAACAAATGGCAATAATAAATAACAACATTTGAGTTTACACAAAATGTTCACAGTAGTGAGTGCTCACCGCTTTGCTGTGAGAAGCAACGATATGATAAATCTTTGAAAATACTAACCCCTCAATAATTCTCTGGCGGTACAACAGCACATACAAAGGCCAGAATGATATAGGAAAGAATAAATGGAGCAGAAAGATAAAAACTGATCAAACAGAGAACACGTAGGGAAACTAGCACAGTTTGAAGTCAGGAATAAAAGGGTAATGGAGAAGAACGAAAGCAACAGAAAACAAACTGGCAAAAAGTTGTCAGCGATATGTCCTCGATAAACAGGATATAAAAGTGCTATTGTCTGCTTCATAGCAGAAAACGTCGAAGCGATAGAAACTAAGACAATCCAGAACCATAGAAAGGTATAGATCTTTTCGTTGATGAAATTTAACATTAATACGCACTGCATATGTTCCTGATGTAGATTTGCTAACGCCTGTAACATCAGAATACCAGTTAGTGACGAAATGGAACAGTGAGCTGTTAAACAAGTTCATTCAGAGAAAACATAACTCACGAATCTTGCGACATCACATAGCACAATTCTAGGGAAAGCGCCTGTGTTAGGATCATCTGAACCTTTCAGTACCATAGTCATCAACTGAAAGACTTGAAACGTGAACATAAGCACAGCAGTGATTCTACAAGAAAGAAAAAACTTACGTGAAATCCCCACAAGTAGTCCCCTTGTCCAACAAAGCACGATAGCATATAAAACTGCCCAAATCCATTGACAACCTCAAGCCATTTAGTAATGACATAGCAAAGAGAGGCAACAGATGAGCCCAAGAATGGTCTTAAGTGCATAAGATTATATACATTAAAAATAGTTAACATGATAAAATGAAGCTTTCGGTGTTGATCAATCCCTTAAGGATGCGCCATGCACTCGACTTTACCAAGCATCGCTTGGAGGTGATTGAATGCATATCTGGTCTTCACAAAGAGTCCTGGTAGCCTACCAATGTATCGAGTCAGTGCTGCTATCCTCCCAGACAAGTCTGGTACAAATTTTCCAACTCTAGAGGATTGAGGGCTTAGTGGACCAGGGGCGCTGGAATCAATCCCATGTGTATTGCAGGGCGTCTCCGACCACTGCGCCACAAAGGCCCCTCAATTAAAAACAGTTACTTGTTTACTCGATATTTGAGTGGCCGGTCCTCATTGGTTGCCCCGGCATAAATTTTCAGGAGATTTGCTAGTTAAGCCATTATAATTCTCTGGAATCTCTAGGTTAGCCTGGCCAAAGTCTACCCCAGGTTCTCATCACCAGTTGCTCTTTCGGGGTCATGGAAATGAGGCCCGTTTTTTAAACTGTGTTTTTTCGATACCCACCTATAACTTAATTGGCTTTTAACTTGGGGTCTGGTATACTCACTGATAGCTTGCCAGGCTCTCCCAGAGTGGACATGGAGCTTATTTGTTGGAGGCGACTCCTAACCGCCTTCCATGTACTTCCCTGTCACTTGATTGCAGGCTTGTGGCCGAACTGTATCGACTTTGATACCAGAACGGTGGTGGATCCTGGTACTAATTTACTCCTAGCTAGGGTCCTGATGGCAACGCCGGTCTACTTCTTAGCTTGGGGACCCTGCAAGGAGAAAGAATCCACCGCTGTACATCAAAGCCCGATACCTAAGAACACCTCGTAGCCACTATGAGGCGGTAAACCGTTGGGATGAAAAACAATTAACCACTGGTAAACACGCCACATGTGATAAATAAAAAGTACCTTCTATGCCTAGACTTTAGTACATCACGAATAAACTCCGCTAGGTTGATGAGAGCTGATCTGCGATCCTCACCAATAAGTGTTCGTATTTTTCTGGCTTCAATGATGGCAGTTTCTAGATCAATACCTTAATACAGAACATGAGAGTGCTCGTAGATAACAAACATTGACTGGAAATCAGTAAAGTTTTAAATAACGTCTTATTTCAACAATTTTCTATATGTCAAATTTTTACGAAAAACGCTAAACAGCACGAAAGTACCATTGATGGAAAGCAAAGCGCTAAAGAAAACCAACCATGACACCAGTGTGAACCAACCAACTTCCAAAAAAATTTTGGAATCAAAAAGAAGACCGCTTGAAGGAATAGCACGTAAGGTACCCACTAAAACGTATTCTAGTAGAATACATTAGGATCGACAATATTAGAATATTATTCATTTACAACTCCCTCCAACGAGACATGATCTTGTCCCGAATTGAAAAGACCAAAATGCTCAGTAACTTTTTAACGAAATTATAAAATTACAAATATTTATAAATCATTACAGATAGATAGAACTACAGATATGTATAAAGTGTCGTTTCACTAACTTATAAACTAGGCTTCAAAAGATAGGTGAACAAATCGAACTCAAAACAAGATGATGGTTCGGAGTTCAGGTGACAGCACATCGCTGTACCTGAGCTGTCAGTGATTCTAGTACACGAACGAGTACAATGTAGTCATACAACCGCATTTTTGCACTTCTGAAATAGCCTCTATTTTTGAATAATCGTTGATTCCACATGTAACTGATGCAAAATCCTACATGAGGAGAACTCAGATATTACTTCTTGAATATCAACGAAGTACTGAAATCTTATGCTGAACTCACTCTAAATGTATCTTGAATAAAGTCAGTAACACGAAGACATAAAAGGCACTAATGTATAATTCCCGTGGTTTTTTTTATGACAACTTCGAAAGGAACACAAGTCGCCGAACACATCAAAAAACTGAATGAGTAGGAATCTTCGCACAGACGTGCTGAATAGCAACAAGAAACTAGTGAAGACTGAAGATAGAGAAGAACCAGTAACTACCCCTAGAATTGGCGCACTGAGCGCAGTCGCATTTCTGGCATGCACAGCAGTAGATACTTAGTGAATGTGATAAAAAAAGCGCTTCTGATAGTTTTCGAACTCACAATTAAAGTTTAGGGCTTAATTCTAGTTGAGCACAACACCGGAAAACTGGTGGAGCAATATCGCCATATCGTTTCCAGATGAGGTTTAGATTAACTAAGAAATCAGAAAGCACAATGTTGCCTGCGTGATACAAAACATTAGCACCAACGAGGAATACCATTGAGTTGATAATTCTCACTCCATACGTGTAGACATAATTCGACGTGATTTTAAACATCTAATGACAGAACTGAAGTGTAACTAATTCTATCATCAAAATCCTTAACATGAACAACCCCTTTAGGGCACAACAGTAAAGTACATTTTCCTATTGTGCTACCTCAAATTCACGACCACAACGGTTTGGCTTCCAACCCTGCCTGGGATAACTACTGCTTGGTTAGCCTAATATTAAATAGTATGTTCATAATAGATAAAAAATAAGGTTAACTGGCTTAAAACTCAACAAACTTTAAGAACGACCACATTAATGGAAAAATTACCAACCAGAGCTTTACAATAGAGTGTGATTTCGAAATAAAAACTTATCTGATAGTACATCACACGCTGTGACCAGTATTTCGACGAGTCTTCTTTCAGAAATCTTCCAATGGGTGTATAATCAGCTCCGGCCCTGAAAAATATTTGTAATGAGTGAAATTTCTCAATCGACCTTCTAAGGAACTAAGGAGGTCGGTGATGTCTAGTACCAAATAACATTTAACTATATTCGTACCTTTGTCTTGTTTCATATACGATGGATTTATAGACATTCATGTCGAATATCCTGAGTTTGTCCTGGATATAGCAATAATCGTGATAATAATTCACCCAAGATTCTGTAATAGGAATAAAATGAAACTAGTAGCCTTCAGTTCTCACGTTAGTGTCACTGAGTGAATGTAACTGATTAGCTCAGATACCTGGACTTTCGGGTGGTGCCATGCATTGAATGGGATTACCGAAATGTTGTTTGGAACCAGTTATCAATACGAAAAAGCCCAATAAATAAACAGTCACTCCAAAGTTTAGACGATCAACAAAATCTTCAGCAGGGTAAGTGTCAACTTTTGACAGAATGTCGAAAACACTGGGAAGGCTCAGCATTGAAATTAGCACTCAAAGTGACAATCCTAAACAGAATCGATTACTTCCTGACAGGAATTAAGGAAGAAAAGAATCTGAGAATCATTACTGCATGTTATAGAAATGCCTGAAGGAATGGAATGTTTCGTGAGGAATGAGCTACCAGTTGATAGACACTTCACTACAAATGAAACCGACTGAAACTTGTTGAAGATGACCAACAAACGAAAAGAAACCTACTATTAAGCTATATAACAAAGTAACCATAAGTCACCATGGACGAAGACGACAGAATGCCGCGAGGAGCCCTGCCGGAAGTGATCGGAAGTGGGCGGAGATATCCCAATCAGTCGATAGCGGCGGCAATTCAAATGTCCAAATTTGGTAGGAACTGCAACACGCCTTGCCTATGGAAGAGGGCTAGGATTGAGGAAGGTGAGATCAGATCGACCATTCACAAGTTGTAGGTCGGGCCTACTTGAGATGATAAGTCGTGTCAGGGTTTGCGTTGTGGTTTGTTCCAGTTAGACCGTGCTGGGTTGGTCGTTTCACAGCCCATACTATAGTTGTATGAAGACGCCGAAACGTTGGCTGAATTAAACTTGCTACCTACCTCGGATTAGCATAATAGTTTAAGGAAATATACCTCAGTGAATTCATTACTTTTCTTTGCTCATTATTTTGCATTGGGGACTAGTGAATTCATTACCGTGTCTCTCCCACTGTTCCATCATTGCTTCAGTGTAGCTGAACGATCAGGCTGTTCCACCCGCACTTAAAACTAAAGCCAGTTTGCTAAAAGTCTTCAAGTTCAAATGTGAGGAACTGCCCTTGTTGACCTGAATCAGGTGTTCTCGAAACTAGATGGCCGACGTTTCGGCGACCTCGCTTTGCTTGCGGTCTGGATGTATTTTAAGTTTTTTAAGCACTTTAAGCTCACTTAATAGCAGTAAAGGAAGAAGGATAGATATTTCAGTTATCCCCAAGATTGCAAAGAGTAATACAACCACAACGATTCTGGGATATTTGCAAAACTCCCGACCGCAGGTGTCTGCAATGGGGATCGAACACGTTATTTCTTTTTCCGGAGACTAACACGCCCACCCCCTCACCATGCGGATCTTCCAGTCTCAGCTTAACTAGGTTCAATGCCGATTTATGGAACTCGGATCAATCCCGTTGACTATTGATTGCTGATGTCACTGGTAAATTAGTTGACAGAAAGAACCGAAGGACCCGCATGGTGTGGTGGTGAACGCGTTTATCCCCTGAAAGGGTATAAGCGTGCTCGATCATCACTACGGATACATCTGCAGGTTTACAAACATTTCAGCATCATTGTAGTTGTATTTTACATAATACCTTGCCGTGAATAACTGTAGTAGGTAAATGAATGCGCTGTTTTTTTGTTAAGCAATGCAGTAGGCATGCATGAATACGCCTAGCAAATACAGAAAGTACGTGCCGAATCAGTGCAGAAGAAACAGGGACTCCATCCTCTGGATCCACCTGCGTCTCAGGGAGGCAAATGTCGCTTTTGGTCCGCGATTAACCCCCTATCCGCCACCTGGCATCGCGCCACGTAGCCTCGCGACTAACCGGCTTGAGATCCCTCATATGAGGGAGATCCGTGGTAATAAATAGTAGGTAGTAGGTAATAAATAAAAAATAGTAGGTAGTAGGTATTAAATAAAAAATTTAATATTGTAAGGAGAATCAACTCGATCAGCATTCTACGACCTTCACACGGAAGACGGAAACTTCAAGCAGCAGGCGAAACAACTCGCAGAACGTTCGAAGATCTTTCGTGGACGATGGATGCGAGGAAAACGAATTGAAAGCAAGAAGTGCTCTAATCCGTATAGTACATGGTCATGCGAAATTACCCACCACCCTGTATATATATAGGATACATATACTCTGGGTATACTAGGGTGGGTGGGTATCTGGATATATACTAGGGTGGGTGGGTGGAATACTTCAATGAGCCTTGTTATCGTGTAGATGTGGTCCATCGTACTAAATCCTTTCCGAAATCCTGCTTGCTCACATGGTTGTCGTTCGTCCAGTGTTCTGTCAATCTTGTTTAAGATGACTCGAGTGAAGAGTTTGCAGACGACAGACAGCAAGCAGATTGGGTGATAGTTTCCTATGTCTTTTTGGACACCCTTCTTGAGGAATAACACGGTCTTGCTGGTCTTCCACTGAGTAGGGACCTTGCACTCAGAGAGGTAACGTGTGAAGAGCCGAGCCAGTGGGCTTACGAGGAGGACTGGCGGAAGGTTCTTCAGATATTCTGATCTTATCCTGTCCGGACCTGGTGCGGTTCGATTTTTCACCGACGAAATGGCATGTCGGATTTCGGAAGGGAGAACCGGTGCAACAGCATATCCATCTTCTTTTATTTCATAAGACGAGAGATAGACGTGGCTATCGAAGAGATCTGAGCGGTAGTCGTGCATGATTTTCTCCATTGCCTTTCGAACTCTCATGGCGCTATCGTGAAGATGTTGAATGAGCCGATCGTATTCTTCGTCGATGTTGTCGACAGCGGCATCTCCCCAACAACCGACTAATGAGTTGAGTAAGTTCCAGATTGTGGTGGTTCTGAGACTTCGGTTTTTGATTTTAGCGGCTTTTTCGCCTTTCCGCGAGAAATAGAATCTTGCACGAAAGAGACGTTGGTCTGATCCCGCGCAGAATTTTAGGACAACAGCGACATCGGTTAGGAAAAACTTTCTATTTACTACGATGTGGTCTATTTCGTTAAGGTACTCTCCATTGGAAGATTTTCACGTCTAGCGTTGAGGGTATGGGTTCTGAAATCGCGAGTTACCATGGATGGTTTTGGTCGCCATGATAAACTCAGAGAGCCGCTCGCCCTGTTCGTCCCGTTCTAATCCGTGGGTCTCAATGTGACGTTCCTCAGGCGATCTTCTTGGTCACTAGGGTGGGTGGGTGGGTATGGGTATCTGGGTATATATAAGGGTCATGCGACTGGTCATGCGAAATTTAAACGTAAAGTGTAAACATATATAGAGAGAGAGAGAGAGGACATACAGAATATAGTCAACATAAGGTGCAAAACACTTCCCACTGCCAAGCGCACTGTAATGGCTTGGTGGATTAGAGTATGATATACCGGATAGTAGTACACCTAAAAAGACAGTGAAGTCTTTCCTATAACTCTGCCACATTAGCTTGACAATCTGACAAAGCACTCTGCCATGTTTTCAACAAAAGTATTCCAGTCATCGAAAACCATCGTGTTCCATAAGAACCGGCTCGTTCATAACTACATAAAGTACCGATTCATCCCAAGTGGCAACCACAAAATTAAGCGTCGCATGCTACTTTGAACAGGTGAACAGGTGACCTGCGTGAATTGGTTTCCACTCGCAGGTCAAGGGAATGACGGCAGCTTTCAATTTTACAGCAACATGTCTCAGCTAAAGGTGAACTCTGCTAATTCAACCAAAAAATTTACTAGCGATTATTATTTTTTATTACTACCTAATATTTGTTTTGTATATAACCCATCTTTCACATATGCTGTTTCGATCCCAGCACTTCTCGCATTCGATTCGTTCCCTAACTTTCATCATCCACAAAGGTCTTCCAGCCTTTTACGTGTTGCTTCAGCTGCTGCTAGAGATATTCTTTTCTTCACGAATATCCTTGAATGCTGGTTGAGTGGATTATTTATGCAGTCTTGAGGTAGCCGGCATTCCCTCTTGCTTTGCACAGAGTGAACATTTTCGGCATAAATTTGGTACCAACTCCAAACCACGGAGAGACGAAAGGTTTGGTGAGCCCGGAGCAGGATCGAACCAGCATCGCGCTCATGATGATCGGCATCACTACCACTGCTCTACTTACTCCCTCACCATTATTATTATTATCATTTATTATTATTAATATTATTGTCTTTATTATTATAGCATCTGTAGCGCAGTGGTCATGGAAGCTCTGCAATACACATAAGATCGATGCACGCGTCAGTGGCTCACTAAGCCTCCTACCCCTCCGAGGGTGGCAAACTGGTACCACACTATTGTGGGAGGATAGCAGCACTGGCTTGATAATTCAATCACCTTTGGCGATGCTAAATGAAATTGAATGCATGAGGCATCCCCAAGGGATTGATCAACCCCAAGAGCTTAGCACATATCTCGCAAAAAACCAAGTTTGTGAGAAAAATTCTTAGTGAGAGAGTGAAAAATTCGAAAAGAAGCTTTATAAAGAGGGAAAGCAGCATGTGTCATCTCAGACATGACGCCAGTCAACTACCAGTCAACCAGTCACGAAACGCTGCTCTTAGCACTCCGACTCAGCAGTCGCAGAAATATTTGTGATCAAAGTTTCAGCTTATTATTTACTACCTATTCTTTTTAATGACAGGGTATGTTGCGAAATAGAACTTGTATAATGCTGAGATATTTGCAAAACTCCGGACCGCAGATGGCTGCCGTGGAGAACAAACGCGCTATTCCCCTTTCCGGGGACTAACGCATTCCCATCATACCATGCGGGTTCTTGCATCATTGAAGCTATAACCACAGCGTTTCAACTTTCATTTACTGCCTATTCTTCTTTCATGGAAGGGCACTAGGTGGAATACAACAACAAGGATGCTGAAATATGGACAAACCTCAGAATCTCAGGTGCGCTTGGAAGACGCGACTACTATTTTTGGAGTCCACCACTCAAACCGGAGTCCTGATTTGTGTTTCTCTCAAACAGCTCTTTACTTTAACGGTGCCATCAACAGTGACGATCTAAGTAGCAAAATCAACCTTGAACCCAATTAAACTCGAACTCTAGTCGAAATCGCGGTATCTTAGCTTTTGCTTGATACCTGTTCTTTATATTTGTAATCAGCCGAAATGCACAGTTCAGTCCTTTGAAAAAATGCATGTCTCCGAAATCTAGGAGAAAACACATAAAAACTTTGGTGCTTTCTACCCAATAGGAAGATTGCGGTTTGCCATGGAGGTTGTGGAGTGTAAAAGATTAGGCTGGAATTTCTCATTATCACAAAGATGCTTTGATAGTGGAATTCAAGAAAACCATTTTAGGATGGTAAACACCATTCTTAGTTAAGTGTCGACGGTCTGCGGCTATGTCCACATGTATTGAACAAGACTTAATATTCATTCACTTCTGGAAGTTTCCAATTCAGCCATCTGTAGGCATTATTAGGGAAATCGATGTATTCTCAACTATAGAAGGGCCAGTCATACATGACTGGTGAGTTTTTTGTTTTCCATTTCTTTTCAGAACACAACGCTAAATTAATGGGGGTATTTTAACTTATTACTTACTGCCTACTTTTTTAACGGCAGGGTTTATTGCGAAATATAACTTCAATGATGCTGAGATATATGCAAAACTCCAGAGTGCATCCTCAGCTTAACTGGGTTCGTTGGCGATTTGGGCTCCCCAGATCAATACCGTTGACGGATGATTGATGATAGCAAAAGATCGATAGAACTAGCTGAGAGACAGGCGAAACGAATGACCCGCATTCTGTGGTGGTGAACGCGTTACTCTCCGGAAAGGACAATAGCGCGATCGTTCCCCACCGCAGACACCTAGTGGACTATTATTTATTCACTTTGATTTCAGGGAGATCCGCGTCGGACCAGATACGTTTGGTGCATTTCGTCAGACAGGTTTGAGAAACAGACAGGTGCAGGTACTACTAGAAAAGCTTCCTTATAAAGTAGATACCACTTCGAAATAAATATCTGTCAATTCAAAGCTTATAATTACGATAATTTCACTAGTTGGAGCTAAGGCATTTCAGCTATTAAATGTAGCCATGGCAATTGTAATCAAAGCTCTGCAAAACATCGAAATAGTTGAACAAGTGAAAAATCAGGAGAATGGAGGCAATGCTAAAGACGCTATGGCTTATAGGGTGTTAAGAATCTTAGGCGAGGGAATTCCCTTTTTTCGCAAATACGGAATCTACTGATGATTCGCCATGAGTCGCACGCACACTTACTGGGATAATTTAAAGCATAACGTTTAACATGCTAGTCAGGCTGCCGTAGAGATACATCAACGTGGACATGTAGAAACCCGCATACGGTTGACCGATTGGTAACGCAAATAGAAAATTGGTGAAGTTATACTTATAACCTACCGTGATAACTGGGTGATAAGGAGCTAAATTTTTGAGCATTTACTGTCGTAAAGGTCATAAAGGTGACGAAACAGTAATCCCAACGAGTTACTTCCCGTAAGTTCGTCTACCTTGCCAGACAATTCATCACGACAGCTTGTTTCGGAAGCAATATTCTAAATGTGTAGTCTGAATGCAAAGGGTGGATAGTGCAGTGTTAGTGATGCCGTGCATTAGAAGCGCAATGTTGGTTTAACCCACCCCAACTTCACCAAGCCTCTCATCCCTCCGGGATAGGGAAGATGGTATCAGACTTACCCTGGAAGGGTTTACTCTTTGCAATCCAACCGGAAACACCCTAGTATGGCTATCTCTGGACTCCGGAAAGAATCGACTGGACCAGCTAAATGTTTTGAAGGGCAGAGGGCGTGGTGGGACCAAAACAATCATCCAATATAAATGTTACGCTCCTCTACCCGCTTCATGTGCCCATTTAAGCTGGCAGAAGCACATAAACTATTAAAACTCTAGTAACTGTGCTTCTATCACGAAGCAAATGGAAAGGGTTCGGAGTAATATTATTTTAATACCTAGTTGGTTTACAAGATTTTCTTGCTTCACAATTAAAGTTTGCTTGTTTTTCTTAAAGTGAATAGAAAAGGATTAATTTATAGCTGGATGAGTTAGCCGATAAGTTTTTGTTTAATGCAAACAAGGCGGAAGTGAAACTGTTAATCAATGTTATTTGTGACCAGGGTGAACTGCTTCAGGATTTTGTTTGCCTCTATGAATTCATCAGAAGAGTACTAGCACAAGACCCTCTGTTCAGCTTCGCCTTCGTCCTGCCATGTTCAGAGAACACATTGCTGAAGCAACCAAGTGCACCTTTCTATTAAAAGTTCGTGATCGCCAAACAGAAGAAGGTGAGGCTCAAGTAAATTTTGCAAGCCAATAGAGAATCATTTTTTTTCGATGACCTATTTTTTTAGAGTTACTAGAACCTGAGCCGTATACGGCAGTTCTGTCACCAAATGAGCGAACACAAGGATTCAAGGTGCCGCATAGTTCCGGCATCGGCACCACATTAATACAAGTTTATCACACTTCTACATACGCGGGTAATTCTTCCATCCTTTATTACAGGAGGCAACAGTTACTTACCAGGAAATCTGATTTTTAAAAATATTGTTAAGGTCGCATATGCGAAATCACAACCACATTATTTATTTCTCCATCGCAGTTCAGAATCACGGAATGGGACCAGCTCGCTCAACCTACTCCACTCCATACAGATTGGCGATTTAGATTACTTGACGATAAGTGTGTATTTTCACTGGTAGAATTGCTTGACACTAAAAAAATGTTGTGGAAATTAGCGCACTGATTCAAATAGTTTACAGGGTTTCTTCAAAATTTTCTTCTCCAGATTTTTTCTAAAAATTGTCGCTAAGAACTGCTTTCGTTCTCTCCAGTAGGTTCTGCGTTCATATCCTTTTTTTCTTGGCCTTCTTCCTATCTTCTGAAATTCCAAATTCGTGTTTCTCTAACTCTGCTTTCTATGCTTTGCTAACTTTGCTAACTTTTTGCTCTATCCTGGCTCTTTTCACCGTCATTTTCAAAATCTACTAAAAATTACTTCCCTTTACGGCGTTGTTTCCAACTTCTCTATCTCCAGGAGCATAATGTCGTCAAATGGCGATTACCTCATTGATTTGGGAGGCATGAAATATACTAGTCGACTTACGTTAATGAGTCAACTGGTTACTATGAATTGTTAATGATTACTTATTGAATAGGTTCCTTCGGTCACGTTGAGATACCAATGCTAGGGCTCTCTTAGGTGTTCATCACAGGCAATCAACAACCTCTGCGGATCAGAAGGAGTTTCTCAGTTACGTATATCATCAATTTCTCAACCCCAGAGTGATGGGCGGCGTCGTTGTCTTCTATAAACACAACTATTACTAAGTTGTATAACTCTTATTAAGTTTAAAAGTAAGTATTAACCGTCTTAAAAATATTCCCATCTCTAGTTTCATAATATCTCCTCATAGTGGAACCTCAGCACCTGTATCACCTGTATCGCCTGTAGTCCCGTTGATCGTCAGTCACTCGAGCGGGCGCCAATAAATCCTCCATTTTTCCCTGTAGCGTGCAAGAGTGGCCCAGTGGGTTCTGCTCGCTCTAGGGACTCGTCGAGCATCATATCTTTCTTCTAAACTCTTCGTGAAGAACTCGAACAATCGAGTCGGTGGTCTTCCAGCAGTACGTTTGACATCCCGAGGAATCCAGTCACTAACAGCCCTTGTCCATCGGTTATCATTCATACGCATTACTCGTTCGGCCCACCTTCGACTGTTTGGCGTATAGAACGGCATCTTTAATTTTTGATCGTTGACGCAGGTCGGAGCTTCCGATCCCATACCTCACTTGTGTGAAACGCGATACTAGCATCGTCCTTTCGACTGCGCGTTCGATAACGCTGAGTGATCCTTCATCCTGCTTAAGTAGCGACAAGGTTTCTGACGCATTCGTTAGCGCAGGAGGAACCGTTGAGTCGAAAAGGTAGGCACGGAGTCGGGTGTTCTTTGTTTTCTTCACTACATCCTCGATGCTCTTGAAAGCTCCCCAAGCCGTTCGTTTCCTTCTGCTCAGCTCTGGAGCTATGTCGTTCATCATATTGCTTTCCCGACCTACATAGACCAAACTGGAGCATTCGGAGATATTCGTTCCGTTGAGCGTGAATGGGGCAAACGAAACCAATCCGTTCTTCATGAACATCGTTTTCTTGAGATGTAGTCGAAGACCAATCTTTCCATACGCTTTATCAAAGTCAGCAAACATACGTTCTGCTTGGCTAATGTCTGGTGTTATAAGGACGACGTGATCAGCAAAGCGAAGGTGATGTAACTGCCGACCATCTATTTTCACTCTCATATTATCCTATTCCAGTGTTCATGTGACGTTCTGGAGGGTGGCTGTAAATAATTTTGGCGAGATTGTATC
>MQTX01000102.1:1274712-1376923 GCA_009735665.1 Angiostrongylus cantonensis
CGTAGCGACCAAGTTTCTGACGCATACGTTAGGGCAGGAAGAACCGTTGAGTCGAAAAGGTGGGCACGGAGTCGGGTGTTCTTTGTTCTCTTCACTACATCCTCGATGCTCTTGAAAGCTCCCCAAGCCGCTCGTTTCCTTCTGCTCAGCTCTGGAGCTAAGTCGTTCATCATATTGATTTCCCGACCTAGATAGACATAACTGGAGCATTCGGAGATATTCGTCCCGTTGAGCGTGAATGGGGCAAACGAAACCAATACGTTCTTCATGAACATAGTTTTCTTTAGATTTAGTCGAAGACCAACCTTTCCACACGCATTATCAAAGTCCGCAAGCATACGTTCCGCTTGGCTAATGTCTGGTGTTATAAGAACGATATCATCAGCAAGGCGAAGGTGATGTATCTGCCGACCGTCGATTTTCACTCCCATATTATCCCACCCCGATGTTCGCATGACGTTCTGGAGGGTGGCTGTAAATAATTTTGGCGAGATTGTATCGCCTTGCCTAACGCCTCTCTTGACGTCAGCGCTAATATCGTTGTAGAATGGTGAAATCTTGGTTGTGAAATTTTTGTACAGCTCACGAAGAATCTTTATGTACTGAGTAGAGACTCCTTGACTACTAAGGGCTTCCAATACTGCTTCTATTTCAATTGAATCAAAGGCCTTCTCTAAGTCGATGAAAGTGAGACAGAGCGGTCTTTTGTACTCTCGCGATACTTCAATGAGCCTTGTTATCGTGTAGATGTGGTCCATCGTACTAAATCCTTTTCGAAACTCTGCTTGCTCGCACGACTGTTCTTCTTCGAGTGTTTTGTCTATCCTGTTTAGGATGACTCATGTGAAAAGTTTGTAGACGACAGACAGCAAGCAGATTGGCCGAGAGTTGTCTATATCGTGTAGGTCGCCCCTCATGTACAACAACACGGTCTTGCTGGTCTTCCACTGAGTAGGGACCTTGCATTCAGACAGGTAACGTTTGAAGAACCGAGCCCGTGTGCTTACGAAGACTGGCTGAAGGTTCTTCAGATGCTCTGGTCTTATCCTGTCCGCATCTGGTGCCCTGTCGCGTGCAAGAGTAGTCCAGTGGGTTCTGCTCGCTCTAGGGACTCGTCAAGCATCATATCTTTCTTCTAGGGTCTTCGTGAAGAACTATGACCATTGGGTTGGTGCTCTTCCTGCAGTACGTTCGACATATAGAGGAACCCAGTCACTAGCAGCACTTGTCCATCGGTTATCTTTCATACGCATTACGTGTCCGGCCCACCTTATCTTCGACTGTTTAGCGTATAGAACGGCATCTTTGATTTTTGATCGTTGACGCAGATCGGAGCTTCGGTAAATCCTGCTTACGTAACGACCTGGTTTCTGATGCATACGGTAGGGCAGGAAGAACCATTCAGTCGAAAAGGTGGACACGAAGTCAGGTGTTCTTTGTTTTCTTCACTACATCCTCGATGCTCTTGAAAGCTCCCCAAGCCGTTCGTTTCCTTCTGCTCAGCTCTGGAGCTATGTCGTTCATCATATTGCTTTCCCGACCTACATAGACCAAACTGGAGCATTCGGAGATATTCGTTCCGTTGAGCGTGAATGGGGCAAACGAAACCAATCCGTTCTTCATGAACATCGTTTTCTTGAGATGTAGTCGAAGACCAATCTTTCCATACGCTTTATCAAAGTCAGCAAACATACGTTCTGCTTGGCTAATGTCTGGTGTTATAAGGACGACGTGATCAGCAAAGCGAAGGTGATGTAACCGCCGACCATCGAATTTCACTCCCATATTATCTCATTCCAACGTTCGCATGACATTTAGAAGGGTGGCGGTAAATAGTTTTGGCGAGATTGTATCGCTTTGCCTAACTCCTCTTTCGACGTCAACGTTAACATCGTTGTAGAATGGTGAAATATTGGTTGTGAAATTTTTGTATAGCCCACGAAGAATCTTTATGTACTGAGTAGGGACTCCTTGACAACCAAGGGCTTCCATGACTGCTTCTATCTTAATTGAATCAAAGGCCTTCTCTAAGTCGATGAAAGTGAGACAGAGCGGTCTTTTGTACTCTCGCGATACTTCAATGAGCCTTGTTATCGTGTAGATGTGGTCCATCGTACTAAATCCTTTTCGAAACTCTGCTTGCTCGCACGACTGTTCTTCTTCGAGTGTTTTGTCTATCCTGTTTAGGATGACTCATGTGAAAAGTTTGTAGACGACAGACAGCAAGCAGATTGGTCGATAGTTGCCTATATCGTGTAGGTCGCCCTTCTTGAACAACAAGACGGTCTTGCTGGTCTTCCACTGAGTAGGGACCTTGCATTCAGACAGGTAACGTTTGAAGAGCCGAGCCCGTGCGCTTACGAAGACTGGCTGAAGGTTCTTCAGATGCTCTGGTCTTATCCTGTCCGCATCTGGTGCTGTTCGATTTTTCACCGACGAAATGGCAGGTCGGATTTCGGAAGGGAGAACCGGTGCAACAGCATATCCATCCTCTTTTATTTCATAAGACGAGAGATAGACGTGGCTATCGAAGAGATCTGAGTGGTAGTCGTGCATGATTTTCTCCATTGCCTTTCTGAACGCTGTTATTGTTTCATGTGAGCTTCGGAGTGCAACCATCTTGGCCTTGTAGTTGGCGAAGCTTCGGCGGGCTTTGCGAATGCTTTTCCCAGCCTCTTCAGCTTCGATTATTACTGCTGCTCTTCTCTCTTTAAGATTTTCATTTATCGTCTGTCTGCATTGTTTCACAAGCTCGGACGTTAGTTCGCGGTTGCCTGCAGCTCGTGCGATTCCACGCTGGCGGGTTAGCACGAGAGTTTCCGGAGACAAACGTCTCTTGGTGACTTTCGAACTCTCAGCTTTCATGGCGCTAAAGCGAACATGTTCAATGAGCCGATCGTATTCCTCGTCGATGTTGTCGTGAACGGCATCTTCCGAGAACGGCATCTTCCAGACGGTGGTCTGATCCCGTGTAGAATTTTGAGACAACAGCGACATCGGTGAGGCAAAACTTTCTACTTAGTATGATGTGGACTGTTATGGTACTTTCCATTGGAAGATTTTCACGTCCAGCGTTGACGGTGAGACTTCTGGAATTGCGAGTTACCATGGATGGTTTTGGTCGCCATGATAAACTCAGAGAGCCGCTCACCCTGTTCGTTCCATTCTAATCCGTGGGTCCCAGTGTGCCGTATTTCTTGGTCCAAACTTGGCATTGAAATCTCCAATGATGACCTTGAAGAATATGTGGTCTTCTCTGTAGAACCTCTCCAAGTCCATGTAAAACGCTTCGACTTCTTCTTCGTCATAGTTTGATGTTGGCGCCTAAACGACGAAGACTGTCAAAGCCGGTGTTGACCCACATCTTTTTAATCGTAAACGTCCGATTCGGGTTGTAAGCTGTTCGAATGAATCGATGTTCATGGACAAACTCGTGTTGACGAGAACGCCGACACCGCCTACGCCTCTACTGTCGCATGTTCCGAGGAAAAGTTCTTCTCCAGTGTCATAGACGACGTTGAATGGGTGGCGTCGTCTCGTCTCGGCCAGGCCGATGACGTCGTACCTTATCATTCTTGCTCGCATGAGCAAGTCTTCTATCGGGGACTCGGAGGCAAGTGTACGTGCACTGTAGGTACAGATCGTCACCATAGTTTTTGATCCATGCAGCTTCCATTGGCCCTGAGATTTTATCAGCCTCTCCGTACTCGTCCTGCCCAACTCTGCGAAATTGGGGGCTCTTTCGGGGTCAAGGGGATGAGGCCCATTTTTTTTCACTGTATTTAGCATATTTGATACCCACGTATAGCTTGCTGGGCTGTGAACGTGGGGGCTGGTTATACTCACGGGTAGCTTGCCAGGCTCTTCCAGAGTGAACAAGGAGCTTATTTGTTGGAGGCGACTCCTAACCGCCTCCCATGTACTTTCCTGTCACTTGATTGCAGGTTTTTGGTCGAATTGACTCGTAGAATACAATCCGCATAAAGCGAGAACGCACCCACACACGCATGCATGAATACGGCTAGCAAATACAGAAAGTATGTGCCAAATCGGCGCAGCAGAAACAGGGAGTCCATCCCCTGGATCCACCTGCGTCTCAGGGAGGCAAATGTCGCTTTTGGTCTGCGATTAACCCCCTATCCGCCACCTGGCAACGCGCCACGTAGCCTCGCGACTAACCGGCTTGAGCTCCCTCATCCCTCGAGGAACCTCAACAGTGCTCAATAATATATTTATTATCGCTGTCAAGGCACTGGGTGCCTCTATCCATGGGTTGCGGTCACAGTGAGTGGGTGAGTAATCAAAGTAAGGTCCTTCTGATAAGGCTTTTCCTAATCACTCGGCTTTCGCAACGTATGTAATCAAAAAGCTCTGAATAGAATTTATAGACGCATGATGGCTAAAATAACAAAAAGTCCCGTGTATAGCCCAAAATAGCGGCGACGGTGTCGTGCCCGCATGCTTTGATGTTTAGGTCCTCCCACAACTTCGCGATCGTGTGTCGTGACGGACAGATGTTCGCATCGAGAGAAGTGCTCTACTTTTCTTCTCCATTTTTTCGTGAATTCTTCAATGGAACTGGACGAGAGGCAGAGAAAGTGGAGTTTTTTGATGTGGCTGTCGAAGCTGCAAAAACGGTTATTTTTTAAACAAAGACCGTTTCTTATTGATGGAATGTCGATGGATCCTATTTGTTGCTCGATCTGTTCGCGTCTTTAAAAAGAAACCGCTTTATTTTCCTCTACAGTCTATCGTTTTCCAATGCATGCTTATTAAATTTAAATATTGTAATTCAACGAATAGCACTGTTGATGGGTTGTTCAGAAACGAATGAGTTCTAAAATATCTATCGTTTGAATAAATTTCTTACCAATAAAATATTCTTTGTATTTTGCAAATTATTTTTCATAGAGAAAGCCGGTTTTCTCTTCTTTCTAATATGTTTTTACATTTTTTCAAAATTCGAAATTTTTTCTTACCAATCTTCTCGATCTTCAATCTTCGAGCACCTTGAGCTTTGTAGTTTTAGATGTCAAAAACGATTTTTCGACAAATTTTCTTTCATGAGTGCAGCAGAGACGGCTCGAAATATTGATGAGGTTTGGGGTGAAGAAGGTCCCGTTGGTGAATTAACAATGTGAACATGGGTCGGGAAATTCCGGCCTGTTGACTTCGACCGACCATAAATTGAAGGCGCTAATGGAGGCAAACACGTAAACAACTGTTCGACAGCCTGGAGAGCGGCTTGGTGTAAGCACACGAAGATTTTCCACTCATCTGAATCTCATAGGAAATTCAAAGAAACTCGACAAGTGGGTGTCGCATGAATTGAACGATAATAAACATAATCGCCGTTTTAGAGTGTCTCCTATTCTTATCGTGCTCTTATTCTGCGCAACAAAAACGACCCTTTCTTTGATCGAATGGCGACGTGCGACGAGAAGTGAATTTTGTGCGGCATCCGACGACGTTCGGCCTAATAGTTAGAATTGCATCGAAAAGGTTATGGTGACTATTCGGTGGTCTCCAGCCGGGCTGATTCACAGCTTTTTGAATCTGGGTGAAACGATAAGGGCTGAGAAGTATTGCCCGCAAATGGTCGAAATGTACCGTAAACTTCAACAGATGATACCTTTAACGAATTCGTCGCTTTTAGAGCATTTGAATTTTCTACAAATAGATCAAATAAACTCTCTTCTCGTTGACAGAAATGCAAATATTCTTTTTGATTAGTGAAGTTTTGTTTGAAACAAGTCGTGACATTTTAAATAGTACGGTTAAAAACGCTCATTTATTTCTGAACAACCTAATACTTTCTAGTGAAGCATCATGTTGTATCATCATTTTACGAAAAATAGAAGCCTAAAAAAGGCTTCTAATTTAACTTCTAATCTTGTAGACCAGTGGTTACGTATCTCGCCCACGCTTCTATCGCTAGAGTACGTGGCGCGTCCTCAGATTGCGAATTTGGGATTGTAAAAGAGCAAGCAATTTTGTAATTGCTCTGAAGCGCGAGTAGTTTTCGAGTATGGACTTTCTACTTCATCTTTGCAGAATTGACATAACTTTCTGTCTTCGTATATGTATTCTATTCATGCCACCTTATATGCTGCACCCAAATTTAGCCACAAAATCGGGTTTGCAAGTGGTTAATCAGGTAAGGCCGCGAAAGGATGTGTTTTTACCACCTGCGGAGAAGAAGCGTTAGCGATTGGGCTCACGAGATATCAAAAACACAACAACAAAGCCACCCATCTTATAGCCAAACCTCTGCGAGAATATCATTGAAGGAAAACATAATGGTAATTGAATCCATGGAGCGAACTACACTTGCATCAAAAGTGGCAAAATGGAGACGTTGCTGATTCGTACTTGAGTATTTTGGTTAAGAATGGTAGAACTGGTGTCGGCATCAATAAAGGATTTCAAATGTTTATAAATAGGTAGTTTTCAGGTTAGAAAAGTCTAGCATCATGTCTTCTAACTGGTTTGTGTGGTTCGTCATGCAAGTGATTAAGTGTTAGAGTAGGGATGTGAGCTGGGAAAAAAAGTTATTTAATGATAAATTTCATACAAGATCAATCTTGGAAAGCGTAGTTATGGTTGAAATTCACGACCATTGAATATGTAAACTGTGAGCTTTCTCATTTCTTTTTCTGATTGTGGAGTATTTCATGCATCAATTTAGGTCATAGCATACATGGTAACGTCGACCTTTTCGGCACCCGCGTCCATCTCTCCATCGCTCGCAAAGGAGATCTACAATCTTGCGAATAGGTTTTTTTTAAAGAAGGAATGCGGAATAATGACGGAACTTTCCTTATTTTCTTATCTTTCAGGCTTGACGTTATGCAACTCAGCGGTTTAATGGTTGCAGTGGAAAGACTTAGTTACCTGAACGTAATAGAGGTGAGTGCTACTCGAAACTAAACAATCCCAATGAAGGACTTTTGTGTGCTCTTGAATATGACAGTCTGCAGACGATAGTGACGTTGTAGAACAGCATACTGTTCTGGTCTTGCAAATCACTGGTGGTAGAATCACTTCTCTTTGCTTCAACAGCCAAAAGAGATGGGTATTGCCGAAATGTCAGGCATTGAGTTAGCATAGCTGGTTTCCGTTTAGTTGAGCTAGTTTATAATTTTATGTACGAATCTCCTGGCTGAGGCTGTGTTATAGCTCAGTGTTTGTTTTCTATAACACTTTATCTTTAGCATAATGAAGAGATGAACGTACTGATCGAGTGGTTTCTCACAGCACATGAATGCCATATGAACAGGTTACAAAATGCGGCCGTCGCCTATCTTACGACATATCATCAAAGGCAGTACATCACTGAGTATGGTGACAGAGAAGTATGTGCTTAAGTTTGTTCACTTGAATGTTCTTGACATGACCAATGCTGACATCCTAAAAATTCTCTTATAATGCCACTAAGATAGCATTTGATAAAACCAGCTTCTACTGAAATTTCTCAATCCATAGACAAAACTATCATTCAAGTGCCTTATGGTTTGTTGCTTAAGAGTTAGCGAAAGACACTTGACACTTGACACTTGAATGGTCCGTCCCCACTGGTTGTGCGGGTCCCATCATAATTTCCATTTTTCGGAAATTTGCTGGTTAAACCATTGTTGTTCCCTGGAATTCCGAAGTCAGCCTGGCCAAAATCTGCCCAGGTCTTCACCGCCGCAGGCAGATGCTGCCCTTGTGGTTCAGAGCAAGATTTGTCACCATGCGACTTTGATACCAGGACGGTGACGGATCCTGGTATTGGTTTACTCTTAGCTGGACTACCTGATGGAAACGCCAAACTCATTCTCAGCTTGGGAGACCCTGCCAGGCGATGAATTCCCCGCTGTACATCGCAGTTCGACATCCAGGAACACCTCCCAGCCACGATGAGGCGGTAAACCTTTGGGAGATTAGTGAAGGAACAAGGCGAATGTGTTGACAAGATTTGTGAGCTATTCTAGCCCATTTCCACTTTGGGAAACTGTGCATAATAAGAATTGTCGTAGATTTTGATGCTTTAATGTTTTATAGAAACATTACCGCTTGCTACAAATTCTTTGCAAATTTACTCCTCACGAAGACGGAAACTGCTTTGCAGCTTTTTAGGTGTATGCTTTTTTCCAGATACCTAACCCTCGTCCTCCATCTGAACGTCTCAATCGAGGTCACGGAGGATTCCGAACAACGCCACATGTAAAACTCTTTCCGAAATCCTACTATTTGTGCTTTTTTTTAACTATTTAAGACAGGCTAAAAATCATACAAAAGCTATTTCAGCAACGAATCTTGAATGCCCAGTTCAGTGTGAGCAGTGTCCGAGAAGTTCGCATGGTGATGACATGATCATAGGTTTATTAAATAAAAATTTCATTCACGCAATATACATGAGCAGTAGAGTGGTAAATGGATAAATTTCGAACGCATTTCAAGAAACATAGGGGCCAGTACAGCACAGCTGTTAAAGGTGCCCTCAAATACACATTGAGTAAGTCTGTTTCTGGTTCCACCCTTTGCCCAGGCTTCACCAAGCTTTCCATTTTTCTGAGGTTGGCAAATTGATATCAAACTTATCCGTGAGGATAAAAACACTGCCTGAATATACTGATAGGGCACGGCAAGTCAGTGTATAGACCAAATTTGCATCCAATCACCCTTACTGTGCTACGAATGGATTTGAGTGCACCTCCCATCACTCAAGAATATATCAACGCTGAACGGTTTATCCTTCACTCGTTTCCATTCCAAGAAACATAAAACATTTGCATAATGTGGAATTTTGAGATGGAAGGCGGCGTTATTATTTCGTTGATTGGAGTCCTCAGAGGTTGCTTAACCATCCACAATAACGTGGACATTTCTAAGCTTTTGTTTCTCACCTTTATCGGTTTTTACCTTGACGCCGAATGGTATGAAATCCTTTAAACATTATTTGTGTGTCGTTCATGAATGAAAGGACAGAGTTTTTCTCGTTTTGATTTTGGTGTGATCAGTTCAGTCGGTAGAGTATATCTGTGCGTTTGTATAAAATACAAATCCCTGGCCAAATGACCTCACATTTGCTAAGAAGCGCAATCGAGAGTTAGCAAAGCTTCCGCTCTTTTTCATGAGGAAGTAAATAGTCATAGATCTTGAGGTCTTTCGAAAGTCGAAGAGATTCACATTTTCCTCACAGGACATTGGTGAAGAATTGCGGCCTCCCACAAATGCGCTTTACATGATGTGGTCCTGCCGTTGGCAGCTCATGGCCGCTTTCTGTGCTTAAGAGGCATCATGTTTTGAACATTTTGTTGTCGATATTTTGTTAAATGCAGTAATGTATTTAATCTCTGGTTGTCGAGTTTTGTCATAATATTTGGTATCTTTCTGCACATTTTTTTTTGCACTCAAAGATATGCGTTTATATTATTGACCTTACACGAGGTTGATGGAGATGCTTATTCAGCTAACGTTTAGACCTCTTCGTCTTCACCAGAGTCGACGATCCTTGTCGATGCTTCACAGTTGTTCTTCTTCTCGACGTGGTGTCTTCGTCTCGCATTGAACCGGATCTTTTTCAGTTGAACACGACGAATGAGCAGATGAGAGAGAGCTCAATGAGAGCTGAATGCTCATTCGAGATGTTCAACTGAGGAAGATCCGGTTCGATGAGAGGCGAAGACACCACGTTGAGAAGAGGAACAACTGTGGAGCACTGACAAGGATCATCGGCTCTGATGAAGACGAAGCCGTCGAAACTTAGCCGAATTAGGATCATTTATCAACCTAGTGTAAGCTCAATAACACAAATACATGTTGTTTATTATAGTACCGAGGTTAAATGACGATCGATTTCAAAATTATTAAAAGATGATGCTTCTAAAATTACCCTGTTGATAACTCCCTGAACACGTAGTGATGAACACTGATTTTCCGACCCAAGTATAAAGAAATGGAGTACTTTGCGATGTTCACTGAGTATCTGCAGTGAACGGTGCATCAGCAGCAAATTCGTTTCTCAAGAAGGTTGTTAAGAATGATTCGAGTCAAGAATTTATACACGACAGACGGTGCCCAGAAAAGGCGATAGGATTTTGAAGTTTTTGTGAGCTAGAACACAGTGGTGCAAGTTTTGAAATGCCTGGGAACTTCGACGTGATAAGAAAGGAAGTAGATGTGGATGCCGAAGAGACTGCGTAGATATCGTAGATTACGTTCTCAAGTCCTTCTAAAGGTAATAGACATTTTGTCTGCACATCTCGATTGATGGTGATCCTTCGCCTTTGTTGACAATATTGGAATGAACAAACTTCTCAGATTCTTTAGAGTGCCAGGCACTCTTGGTGACTTTTATCTGCAGTCCGTTCTTATCGAATCTCCACCGAAATTTGCAAGCACGAGCACAAATTGGTGATTTTCCACAGCGTGTGTAGCCCTTTGAGTTGTAGTTGTGGAACGCTAGTTCAAGCATTTCCAGAAACATGCGTCTGTTTATGAATGTTTTAGCACTACCGTAAAGCTGTGGTGTGAAGCAGTCGAATACAGTTTCACAAACTCGTTTCTGACTTCTGATCTTCATTTTTTTAACGAAAAAAAGGGACCTTGTGATGTTCTGCTCTGCATCAAACTGTGGTCGTTTCTTTCGCGTATAAAACGGAAATGTAAAATAAGCCGATATAACCTATGCATGCTTTTCCGCGCTTAGTTTTAGGTGTGACGGTTGATGTGTACTAGTTGGTACCATCTCGTATTTTTTGTATTTTTTCAGAACTTGTTCTTTCTAAGCTTCACTCTGTCTGTTTCTTTTTTACTTCAACGATCATCGATCGTACCACCATCTGCGTATCATATTTTGCATATGCTTTGGAAATAATGGAGAGGTTAACAATGTAAAGATAGCTATATTTATTTACAGAATCTAATCACACGTTACGATGAGCAATTTTTCAAAGGCAACAACTGGTGATGGACACACTGGGCGTCGTCAAGCACATAGAACTACCAGTAGCAGCGAATTCTTCAACACAACAACTGTATAACAGAGTTCAGAAACAAGAAGCGAAAAGATATGGGAGCTCGAAACGCCAAATGAGTCAGAAGGAAATGGACGTACGAATTACGATGAGTATCATAAAGCGTAGTGCATAGACTAGAGTGGTCGGGTCACGATTCTCCTTTTACTCACGAAAGGAGAAGCACGACATCAGACAAGCAAGCTAGACGGTGTGTAAGCAATCGATATCACTACATCTACACGAATTACATCATTAACCGAAGGTCGATCGCACGATCTGCTTATCGAAATGTCAAGCAGCAGCGATCAGCACCATTGCTTCACAAGCATCTTCATTTCATGGGCCGTCTTGGAGACGGCAATGATGCTATCGATCATTCCTTGCATACTCTTCAACTCCGGATACTGAAATATTGTAAATGTAAAATGTAGGTGCAGAAAGAAAGAACTCTTTCCAGAGCTCAATAACCTTGAGCGACAGTGATTCACACATAGGTTTTGGAAATAAATTCATAAAATATTGTACTTAGCACAACAGTTCCGATGTATAACTTTGTGAGGCATCCAAATGAAACGTTTTCTGCCACCGCTTTTCCGATGAAACACATACGACGCCCTTCGTCAAAGGTGCTCCACAAAAATTAACCCGCCTTTTTCCGTACTTTTGTTCTCCAACTGGTTTTTTTTGCGTATTTTATCAGCAATAAATTTGTTTTTAATATCCTATATGTCCTCTGCGCCTCCTTATGTACCTTTCAGCGCTTTTAGCACGACATCAGACAAGCAAGCTAGACGGTGTGTAAGCAATCGATATCACTACATCTACACGAATTACATCATTAACCGAAGGTCGATCGCACGATCTGCTTATCGAAATGTCAAGCAGCAGCGATCAGCACCATTGCTTCACAAGCATCTTCATTTCATGGGCCGTCTTGGAGACGGCAATGATGCTATCGATCATTCCTTGCATACTCTTCAACTCCGGATACTGAAATATTGTAAATGTAAAATGTAGGTGCAGAAAGAAAGAACTCTTTCCAGAGCTCAATAACCTTGAGCGACAGTGATTCACACATAGGTTTTGGAAATAAATTCATAAAATATTGTACTTAGCACAACAGTTCCGATGTATAACTTTGTGAGGCATCCAAATGAAACGTTTTCTGCCACCGCTTTTCCGATGAAACACATACGACGCCCTTCGTCAAAGGTGCTCCACAAAAATTACCCCGCCTTTTTCCGTACTTTTGTTCTCCAACTGGTTTTTTTTGCGTATTTTATCAGCAATAAATTTGTTTTTAATATCCTGTATGTCCTCTGCGCCTCCTTATGTACCTTTCAGCGCTTTTGGAACATGTCTAACTCTTGTGTTCGATCAAAAAGAAAGTTCCAGATGCATGTTTTTCAGCATTTGGTAAAGCTTTATTACATATGCAAAGAATACTTCGTACAGCTAGCATATGTATCAACTTAGTTGGATATTTGGATGGCTCGTCCTCACCGGTTGCGCGGGCCCCAGCATAATCTCCATTGTTTTCGGAGTTTTGCGGGTCTAGCCATTGCTGTTCGCTGCAGTCCCGGAGTCAACTACGCCAAAGTCTGCTCTAGGTCACCACCACAGGCAGTCGCCATCCTTGTGGATGAGAGGAAATTTTTCACAATGCGACTAGTTTGGCACCAGGAAGGTGACGGATCATCGTATTGGTTTACTCTTAGCTGGGCTTCCTGATGAAATGCATGACGCCTTCTCAGCTTTGGGGACCCTGCCAGGAGGATGAATCGCCCCGCTGTACAACACAGCCTGACACCCAAGAACAGCCCCCAACCACGATCAAGTGGTAAACCGTTAGGAGGATATGTTTCAGCACATGAAGCAATTCGAAAAAAGATTTTTTATACACATCTGAGCTCCCAATAGAGCTTTTCGTGGACGATGCTCGCCAGAAAACTTGTGTCAGATAAGCATCAAATGATTAGAAAAAAGTGTAGAAGGTCCTTGGTGGAGAGAAAAACGACGGAAAAATTCATCCTATATGATGGATCTCGACACCAGTAGATCAATACACATGTTTTGATAGCAACCATACGACTAACGCATTGTGCATGAATTCCACCTTTGAGAAAGGTAAAACTTTTGTCATGGAGCTTAGATAAACATCCTCAGCAGAGTTCTAAAGTACGCGTTTAAATTTTCCAAGAAAAAAAAGGGATTCGTTTTGGAAATTTCAGAAAGTGAACCTCCTCTGATGCGAGTTTCATGGCTTTCACGCATTCCTTGAGCAATTCGCATAGTCGATCAGCACACTGCCGTAGGCTGAGACTGACAGCTCGGTCCGACACACACTGCGAGACAGTGTCCCCGATGTAAATCAATTTGTGAGCCGCCAAAATGATCTGAATTCGAATAAACACTTCTGTTTTGAAAACCATCACAAACCATAACATACCAGTTTTCCTTTTTGAACGAAATCTCTAGGCGGCAAGTTGTTCTCCACCGTACCTAAAAAATCCTCAACAGCTAATGAAAGCGACTCTATATGTTGATCGAGTTGTGGAGCGTAGAAGCGAGCAAGTTGACGATCCTGAACACATGATTTGACTGAAGGCGACATGGAAACATGAAATATGAACCTCGCGCGGTTATGAAGAAATGTGTCACACTATTTAATCCTCAGTGGCGTCCGTATGGAATGGCGCCTAGTTCTCCACCAGATGCGGCATGAATCGCATTTGACCCACGCGCAGTGGAACCCAATACCCTTCTCAACATCAATAGTCCTCTGTCTTATTCTATCAGCATAAAAGGTAAAGAAAGCCGCGATAGTCATGCACTTGCATTTGTCCAGCTGAGAGATCTCTATTTCACAAGTCCTCTTTCGCAGGGCTCACTTACACGAAGAGTGTCGTCCCAATACAATTTTTTTCTTAAACTGTGTAAAAAGAAAAGCTCTACTCGCTTCAAGGTCAAAATATTCCATAATGGAAAAGCATCGATCAAACACAAAAGACATTGCTAAAAAAGATTTGCACCATACAAGAAGCAACGGCAAAAAAGTCATTTCTGACTAATGTTGGCGAAAACCGCCCTGAAATTTTAAACCTATTGTGGCCCGTGTAGCCGCGAATATGCTTAATTTGTCAGTGTGCAACAAGGTTTTGTTAATAAAATGGACTGCTGATAAACTCTCTAGCGATTTCTTCCTTTCTTGATGTTTTTGAAAAGAAGAGAGCGTTCGTCATCGACCAATCACTGAGTAACGCAGCATTATTCATCCCCAAACGTATCATCGCAGACGCAACTGAATGCACATCTGGCCTACCAAACGACCTTCGGTGGTTTATCGATGTACCAGTCAAAATCAAAGACAGTACTGACTCCAATTCGTTGACCCCGCGAAGACGGGAAGGCTTTGGATTACTCTTGGGTGAACTTTCGAATGGAAATGTTGAACTCTTTCTTAGCATGAATGACCTTGGTGAAAGAGAATTCAGTTAGACAGCTAGTAACATCTTCATCAACGATGTGACGTATGAATTCATGGAATAGGAAAGAGGAATGGAGCGACTATTTAACTGGAACTCTATCAACCTCACACTGACACGAAAAAGTTTTCACAAAAGACATTACTTTTCTGGGAATAGAGGAAGCAACATTAGTAAAATAAAGTACCACTATTTTGTCGCATCATTTCCATCCGCATTAATTAAGGTTAATAAGTATCCCGTCCAGCTTGAATGTAGAAAGTCTAGTCACATAACGAAGCGTCATAAGAAAGAACTTACCCTGTACATCATTATAATGATTTAATACAGATTTTGAAAAAATATAGGATTTCCAGCTAAAAATACTAGTCAAAATTTGACTGTGAAAAACAGTACATCTTTGGAAGTTTTTTTCTAGATATTTTTTATTGACAAATTCGCTACTACACAGGTTTTCAAGACGCATGTATCACAATGGTTAGAGGTGCCCTGCAGTACACACTGCGTCGATTACTGGTTCGATCCTGAATCCCGGGATCACGAAACCTTCCGTTTCTCTGGGTTAGTCACACTAGTAGCAGGTATGTCTGGGACGATAGCAGCACTGACTTAATACCCAGATATGCATTCATTCACCTCTAAGAATGCTTAATGAAGTCGAACGCATAACGTATCCCTCGGGAATTCATCAAAACCGGACGCCTTATACTTCATATAGGCATGCGAATAATATAATACGCGAATACACTATTAAAGGCTACTAGCGTTTGTTATCACACCGTAAATGTGATTAAAATAAAATCGTACTTCATCACTTATCCCGTTATTGACTGTGTTATCGACACCTGCATTCGATCGTCCGGGCACAGTGTCGTCCAAATAGGCGTAGTCCTGGAATTCGGTGATTTATGTGAAAGAAAATCCTCTCAAGGTGAAGCAAAAGCTAAAGAAAGTGGAAAAAATACGAGAAAATACAGAATTTCTCAACAAAGTAACCACATAGTGACACGTTTTCAAGACTTCTACCTGATAGAGACTTTCTCGATCACTAACAACCGATTCCAGGTCGTCCTCTTCGATGATTCTGGTCTCCTGCAGGCGATGAATCGGCAACTGGGCTGGACCGTTTGGTGCTACGTCTCTGTTCGGTGAGCGCTTCGAATACGCAGAATTCGAGTCATGCAAGGACGAAACGGACGGACGATCGCATAGCTGAACTATTTTATCCAGTTTTTAAATTAGTAGCCAAACTATTGAAAAATTAGTGGTAGTTGTGCTAAGAGGAAAATAACAGATCTATCACTTGGGAATATTGGTAGAACAACTCGTTAGAATGAACTGAATTCTAGCATATGATTTGGTACACGAAATGACTGGTTGGATGAAGGTCAAAGTAAAAAAAAAGTGTGAATCTTCCAATGTGGAAATAAATTTATTAGTCATCACAATTTTATCAAGTTTATGTGAAGAACTAGAAACTGTAGGTGACTTAGCGGAAATCAACGGATTTTCCTCATTTAGGGAATTTAGGGAATCCTGAGCCAGAAAGACGCTTATATATGCTGTGTGATCTTAGGTGACCAGAGAGACAAATAGATTTGAGGGATGAATTTCATTTCGCTGCCGGATTCACCTATACCGCAATCATATCCATCCATGCACTAATGCTCTAGCAACTATTCTCCGAATAGTTACTATGCTTTCATACTACCTACCGCACGTTCGTGTACTAATGACCACAGCCACTGTTCCTCATATCACTCGGAAATCTTGGAGCATGTATACGTTTTCATTTCATTCATTGCTTTGCTTGGCACAAACAGGCTCTGTTATGCAAACCTTTTTGTGTAATGGGAGCTTCTTGTGTGTTATTTCTGTTGAAAGCCTTCGCGTGTGCAATAACACGAATGGCAAAAGTTGTTTGGGATCTGGTTATGAGAGATTTGGAAACGATATCCAAGGAGAGAATTCGAGAAAAGTTCTGACCTGTGGCGCACACCGCCTCCTACAGAAGATATTTGAATGGTCTCGTAAACTGCTATCCTGTTCGTCCAATTAGGGCCTTTAAGGAGCTCCTGTTCATCTTATGCATTACGCCGTGTAGATAATCCAAGATGTTTACTTGTATTGCACGTAGTCACTATTGTACATTCACTGTCATGCACCTTTAACGTTAACCACAGTGTGCGTCCATTATAAGTCAATGTTATCGCAAGCTTACGTGTACCTTGACATGTTAACCTTGTCGCAGTGTTTTACAAGCCAACATGTGTTCCATAATACGATAATCTCATCACAATGTTATTAGGAGCTTGCATGTATTCCTCTCAACATATTAACCTCACGTACGTGTTGCAAGGCGCAGTGGTCGGAGGCGCCCTGCACCACACACGTGGAATCGATTCACGCGCCCATGGCCCACCAAGCCTTACATCCCGCCGGAGTCGGAAAATTGGTACCAGACTTGTTTGGGAGGTTAGCAGCACTGGCTCGATACATAGGTAGACCACCGCGAGTTATTGTAAAGGCCAGATATGCATTCAATCACCTCCAACAACATTTGATGAAGTCGAATGCTGACGCATCACCCCTCAGGGATTGATCAACGCTAAGAGCTTTATCCTTTATCCTTTAACATATTAGCCTCATATGAACGATATCACAAGCCTACATATGGTGCGTAATCCTACCGTATTGCCATTCCGTAACCTCAAGTATTAGAGCCTCACAAGAATGCTTTGATGTGTCCACCTCTTGTACCACCATTGACGTATTCTATATGCCCATAGCACTGCTCCACTATTCTGTAGCAAAGCTACTAACCAGTCCTACATTCACTTATTGATCATGTTACCACAATGCCTCTAGTATTGTCCCGGTGTTTGTACCCCGTTATTCTTGTTCTAGTATTGTTACAAACAGTTTAAACACCCACGTTTGACTTATAACTCTGTGACAACGTCGAAGAAGGTCTGCGTGGCAACTTCCTACGATGTGGAACATTGTTATTAAAGGTAGTGGTTATTCGGTGTTGAAAAATGTCTCGAAGACCCAATTTTCCACTAGAAACTGTTAAATTCTGGTGCATCGGCCTAACTACCATAGATGTTGGTACACTACCTTTCAAGTTGATTCGACCAAAACCTTATATTAAAACGAATTAGAAGTATATGTAGGTGGTTTGGGATTGTGTTAAGGCGAAAGATTAATATACACTTCGCGGAAGCTTTAAAAGCTATCGATGAGTATATCTGGCAAACCCTTATAAGCGTCCCGTGGCTGTACGCGAAAAACGTGGTAAAAATAGAAAGCTTAATACGAAATATTCTCTTCAGAGCAACAGTAATAAATTGGAGCGACCTGGCGAAGGATAGGGATGAGTAGACAATTCGCTGGTGCCTACTCCGTCCACTCACAGGATTAAAAGTAGCACAAATAATCAATTAGAAGCCGAACATTACCTCATCAGCAAAGGTAACACGCCCTTTCGGTTTGTCTCCGTTGTGTTTAGTCACCAAAATCGACGACGGTTGAGAAGAATCGGATGACGTCACGGTGGAGGTGGACGACGACGACAAACGTTTTGTCTCTTCCATGAAAGGTGGTGATCTATAATGTCTACGTTTTCCAGCTCATTTCCGAAATAATCTAATATTTAAAAAAAAATAAACCTTCAAGAACAATTGTACTGCATTCAAGCACATGTATATGCATATCATGCATATATATATTAGAAAGCTATAATTTCGCTGCCGTAATTCATTGAGCATTAACATTGATCATCTACGTACCCAAGTGAAATCGCCAGCCGATCCGGAATCCGCGGATGGCTAAGAGGAATGGGTGCAGATGTCTCTACTTTGTTGCTCGCCAACGGACTGAGAAATATAATCGTTGATGACGGAACCAGAAGTTGTGTCCATTGCAAAAGTCGACGACAATCGGCGGGAACCTGAAGGCGTTTTTAGTTCTCCAGTGAAGGAAAAGGTCGTATTAGTATTTAGATATTTAAAACATAGTTGTTATTAGCGAACTTTAGAACTGTTCTCTACACAACTGACATAGAAACGACAAACATTTTCAAATATTTTCCAAGAAGAAACAAAATTCTGTCTTAAATCAGATTAAATGCTGATTTTCCGAAAGCAGCAGATCACTTTTATGTCTTCATTTTTTTCTCCACTCCCGTTTTTCTAATAGCCAAGCGGATGAGCAAGCAGAACTCATCTAGAAAAACATGATACAGTCTAAGTATGCATTTCTGTTGCTTGGGGCACCAAATTTGCGTCAAGATTTCAAAACATGTAACTTATGTCTTCGAGTTTTCTTGGATTCAAGCTTTTAAAGAGCTAGAGTAAAGCCTCTTTCAATATTCAGATGTTTCATTTATCGTAGTACTTCCGAGCTAGCGAATGTGTTAAATAGTCTCGTAGAAAACGCTAAACGCTTCTTCTATTTTGTCTTTCAGAACTTTTCTGGGCCCTCAAGTGCCGATTCACCTTCTGAAAAGCTGTGATGAATTGGTCGAGGGAGTCCACTGTTCGTGGGTTTTCGCCGTCTCGTGAAAGAACAGACACAGTCCAGCCATCCGCATCGAGGTTCTTCCGTAAGTTCGAGATATGGCTCCGAGCAGCTAACAACGGTTTCAGGAGTTCGTCGAATTCTGAAACCTAGCAGAACAATTAGCAGATATAGAACAATGACAATTTAGCGTTTCCTAGTTGAACGAACTCATAATACCAAATTCCTATGTGAGCTTTTTGGATAACTTTTGTAATGCTTCTGTATATTCTTCTCTCTAAGAAGAAAACATTTGTTATGAAGGATTCCTTTGAATCCACTGAAAAGCGACGAAAGTATTCCCTTCTAGCTGAAGTGGAAAAAGATCTTAATGGTCGAAGCAGTTCAATGCAACATCCACGCATACCTCTCGAATCATTTTTCGGTGTGGTCCCACTTGTAGAACTATACTTGGATATATCGATAGCCTGTCTTCACTGGTTGTGCGGGTCCCAAAATAATTCCCGTTTTTTCGGAGTTTTGCAGGTCTAACCATTGTGTTTCTTTGGGGTCCCGAGGTCAACCTAGCCAAAGTTTCCCAAGGTCGTCACCACTACAGGTAGTAGCCGCGCTTGTGAATAAGAGGGAGAATTGCCAGTACGCGACTAGTTTGATCCTAAGGCGGTGGTGGATCCTGGCAGTGGAACTATAGTTGGTAGCAAAATCTTGATATCAGTAAGAACAAAAGTCAGTCAGAATTTCACACCATTATTTTTATCTTCGAGAATGCAGGCATTTTTTAGTCTGCAGCAACTCTCTTAAAATTGGTAAGTTAGATTTCTCACGTATCGATTAAAAATACATCAGTTTAATCTTGAAAAGTATGCTCGTAACCTCACCTTGACATATGTAAAAATGGTAACTTTTTCGAATGCGGTAGTATACAAAATTTCTCGAATCATTTTTCGGTGTGGTCCCACTTGTAGAACTATACTTGGATATATCGATAGCCTGTCTTCACTGGTTGTGCGGGTCCCAAAATAATTCCCGTTTTTTCGGAGTTTTGCAGGTCTAACCATTGTGTTTCTTTGGGGTCCCGAGGTCAACCTAGCCAAAGTTTCCCAAGGTCGTCACCACTACAGGTAGTAGCCGCGCTTGTGAATAAGAGGGAGAATTGCCAGTACGCGACTAGTTTGATCCTAAGGCGGTGGTGGATCCTGGCAGTGGAACTATAGTTGGTAGCAAAATCTTGATATCAGTAAGAACAAAAGTCAGTCAGAATTTCACACCATTATTTTTATCTTCGAGAATGCAGGCATTTTTTAGTCTGCAGCAACTCTCTTAAAATTGGTAAGTTAGATTTCTCACGTATCGATTAAAAATACATCAGTTTAATCTTGAAAAGTATGCTCGTAACCTCACCTTGACATATGTAAAAATGGTAACTTTTTCGAATGCGGTAGTATACAAAATTGGAATTAATTTGAACAAAGATAGGGGCTACATAGAAGATAAAAAGTGCTTTCATAGAACAAAAACTGTTAGAATTGGTGGAAGCAGACTGTTTTACATTAACACTCTACGATTAAAGTAAAGCGCACAGAATACCTTCAGATTTTGGATTCCTCCGATCGACTGATATCCTGGCAGTGCCGTCGACGAACATTTCCAGTGCTTCATGGGCGGTGGTGGCGGAATCGCGTAGAGTGCTCAGATTCGTCTGCAGCAGATGAGGTGCACGCCAGTGCTGTGGTGCAGTAATCTGACAGCGAGTCTGATGGCTTTTAATTGGAGAGTTGTACGACATGGTAAGTAAAGACAACAGCTAAATCTCTACCATAAACACGTCTTCTGTGTTTTTTAACCAAATTTCTTTAAATCGATAAAAAAATGAATTACAGAAACTTCAGAAGAGCCAAACATTCCAAATATTGCAGAATGGTTGGAAACGCAATCAAGTCAAGTGACAAACAAATCAGACAAAAATGTTGGGGCCTGAAGAAATCGAGACAACGGTTGCTTGAGAAATCACTTTTTGGTGAGTGTGATCTAAGGAAAGAATTTTTTTCATTAGAAAAACATGTCAGCAGCCAATCACATCAGATCAAAATTAATTTGTTTTCTAAGGAAAAGGTCTCTAGAGATGGAAATAAAACATTACTGACCTTATTGATCTGAGCGCAAGCGTTTTCGATTCTCCTCAGGTTTTCCGACATCTTCGAGCAGACGATGCGCTTCCGTGACTGTACCGCCTCCTCCATGGGGCTGCTCAACTTACTCATTTCCAAGGTGCTATAAATTATATTAATAGCCACTTAATTTTATGTCGCTGCATCTTAGCTTCTGCACTTGCAGGATCTATTAAATGGTCATTTTGCTTCTGTTCCATCATTAAATCGAACAGAATCATGCACAAAGTATTCGAGATCCTTAAGGATCTCAGAGGTGATTGAATGCATATCTGGCTTATACAATGATTTGCGGAACTACTGTGCACCAAGTCAATACTTTTCTAGACCGTTTATTAGTTAACCTTGGCGTGAATAATTTATGTAGTTCTTTAAACTGGTCAACTCACAGAAAGTACTTACAAAATTTCGGCTCATTGCGGGTTTAAATAACGCGCAGGCTCCTAAACGTTAATCGAACAGAAGTTCCGTAACAACATCGTGTAAGCCGGCCAATCAAAGGAAGTACACTGGTTATCAAGCCTGTGTTTTTATCTTCCCGGAGAATTCTGTTATCAAATTATCGACGCCACATGAACGAAAGACTTGGTGAACCTGAGGAAAGCATCGAACCATAAATCGAATTAACGTTTATTGCAGGGACCTCTAACCTACACTGAGCTACAGGCCACGGTACAGAAACGACTACATGAAAAAGACATTCACTCCAGCAAAAAGCATGGAAAACGCAAATTTTCTTGACCGAATTTTTTCCGTCCTTTAGAATCGAATTGAACTGAAAAAAAAGCCAGATTTGAAGTAAAGAGTGCGTATGACATTCCATTGTATTGCATAAATGTGAAAAGAGAGCTGTAGCACTTGTTTTAACTCATGGACTTCATTCGGTAATTCATCAGACACTTTTGTCTCCGCAAGTTCCCAGTATTCATAAAATTCCTTCAGGATTAATTAACGTTACAGCGCTATTTCTAAACTTGCAATGTGATTTTTTTCATCTTTCAGACAGCCGTCATGAGTTTCTTGTTCCACAAAATGCGTTTTCAGTCGGGAATGAAACAGCCAGTTCTGGGCGCTCCTGCACTCCAAATCGTCATGGTTAGGAATTCTTTGAACAACAATTCCTCGTGCCTATGAAATGTGCACGAAATGATCTTGCGGCCTGTTAAGCAAATCGCATCTTCTTTTCAATCTCGTCACAATCGCCGAGGGAATGAATGGTTGGCGCCAAGGTCACACTGTTAACATTCCTCGAGACTGTCTGCAGAGGAATTCCTCAGTGGGTCATGACAACACAACAAGGTCCAACATGTAGAAGAAGCTGAATCAAATCGCCATCGAACAGACTACACAGTCCGATTAATTGGGGAAACGCTCAAAAAATGGCAATGAAATAACGGTAAGAGCCGATAGGAAACAAATGATATGAGACAAAACAAGTAAAAATTTAAATTTGCTATTTTGGAATAAAAAATAAAAAATTTTTTGTTTTCTGTTTTATACAAGCCATCCTCATGTCTACTGCGCCGGCACTATTCACATTTGATTTCTTTCCTCGAATCCATCATCTACTAAAGTATTCCTACTTTTACGTGTGACTTCAGCTAGTGCTTGAGGATTTTTATCTCACCTCGAACGTCGTAGAATGATGGCCGAATCGATTCTTCCAGGAGTGCTGAGATAGCCGGGCTGGAGCGTTTCCAACTGGATTGCAGAGAGTGATGCTTTACCGCACAACTCCGGCACCAATTTCCCGAGCATGGAGGGATGAAATGCTTGGTGAGCCTAGGAAGGGATCGAACCAGCAGTGGAGTCGTGATGATCGGCACCACTACCACTGTGCAACTCGCCCCATCGGAAACTTAGAACAGGTAAAACAAACCTTAATGCAAATCGTAAGGCAGAAAAGGACAAACGTTTAGTGGTGACCAATCCCTAGCCGATTAGACTTGAGTCGATCACACATTGTTAAGGTTAACTGCTTATCTTGCCTATACAATTGCTTGCCGTCACCAACAGAACTAACATCTAAGTATTTCTAACCTTTCAGACAAATCTGATATAAAATTTCCAACTCTAGAGGCATAGAGGCTTCGGTGGTCACTTTGATTGAACCAAAGACCATTCGCATGAGAAAGCACATCCAACCAATGCAATACGATGAGCACCTAGTCTCAGTGTACCGTGTGAAATCCTTATTTTGTTTGCGAACATGATTTAATGCTAATGTAACACATCTAATACTTTCAAGACAAGTCTGATTTTCTATAACGACTGATAATTTTTCGATATTGGCACCGCACTTGTCTGATAAAAAATCACTCTTTGCTATCCAATTGGGAACGCTCCAGCCCGGCTATCTCAGGACTCCAGGGAGAACTGCTCGACCAGCATTCTACAACGTTCAAGATGAAATGAAAATCCTCAAGTAGCAACCGAAGCCATACGTAAAGTTGGAAGATCTTCGTGGACAATGGATTCAAGGAAACCAACTGAATGTGAAAACTGCTGGGATCCGCATAGAAGACGTGAAGGCGGGTCAAATAGAATAAAATAATAAATAAAAAATTATGCGATAATCGAAGATTAGTGGTATACCTTAACAAAGATCCAATCCAAAACTTTCGTCTTAAATTCCTCTAGAACATAGCTTCGGAAAAATTGCCGCAGTAAACATCTTCGATCCCCTACACAAGAATGCCAAACGCGTAAACTGAGCCATGCTGGACGAAATCCTGCTTGTTTATTCGGTCCGCTGTTTAGAAAAAAGCAGCTTCGACGAAAAAAATGGGACCATTTGTCTGCCGCAGAGAAAGTCGGAAACTCATTTCGAAAGAATAGAAAAACCGAGACCTGTTCACGAAAACCCCTGGATTCTAACGCGTCTCACCCCCAGTAAGAGTTTCATTATGATCTGAGAAGTGTTTCTCTAATCTGGAAAGCAAAATTACCTTTACCGCCTCGATGAGTCATATATGACTCATAAAGCTGTGTTAAGAGAGAATAAACAAGGAAAAAATTACTCTATGGCTATCGTTGTCACCGCTTTTTTGCTTCTGCTGGGTCAAGTTCGCCCTCTTGCGGAAAACGATCAGTGTGTCGCTCACCTTTCCGTTCTAGGTAGCTGTGCAGGCGATACAATGGTGGGAATGAGGTTCCAATCGCCAGAGTTATTCTTCCGTATGTCTTCCTCGATGGTCGACGGAATCGTCCATTCTCTTCTGTTGTTATTCTAAAATTGTTGAGTTGATTATTTGCCAACTGCTGTTGAGCTGTAGCTTGGTAGTTCTCCTTACGGAAATCTTGGAAATTCTCCTATCTACGGTTTACACTGCCGTTTTCAAACTTCATTCTTATAAACACAAAGAATTTTTGACACACTTTCTTCTTATCTCTTCGAATAGCGTTAGTTCTACAAGATTTACATGGATCTGGTGAAAAAGGTGTAAATGTAGGAGACGATCAAAACACTATTTAAAGGTTTTAGAACACAATACAGTGATAATAAAGGAGAGAAGGAAAGGAGAAGCGTCCCCTTTCCTTGCTGTTTCCATTTCGCGTAGATACCTAGAAAATCAGATGTGTAACTAGCCTAACTGGTCTTATCAACACCAGCGAAAAAGGATTTGTTTACTGCTTGGGACAAGTGCTCAGCTGCGGTAATATTCCAGTAGAAAGATACATATCCTGTGATCTACACGTGCTTGGAAACACAGCTCCGGCTCTATCTAGTGAAACCGGCAGAGGCAATTTCTTGGTTTCGTTAGCAAATCCGGTTATCAATACTTAAATCGATCTCCTAGTGGTTAGCTGAACACGTAGAAGAATTAGGTTCGCTTTCTACTGTTACCGACGATCCCGATTACTTGTTCACCTAAGCTATTTTCTCTAATCAAAGAAACATAATTTGAACAAGACTGAAAACACATGGCGATCGGACCAAGTTATTGATCCACTATAACTAAAACCTCTAAAACAAACGGGACAACATTAGTACAAGAAAGCTTACTTACCTCACCATAAGGTATCGGTTCAGGTTTCTCAATATTGTCGAATACGGTTTGTAGTACACTTGAAGTGGGATTCTCACTTGTCAACCTGCTAAGGTACGGTTGACGAGGATGTCGGACGTCAGCATTTGGTTGAAGTCTGTAAATTAGGATATTCACTGTTAACGAAAACTTCAGATGCGTGATGATGTACTGTGCATTGAAAACCATTCGAAAAAAAGCGGTATCTACTATCTATTCTCTTCAATAGAAACAACTTCGGTGTTAGTCTATGAGTAGAAAGTCAACGAATCACTGCAGCGATAATCAATCTGTGGTTCCGTAGCGGGGAAGATGTAGCACCATCCTCATTTCTAGTGCTTTTCCAAGCGAAATACCCTACTACCCTCCTTACTAGTCACAATCTCTATGGTGAAACAAACAAAGTCATTAGAACAACAGTTTTTAAAGACCATGAGTTTTGTAAGGGAAGCATCAGTACATAAGATACAGTGAAGAAAAACTATATGTAGAAAAGGAAACAGCCAGAAATACCATGCATTGATATCTATGAGCACTGCCTAAGTTCTCACTCTCATATTACTAAGTATGGGTTGGAAAACGCCAATTTAGCAAAATAGTTGCCTAATTCTACAAAGAGTGCTCTTTTGGCCAAATCACGTAGTATTTTCCAAATGACAGTTCGGTAACAACGAAGAACTTACTTGGTCTCTTCATTAGAGTCAGAGATCGAACTGCTTGGGTCGACGCTTGAAAGCGATGATAGGTCGCTGACTCTCTAAACGTTGCTCGCCTTATTCTTGAAATGAAATAAAAATTTCGAAGAAAAACTGCAAAAATGCGATTTGTTTCAAACCATTTGCGTAGAAGAAGCTAAAGTGATATCCTTTACTAGTTCTTTACCTTTGCTATGTGATAATTACTGAGTAGCATCAGTAGAACACTGGGAGAGATGAAAGTCGTGTAGTTCTCATGCGAACAAAATGCGATTGATTCTCACATATGTTCACCAGTAGGCAGAGCTTGCCAACTGGAGAACATCTGGCCAATCAGTCGCTGGTAGAAGGTACATTTTTCATTAACAACAAAGGAACCCGAATGTGTGTGGACTGTAAATGAAATGGTAACAAATCCTTACTCATCTTATCTGTATTTTTAGGCAGCTACCCGCATATCGCCTTTCCCTCTCTTCTTCATTTTCTTCTTTTCTTTTCAAGCTTATGGACTTGGATATTTAGTGAGCCCCTTCAAAAACTGCTCGTACCCGAGAACAACTTCCATTTAATTAGCAAATCGCTTCTTGGACGAAACAATTCTAACAGTGGAGTCCCGAAGCCATGTAGGGACTTCTCAGAGTGCTCCACTTTCGAAGTGTACATAATAGCGAGAATTTTTATGGCAGTAACCTACAAAAAAATCCATCAAATGAATGCAAAGCAATCATGCCTTGGTGTCTTCGCCAGAAGTGGAGTCGGTCACGTCGGCAGAAATGCCGCTGCTACCCGGACTGGCGCTGTTGAGCCGATCTCGGTCCAACGTCTCCCGCATATGACTCGGAGAACGGAACGGCTTTGCTGAAAAGGTTTTTTATTCCAAACATCTATGACAAGTTGGAAGCAGGCAGGTGTAAAGAATGAAGCTCACAGCAACGATTTTGAGCCATAAGCAGAACAGAATTAACTTTTAAATTATAAAATATATTAAATAGCCCAAATGTTTACACCTACAAACGCACTAGCTTCTCGATAACCGGCAAACTTGACCGATCGACAACTTATAACGGAATCCCAGAGCAGGAAAGTTGAGCCAGACTAATTGTAGATATAACTCCTTTGAAATACCACCTTTATTTTTAACTTATTGTTTAAAAATGCTTTGAAAAAAACTTGAATAAATTGCGATTGGGCGCCAAGTAGTTTGGGTAAGAATCACGAAATGGAGTTTCATTGCCATAGAAGAATAAGAACAATTGTGTGATGAAAGATATGTAGATCCTAAAGAGCTTTATTTTAATCAATAAAAACCAACATGAGCCGGTATATGCTGAATGAAAATTTGAGGGCAAAATTATTCCCGGCCATGTACAAGTGAGTTTGTTCGACGTTAATCATCTACGACATTGCCGTTATAGTGAACGAGTGTGATATGACCCATTGAGTGATGAATATAAAGGTCATTCACAAAACGAAAAAAAAACCAAAGTTCTCTGCTTTATTTGACTCTTTGATTTTTTTAAGTGCGCGTGCGGCGCGATGGTCGAAGACGCCCTGCGACACGCACGTGGAATCGATCCCTGCGCCCATGGCCCACCAAGCCTTCCATCCTCCGGGGTCTGCTAATTGGTACCAGACTTGTTTGGGAGGATAGCAGCACTGGCTCCATACATCGCCAGGCCATCGCGAGTCATTGTAGAGGCCAGATATGCATTCAATCACCTCCAACGATACTCAATGAAGTCGAATGCACGGAAAAATCGAACGCATCCCTCAGGGATTGATTGATAGACGTTGAGAGCTACATTCTTTTTCATTTTTATATGACTTTTTTGATGCAAATTCCCTGGTGCTCTTTATTGCTTCACGGTTCTGGATATTCTAGGATCGAGTTTTTCTCGATCGTTGCTTCCGATATAGATAATCTATGGAAATAATAAGTGAAAGTGAAACAGACGGTTGTCCGAGACAGAGAGAATAGACGCTGACTATGGAATACAGAACATTAATTGCATATGATTATGTCATCGAAGACTTCAAAATACTTAATGATGAGAATTTAAGAACCGACAAGAAAACCAGCCTACTCGATGGTTATATGTTATGGTCTGTGTTTCAACGACATTCGACGGAAAAAAAAAACTGAAGCGGCTTCAGTGAGAAGGCGCTGAAGTTCTTCCTACAGAGCTATAACCAGCTGAGTTCAGACTGCCTCATAACTGCCTAAACTCGATAGATAGAGCGAAGAAATCGAAGGTATTCTCTGTGGTGATCTTCTACGAATCTGATAACTTTTCTGCCCATGATAAATACCAGGTCACGAGATAAAAATATCCCAAAGGAGGAATGTTAAACAGTTTCCAATTTTCTGAACAGGGCGGAGACGAAGGAGACGTTGAAGCTTCAGTAAAGATAATATATCCAATGTGAAGACGACATCACTAGAGGAGCAAAGTTGTGATTGTGGGCAAAGAGAAAAAGAGAAAAAAAGATTTTCATTGAAAACATTTAAATGTGACCTTAAAGGACCTAATATTGGCAGTTGTATTAAGGAGCCGTTATCATCATTAGAAATTAATCCACTAAAATAAGAAGGCAGATAGTTGACGTCTTAGAGCTTAGAGTTCAGCTTCAGCAACAGCTGGTTTATACTTTGAGGTCGATATAAGCATCGAAAAATCTCAGTAGCAGTTTTACGGCATACTTCTCGCAACGTTCCCAACTTTATACGCTTCTTTTTAACCCCGGTTCTCGATGACGTACATGAGACGAAGTGCATCCCATCTCCAACACTGATTGAGCGTGCAAGAACGAAAGTTGTCGAGACTGTTGCATTCCGATCAGTTCTTATCATTAAGACGTATCAGTCGCACTGACACTTAGCAATCAATAAATCCCATATTAAGTCTTCGCACTGAACTATCTAAATATTTTTTAGGACGGAAATCTCTCAAGTGTCCCACACTAAGGAGAGAACACCACCCATCACCTTCAAAATTTTGTCAATCGTTCCAGTGCGAATCCACGAAATCATGTTTGAAAACGTATGGCTAGAAGCTACTGCTGAAGACGTTACAGGGAAACATTACCGCAAACCACATACTTCAACTAAATTAATCTGTGAGTTGTATAAAATTTATTCTGTTCTAAAACATTTGGCTCTACTTACCATCTTCCGTCTCTCCAACCCTATACGTCACAATTATATCAAGCCCGGATGCAAAAACAACAAGAAGACTTTCGGTGAAGACATTCAGCAAGTTCGAAGCAAGTCGGGAGTCCAATGAAATTAACTAAAGTACATGCAATGCACTCCACTGTTGATCATCCCCATTCAATGCCCGTTAAGTATTCGATACATAGTACATATACATGGCAGTCATTAGGAACACGTAAACGAAGATATGTTTTAGTAGGGCCTACATTCGCGTTACTACGTTAATCTCCAAATCGCGCACACCACGACGACGAAGAACCAGTTCGGTAGATTGAGTCAATCCGTGCATATCAACGTCCATCACTCGCCGTCATAAAACCATCCCAAGCATCGATCGAGTGTGTTATGAATGGTCGGCAGAACCATGCTTCCGACAGACAAAATCTTTCAGTGACAGATCCATCACATCCAGTTTCTAGCACAATCTTAAGCAAATTTTAGCTTCGAAGAATAACTAAAGGCCTTAGCTCGCCCGAAGCAAATCCAAAGTTATTAGCCGACCAAAAATGCATCGGAAAGACTCTTTAATGGAAATCTAACACATAACATATTTCAGCTAGCTCTTCTGTTCATCCGGTTCATCGTGCTGGGTTCACATATATAATCTTTTTTAGTAAACCGCAGCAAATTACATAACTAAGAAGAGCGCAAAGCTGCACAAGTCCCCCTTTCATGAGCAGCTGCGGAGATACAGACGTGATGAAATGAAGTGTCGACCATGAAAATTTCCATAAAAAGGTGTTAGGATAAAGCAATCCGACGCGATGAGTTCTTTCCTCACTTGTTACTTGGTTGGTGAATGGATCGCCAGAATCGTGTGGAATCTATACAGCCGGTAAATCATTAGTTTGTCAAAACTTTTCCACTGAAGTTCTGATACACGGACGTCAGGGTGTTTTCTTTGCGCCACCACAGGCAGTTGCTACCCTTTACGGATTTGAGAGAGTTTTATCACCTTGAGATCAGGTCTACTCGAGGTTGGTGGATAGTATTGGCATCTACCTACGTTAAGCCCTAATTCGAAATGGTAGTGCTGCACTTCTTCAGTTTTTGTAAGCCGGTCAGAGAATAAATCCCCTGCTGTTCATTTCGGCTCTACACCCAACAAGACACATCAACTACGACAACGCGGCATAGCACAAACAAGCCTTTACTAGAGTTGAGTCATATCGTTTGATCAGAATCCGTATCACCAGACCAAGCAGGTGTGTGAGCTGATTCATGATGACCATCCACAACTCGTGAGCCTGTGACGAGAATTTTCTATTAGTCATTCAAACTGTAATTCCAACGACGCAAGTGATGTATAGGGCAATTGATTCGTCATCGATGAACAGCGGCGATGATTACATCAATCAATCGATAAGAAGTCATCGTTGCGGGCGGCCAGTGCCAATCTGTTCCAAATATGTGGGACTAACGTGAGCAAGGAGAAAAGTCAAAACACGGTGATAGATCGCCGATGACATGAAAGGACATTCCGACAATGAGTGATTTCAGCTGTGCATCTCATTCTTTCAGTTATCTGCCATTGATAATATATCTATTTTCAATTAGCTCCGACTGCTAATGGATGATGGATCGGCAATGAATCGACGGAATGATTGCCAGCACTTTTACTTGTAATTTCCTTTACTAATGGAGAGCGGAAGCGTTCCATCGGCTACACTCCAGTAATAAAACCGAACCAAACCGACTTTCTCTTAACCTTGGTTTGAGTAATCAATGAAATTGTTTCGATTATTCAGCTTATACGATATTGCAGTGATTTCTCGGTTGCCGAGGCTTTTCGTCCAATAGTAAATTTTCTATTCATCTTTGTCGAATAATTGGTACAGTGCTCAACACCGGTTAGAGAGACGTGAGCAACGTGAAGAGCTTCATTTATGTCGCCTTATTTTTACCGTTACTGAGGACAGAAAGTACCTGGCTAGCTTGCTATCCCCGGAGCTTTGCCGCGCTACTTGTATATACTGTCGCTCACTTTTCGAGTTCTCATGTAGTAGACGGAACGATCTATTGCGAACTACCTTGAACATCCCCTCATGTACTACAACCATCGAATTGAAGGCTTCTCGACAATTCGTTGCTTTGGATAGAATTTTGGTATGAACAAGCATACCCACAAACACACACCAAAATAACTAATTGCATACGGAACGCAGAGATCGGTCCGGAAGCGTAGTAGATCTAGAAAGTTCATACCAATGACAGCATTCAGCTTAACTTAAAACTAGTACAGCTAGATTATCGTTTTTAGTCAGCGTGAAATCCTCTATTGGCCACGTGGAAATCAGCCTAGTGAAGGCCACTTAGTCCGGTGACTAAGTGGCTTGCGATCCGCGACATGAGAGAGGTGCATGGTCACCAGAGCATACCAATGGTACTGATTCTTCAGCGTTCCTCTAACAAATGGCGATTTTGCATGCACAGATCACCTGCTATGTAAACAAAACAAAATCCAGCAATGAGGAATAGAGCGAAAGAATTGTTCTCTTTTGTATTCAGTTATGACGATTTAAACGTCATCAATTTTTTTACGCCTTCTCCTAGTGATCTTTCGTCAGTGATCTTGATACTCACGCATTCTAAGATAGTACTCTTCTAGATCGGACAACCTATTAGCAAACGCAAGACTGAAGTAAGAACAACTGAAGACATACGGAAGAACATTCGCACATTTTCGAAGTGTAGGTAATGCCCAATAGATAAATGTCTCCGACGAGATCAGAATCGCAAGATAAAGTACCTTTGTGTGAGCTGTTTTTAGAGCTAAAGAAAGGAATCGACAACGATCAGCGTTCCTTTAAGCTCACAAATGAGTGGAATGTACACGTTTCCACCAACGCAAACAAACCGCAGCCATCGAATCGGAACACGTCTTGAGAAAGAACACTCAACAGTTGGAACGATATGAGGAAGAATATCCACTAGCAGAAAGCGGAAAAGTACTGGTGAGAGAAGAAAGTCAGAAAAGCAGGGTCAAAATAATGTTAACTTTTTATTTACTATTAGAATTTTTCTCGGCAGGGTATAATGTGTGACAGAACCACAATAATAGTGAGATGTTTGCAAAATTCCGGACAGCAGGTGTCTGCTGTGGGGAACGAATGCGCTATTACCCTTTCCGGGGTTTAACGTGTTCACCACCGCACCATGCCGGTGCTATATTTCACCTGTCCCTCATCTAATTCTATCGATCAGTGCCATCAACACTTCAAAACACAAGTCAAAATAGATGACAAGAACTCTTTCACCATGACAGGAAGTATTTGCGGCCTGACAAAGATGTTTCATTTTCATACAACTTATTCCATAGCATAATTAATGCACTCGGAAATCATCTCGACACTGGCATCCATAATTATCCCTCTATGAGGGCATATAGTGAACAACCGAAAGGAAGAGTAGGCGAATAGAAGCATTTTTACATTACGTGTAAAAACAGATATTGCACAGATACTTATTCTTAAAGAACAAGTCAAATCAGATCGATTTCATATTCATCACAACAAACAAAAGAAAAAAATGCATTTAGGAAAGGAAAGAAAACTCACCTAGGTTCTTCAAGCGTTGTGTGAGTTTTTCCATCTGTGACTGACCGTGTTCATTCTTCGGACTCCGACTACGATCATGACGAGGATAGGTGAGATCTTGTCGCGATGAGTTCAAACTCACACTTCCGAGTGGAATTTCAATAGTCTTTCCTGGTATGGAACTCGGAATAATGAGTGTTCTGTGTGGAATAAAGACCTCACTCTGAACGCTTTGCCGCTCATCTTCATCAGAGGGAAGCAGTTGTCGTGAGGCGTTCGTAAATGTCGCCGATCTTGTTGTTTCGGTCGGTGAGAGGCGACCACTACTGAAACACCACAAATCCGGCATAAAGAACTACAGAAGTAGAACCGTAAATAGTAGCAGAACAGCGGCAGCAAGAAGATCAGCGCTGTCGGGTCAGCAGGGAGCGGGCGTCGAACCGACGGTGCGGAAGGAATGGGGCGGGGCCGGGCGCACGCTGGTGGAGGGTGTGGTTCGGACGCGAGACAGCGCAGCGCTGACATTTCAGCGGGAGCCACCGGTGAGGCAACTTCCTGTTCGGAAGCCAATCAGCCGTTAGAACGATCATTTACGCCTACAAACTACATGCAATCAAAAAACCCAAGTACGTGTAGTAACATGGAACATAGAAACCCCACATCAGCATGGCTATCAGTTCCATTCAAATATCTGATTTTTAAATATTTAAGTTTTCATTCACTGCCTACTATTTTTTTTATGGCAGCGTACAATGTAAAATGCAGCCACAACGATGGTTGGATATTTGTAGAACCACAGGCTCCTGTTCACGGGTGATTTCTGCTAGCATCGCTAGGATAAAGAACCGGCTGAGAGAAAGACAAGGCAACTGCCTCGGTAGCGCAGTCAGCAACATGAGTGCCCAGGGAGACGGTAACCGAGAGTTCGAATCTGGTCTGGGGTTGCGAGTTGTGCAAATATCTCATCATTGTGATGATTGTGTCTGATTTTTATTTGACATAAACTGCTAGCGCCATTATAATTGACCCAGATCACACATCATATCCTATTTCCACTCTTCTCAATGCCATGCAATGATTTCATTAATGAAGGTACCCGTCAACCTTCGATGATTGCAGGTGTGTAAAAAAAATTTTTAGCTTAAATGTTCCCGAAACAAAAAAGCATCAGTGGATTCGTGAAGATGCCAATTTTTTCATAACAACAATTTTTGGGAATTTGGAAATCAGACGGTAAGAGAAAGTCTGCTCATTTGGAATAGGGATATACTTTCCTCCAAAGTGTTCCTTCCATTTTGAATTTCTTTAAAATTCAAGTTGGCAAAAAGCTTTGAAATCCCAACTTTTCGACATTCCGAATATGTATTTGAAAATATCATCGCTTGAAATACGAGCATTGATGGGAATAAAAATGACAGAAGACGACCTAGAGGCCGTAAAAGATCAGAGATTTATGGTATGGTCACATGTAACTCATATCGTAGGGGATTTGAAGGAGCGGAAGTAAAATACAGGGACCGGACACGCTGTCATCTTCACGCTAAGTTGTATTTTATCGCAGATGTTGTCGTCATAGAAAAGAAAACTTTCCGCATTCTGATGCATTAATACGGTTGTGTCGTAGGTTCCAAATGGGCAGTGAAGCACTCTTCTTTCATTTTTCATATGAAAACCAGTAAAACGGTCTTGAAATTAAGCTTTTCGTAGCTCAGAGAGAACAGGAACGATGAAATCTGCGGACATACGATATCAATAAAATCCTTTATAATTCGCCTATCGAGCTCGTAATTTTGGACGAACAACTATCACACATAAGGGAGATACTTTAGAAGTTTCTTGTTACTGAATAACCCATAACTCACTCATTCAGAACAGAGAAATCGAAAAGTTTCTCATCAAACTGCCAACAGAAAAAACAAAACGCATTATTTACCAAAGAGACGACCCTCTTCTGCACTGTACATCACCCGAAATTACAGGTGCATATTTTAGCACTTCTTTCATTGGATTCGCTTCCCCACATACATAATCCATAAAGGACTTCATATTTTGCGTGTGGATTCAGCTGCTGCTTAAGAATTTTGGTGTTCTATAAATGTCATCGAGTGCTGATCGGGTCGATTTCCAATGGAATTCTAAGATGGCTTTCCTTAGTCATAACAGACAGGTACCACCAACTAAGAATTGGAGAAAGCTAGTCGATCCTAGACAAGTCTAATAGAACTTTGTCGAACCCCAAGGAATGGTGGGTTTTGCTTGGTCCAACGTAGAGACGAACCATGGTCCTGCGCGTAGAGTGGTGCCCCTACTGGGATTTATTAATTCATGTTGCAAAAAAAAGGCGAGATCATAGCTTAAGGAAATATTAAGAAAGAAACCTATGATTAAACAGGCATTCCGTAGCTCCTTGCCTCTTATGATCTTATATTAACCGAGTCCTGGATTACTTATAGGTGAGTTAATGGTGGGAAACCACACTATGAATGGTGAAACACTGATTCATCCATCGGCTGACCTTTGTAGAATATTTGCATAGACCAGATTTGCGTACATTGTGGTAATGAATTTATAAATAGAACAAGGTTATGGCAGTGTAATCCCCTTGATTTAATCAATATCTGGAGAGATTGATTAGTTCCGGAAACACACTCTTTGCATCGCAATACCTCTAAGGAAAATCAAACTAAACTTAACGACGATTAATCATTTAATTCATAAACGCTGTTAACAGTTGTCATGACGAATCATGGCTGCTCTCTCCGAATCACCATATCTTGAGAGCTTCTTTGGCTACTTACACAAAACACTGGAATCATTTTGACTCGGTTTTCTCTCAGGTTCCTATATGCTAGATGCTATATGTATGCATACACTAAGTTACATTACATTTATATATATGCACAATATTTTAAATAGTAATGTACATACGGCTATGTATGGTACATATACTTTCTTGATAATTGAACGGCCTGTCCTCAGTGATTGTGCGGGCACCAGCATAATTTTCATGTTTTCGAGTTTTGCTGGATTAGCTACTGTGCTTTCTTAGAGTTCCAAGGTCTACCTAGCCAAAGTCAGCTCCAGGTCGTCACCACCACAAGCGGTCGCCGCCCTTATGGATCAGAAGGAGATTTGCCATTACGCGAGTACTTCGATACCGCGATGGCGGCGGATCCTGGTATTGGTTTACTCTTAACTTGGCTTTCTGATAGAAACTTCCTTCCTTTTCAGTCCTTTTCAACATGGAAGGCTCTGATAGCGGATGTCCCATAGCTGTGCATCGCAGCCTGTCACCTGTAGTCCCGTTGATCGTCGAGTGACTCGAGCGGGCGCCAGTAAGTCCTCCATTTTTTTCAATGGCGTGCAAGAGTAGCCCAATGGGTTCTGCTCGCTTTAGGGACTCGTCGAGCATCATATCTTTCTTCTATGCTCTTCGTGAAGAACTCTGACTATCGGGTCGGTGGTCTTCCTGTAGTACGTTTGACATCCCGAGGAATCCAGTCACTAACAGCTCTTGTCCATCGGCTATCATTTAACGCCCAGAAATATCTCCCAGCCACAATGAGGCGGTAAACCATTGGGAGGTGTTGCTGGATATCGAGTTGCGATGTAAAACGGGTGGATTCAATCCGAAAGCCTGGCTAAGAGCAAAAAGATACTAGAAATCTCCACCGTCATGGTACCAGACTAGTTGCATGGTGAAAAATCTCCTTCTGATTCACAACTGCGGCGACTGCGTGGAGTGGAGAGGACCAGAGGAAGACTTCGGCTAGACTGACCCCTGGGCTCTACAGAACTACAATGTTAAATCGACAAGATATTCTGGAACCCGCATAACCATTGAAGATAGGCCATCAAAGTTTTCAAGTAAATTTGTAATACTCGAGAAAAAATTTTATACGCTCACTGCTTCTCGGCTGTCTTTGTTATGGTAGATAAGTAAGCCCATGAAAAGGAGAGCATTATGCCGATAATGGTAAACCATTGGGAGGTGTTGCTGGATATCGAGTTGCGATGTAAAACGGGTGGATTCATCCTCCCAAAAGGGCTTCCAGCATTGAGAAGTAGACCGGCGTTTCCATCCGAAAGCCTGGCTAAGAGCAAAAAGATACTAGAAATCTCCACCGTCATGGTACCAGACTAGTTGCATGGTGAAAAATCTCCTTCTGATTCACAACTGCGGCGACTGCGTGGAGTGGAGAGGACCAGAGGAAGACTTCGGCTAGACTGACCCCTGGGCTCTACAGAACTACAATGTTAAATCGACAAGATATTCTGGAACCCGCATAACCATTGAAGATAGGCCATCAAAGTTTTCAAGTAAATTTGTAATACTCGAGAAAAAATTTTATACGCTCACTGCTTCTCGGCTGTCTTTGTTATGGTAGATAAGTAAGCCCATGAAAAGGAGAGCATTATGCCGATAATCAAGCCTACTCGGAGAACCGATGCTTGTGGGGTGTTGAATCACCTTGAATCTTAGAATTATGCCTTTGCATGATCTTTTTATACTATATCCCGATTCCATCAAGGCTCGCCAAATGAACACCCGCATATTTCATCGTCCTTGTTTGACTGATTTTACTCATTCAACTTGGCGAATGAAATCGTCCGAATTTACTGCGTAACGAAGTACTTAACGCTGCATAACAAATTTCACTGCTGCTTAAGCCAATGAAATTTAGGTATTCCGGCCTGATAGCAAAGAAATGAGGTTGAATCCGAGGCTAGATTATCGTGTAGTAACAATCTGTCACGTTTTCATCATTTGTGTGGATAGTTCGGACGAGGGAACGAAATGTGGAAATGTTTATCATAAGACTTATCATTGGCATTTACTGCACTCAGATTATGTATGTTGGCACTTCCAAGCTATGGCCGGTGGAATGTTACAACGAAATAAACGATATCAGTCACGTGATGGACAGGAAGTCGAAGTACGGGGTAGAAGTACGCATCCAGAAATTGAAGTTCACAACTTCAACCGATATGCGTGGATGTGTCGTGTAAGAATTTCCGTTAAAGATATTATACACCCAGGAACGGTAGGCATTTTCGAGAACTACCGTTTCACTGCAAAGGTTTCCTTGATATACTAATGTACTTTATCGGCGTTATACATAGTCTAGATTCGCGCCTAATATCTGGAGAGATTGATTAGTTCCGGAAACACACTCTTTGCATCGCAATACCTCTAAGGAAAATCAAACTAAACTTAACGACGATTAATCATTTAATTCATAAACGCTGTTAACAGTTGTCATGACGAATCATGGCTGCTCTCTCCGAATCACCATATCTTGAGAGCTTCTTTGGCTACTTACACAAAACACTGGAATCATTTTGACTCGGTTTTCTCTCAGGTTCCTATATGCTAGATGCTATATGTATGCATACACTAAGTTACATTACATTTATATATATGCACAATATTTTAAATAGTAATGTACATACGGCTATGTATGGTACATATACTTTCTTGATAATTGAACGGCCTGTCCTCAGTGATTGTGCGGGCACCAGCATAATTTTCATGTTTTCGAGTTTTGCTGGATTAGCTACTGTGCTTTCTTAGAGTTCCAAGGTCTACCTAGCCAAAGTCAGCTCCAGGTCGTCACCACCACAAGCGGTCGCCGCCCTTATGGATCAGAAGGAGATTTGCCATTACGCGAGTACTTCGATACCGCGATGGCGGCGGATCCTGGTATTGGTTTACTCTTAACTTGGCTTTCTGATAGAAACTTCCTTCCTTTTCAGTCCTTTTCAACATGGAAGGCTCTGATAGCGGATGTCCCATAGCTGTGCATCGCAGCCTGTCACCTGTAGTCCCGTTGATCGTCGAGTGACTCGAGCGGGCGCCAGTAAGTCCTCCATTTTTTTCAATGGCGTGCAAGAGTAGCCCAATGGGTTCTGCTCGCTTTAGGGACTCGTCGAGCATCATATCTTTCTTCTATGCTCTTCGTGAAGAACTCTGACTATCGGGTCGGTGGTCTTCCTGTAGTACGTTTGACATCCCGAGGAATCCAGTCACTAACAGCTCTTGTCCATCGGCTATCATTTAACGCCCAGAAATATCTCCCAGCCACAATGAGGCGGTAAACCATTGGGAGGTGTTGCTGGATATCGAGTTGCGATGTAAAACGGGTGGATTCAATCCGAAAGCCTGGCTAAGAGCAAAAAGATACTAGAAATCTCCACCGTCATGGTACCAGACTAGTTGCATGGTGAAAAATCTCCTTCTGATTCACAACTGCGGCGACTGCGTGGAGTGGAGAGGACCAGAGGAAGACTTCGGCTAGACTGACCCCTGGGCTCTACAGAACTACAATGTTAAATCGACAAGATATTCTGGAACCCGCATAACCATTGAAGATAGGCCATCAAAGTTTTCAAGTAAATTTGTAATACTCGAGAAAAAATTTTATACGCTCACTGCTTCTCGGCTGTCTTTGTTATGGTAGATAAGTAAGCCCATGAAAAGGAGAGCATTATGCCGATAATCAAGCCTACTCGGAGAACCGATGCTTGTGGGGTGTTGAATCACCTTGAATCTTAGAATTATGCCTTTGCATGATCTTTTTATACTATATCCCGATTCCATCAAGGCTCGCCAAATGAACACCCGCATATTTCATCGTCCTTGTTTGACTGATTACTCATTCAACTTAAAGCGAATGAAATCGTCCGAATTTACTGCGTAACGAAGTACTTAACGCTGCATAACAAATTTCACTGCTGCTTAAGCCAATGAAATTTAGGTATTCCGGCCTGATAGCAAAGAAATGAGGTTGAATCCGAGGCTAGATTATCGTGTAGTAACAATCTGTCACGTTTTCATCATTTGTGTGGATAGTTCGGACGAGGGAACGAAATGTGGAAATGTTTATCATAAGACTTATCATTGGCATTTACTGCACTCAGATTATGTATGTTGGCACTTCCAAGCTATGGCCGGTGGAATGTTACAACGAAATAAACGATATCAGTCACGTGATGGACAGGAAGTCGAAGTACGGGGTAGAAGTACGCATCCAGAAATTGAAGTTCACAACTTCAACCGATATGCGTGGATGTGTCGTGTAAGAATTTCCGTTAAAGATATTATACACCCAGGAACGGTAGGCATTTTCGAGAACTACCGTTTCACTGCAAAGGTTTCCTTGATATACTAATGTACTTTATCGGCGTTATACATAGTCTAGATTCGCGCCTCACCTGAAAGCTCGTGCAAAGTCCCTTGGACTTGATTCACTAAACCGTCTCTGAAAACCACCACCGCTAGATAATTCACTGACGAAACCATTGGCAGTTTTTGGTTCAGACGTACTCTGAAAATCCAGGCATAGGTTGCGTACAGGACAAACCTACGTATTCCTACATACGGTGAGAAAGTAGCACTCGAAACCTTTCAGAAACCAGCCAATTACAGCCAGAAGCCAATAACGGGCTGTGTGACGCCTTCTGTTATGGGAAATGAAAAGTTCTGTTGCTGCGTGGTATAAGAAACAAATTAGAAAACACATCGCAAGTACTGGTTAGTTTGACTATAGGTTACTAGAGGAAATACAGAACATGACGAATTTCGTCGAAAATTGGCTAGAATCCTCCTAAAGCAATCTTTTTTCGGTAGCTGAACTTGTGGTTTGCCAGAAATGCGATCTCTTCACCTATTCATTGTTCGAGCTCGAAAGAAAAGCCACAGATAAGTGCCTTCACAGATGATCTTACAATTTTTTCTTCGCTGAGAAGTACTCACCTCAACATGTATTGGGATATGTCGAACGACTCCATGCAACGCATCCTGGCAGCTGTTCTGCCTTCTCAGTGGACCAAAACGACCGAAGAGGTTCGTTCGCAAGAAGCGCGGTGCATCTAAATTCGTTTCCAAGTTCAACAACAAAAAAGCTTCTCAAACGAACCATCCAATCCATCCAGACTTCTTTTTACTACCGGTAGTAACTGCTTTATTCAAAAATCAGATTCCTTTTTTTCAGGTCGAATAGTTCCTATATATTTACCTTCGTTCAGCGCGAAATGTGGTGAGATTCATGAGGCGTTTGTTTTCTAAGCAATGGTGAATGTTTGAACATTTATCCTTCTTTTTATTGGAGAAATGAATAGTGTAACTTCCGAGTAACTGGAGAATTTTCGTGAAAACAAAATCTAATGAGCAAATCCTCACAAATGAAACTCTTTACGCGTACCTCGAAAGAAGGGGTCGTCAAACGGAGAACCGGACTGCTGATTGAACATGTAGAAGTCGTCAAAGAGCGGATTCGCCAAGTGAAAAAACTGAAATGGAAGGTGCTTGACACTAAAACCTGGCACTTTGTGAAAGCGAGACGAAAAAGGTGGTCAGATAAATTGTTAGTTTTATATGAAAACAATCTACTGTTCCTCACTGGGTTTATGAAAATCGAGCGCCAATACTCTATTGGCAAAGTAGTTCGGAACGAATTCTTTGCACTCGATCCTACTGCTATATCTGTCTCTACTTCAATCCTTTGAATAGGGATAGAAGAAGACAGATTCTGAATCACGCGAATCGGCTATGATTTTCACCTATTATTTTACACGATTGCAAAATTATGCATAAGACTAAGCCTACAACAGAACTACCCTAATATCATAAACAATATTATCAACTCACTTGGCCGACACCGGCATCCACAAGGAACGACAATCTCACCCCAATTTAAAATTTACCTTTTCCCGTTACTAACCCTGTTCAGTACTATTACTCCTTTACTAATATTCTCTAATCGCCATAGCCACTCCCTGGGTGGACTTTGATATTGACTGTAACACAGAAGACCCACTACGATCGTGATTGTCGTTTAGATGAGGCAAGCAGATAAGAGCGGATCGAACGCGATGCCGCAATCCGCCGGCGGATAGTCGGCCGGTCAGTCAGTGGATTTGCAGTTGTCAGAACGGACAGAGATCACCCTACCAAGTATAATTTTCGTCCTCTTTCTAGTAATACATTGCTTGTTGTCCATTGATTGAGTCATTTTTTGATCTGCATTTCGCAGTGGATGCCAGAATTACGCTCAACTGAACAGCTGCTGGATTTACAATTGGTTCGGGTGTTCTTACCGGAACCAAACTAGGATTTATCATATGAGTACAGTAAGGCGCCTTAAGCTCCGCTGATGATATGATAATAGGGCAGATATTTCGCTCGCACAGATCGATCGCTACGGGCCAACCAAACCCTCAACATTCCTAGATCGAGAAACTGACACCGGACTTGTATGGGAAAAAATCACTCTCTGCAACCTACCTGGGAAAGCTGCAGCCCAGCTATCTCAGGACTCCAGAAAGAATTGATCGACCAGCATTCTACGGCATTCAAGATAAAATGAAAAATCCTCAAGCAAGACCCTTAGCCACACGTAAAAGTTGGAAGATCTTCATGGACAATGGGTGCGAGGAAACGAATCGAATGTGAGTGCTGGGATCCTCGCAGTAGACGTGAAGATGGGTCATATAAATAAAAAAATCCCACTTTAAAATATTTAATTTTTTCTATAACAGCTTAATTGCGTTTGGTTCGTTTGATTTTTGGTTACTTAGCTTTAAAGAGGAACAGAATAGACCAGTAAAAAGTCTCAAATAAAAGCTGAACAATGCAGTGACGAACAAGCTCAATGAAAGTCACGAAAAAGCAACTCTCATGAAATTTCTAAGCTCAGAATTGCCGTTGATTGAGCTGCAACAGATGCAGAGCTAATAATCATTCAAAAGATAGAGGATAAAGGATAAAGCCGCCGACGTTGATCAATCTCTGAGAGATTCGCCATACATTTGACTTCCTTAAACATCGTTGGAAGTGATTGAATGCATATCTAGCCTTTACAATCACTCGGAGTGGCCTATCGATGTATCGAGCCAGTGCTGCTATCCTCTCAGACAAGGTTGGTACTAATTTTTCGACCCCGGAGTGATGGAAGGCTTGGTGGGCCATGGGCGCGGGAATCGATTCCACGTGCGTATCGCAGAAGGGCCTCCAACCACTACCACTGCGCCACACTGCCACACCACATTCAAAAGATAGAGAACTATATTTTACAACTGACTTTACTATAACCTCGGTATGAGTAATCAAAATGTATTCTCTTTTTGCTAAGCTTACATGAGGTTGATGAATAATCTTTATTTGGCTGATGTTTCGACACCTTCGTTTTCACCAGAGCCGATGATCCGATATTGTAAATACAATAATGTCATGTTATTTGTTTATAAAGATATCCGCAAGATGGAATCTGCAGGATGGATCCGAAAAAACAAGTTGTAACCACCGGACAATCATTACTATCAACAACCAGCATCCTGTGTAGAAAACCTTCGCCAAGTGAGTAGCATTGGAAGGATACTCCACCGACGAACATCCGAATCGGTACGAAGACGAAGATGCTATATCGAGAAGACAAACAACCGAAGACGTCGAAACAGTAGCCAGACAAAGATTATTTATCAACTTCGTGTAAGCTTACCAAAGGAAAAATACATAGAGAACTATAAAAAAAGGATAAAGGATAAAGCTCTCGACGCTGATCAATCCCTGAGGAATGCGCCATGCATTCGACTTCATTATGTATCATTGGAGGTGATTGAATGCATATCTGGCCTTTGCAATGATTCGCGGTGGCCTGCCGACGTATCGAGCCAGTGCTGCTATCTTCTCAGACAAGTCTGGTGCCAATTTGCCGACCCCGGAGGGATGGAAGGCTTGGTGGGTCATGAGCGCAGGATCGATTCCACGTGCGTGTCGCAGCGCAGTGGAACGTCCAACCACTGCGCCACACGCGCCGTTCTTATTATTGAAAACTATAATAAGAAAAATGAAAAAATAAAAGCTATGAAACATATAGCCACCGTCTCTCATGCCACCTGTCCATCTAACATTTAAGCTTGAAAAGAAAAGTATAAAATCCAAGAATTCGATAAATTCGGTAAAAGCATTTTTGGGCGAAAGCAAAGTATAGGAGGTATTGGGTAGCTTACTACCATGAGGATGATGAGGAGAGTAGGCGAATGATTCTGGAGAGAAAAAAAAACAACAGGAAATAGGGGCTCGAATGGATTAGGTCCCTTCCTGACGAAAGAGCTAACAGTGAGATGGTGAAAGCACGGCTTGTTTCATTGCCTGAGAGTTTAGTACTGTTGTACACTTGTTGCAGTCGGCACTTTGTACAGCAGGAAAACAAAGTACGTCGAAAGTTCTAGATGCAGTTAGCAAAATTTAATTGTTGACAATCACTGAGTCCGTTGATTATGTTAGATTTAGGTTTGCTGTCTAGCAGAAGATATGGAAACAGCGGTGGCGGACACCAATTTCATTACAAAACCCTTGCTATCAGCTGGGAGAAATTTCCGTCACGAAATTTCTGTAACGTAGCTTTCGCCGTACAACGACGGGTCGGTTTACCATCAGGTCAATTCATAAGAAATCCTTTCAATCTGTCCCGTCGTCCTTCGTGTTCAAACACCACAAGAAAAGATAATAACATTCCCATACATGGGCTACTGATGAATTAGAAATGATCACGTTCTAGTTCAATTAGTGAGGAAGTCGTGATCATAAGATGCTAATCTTTTGCTAATCATTCGAGGGGAAAAAACACAAATAGTGCATTCCGGAAACGCTTGAGACAAGGTTCTTCTTTCAGTGCAACCGATGCATCAAATAGAACCCGACTCAAACCAGGTGCCTCCTACAGAGATCAAGAAGTTCGAACCAGATCTTCATCACCAATAGAGGGCTGAAAGATAGAAAAAGAAATGCAGAATTCGAGAGGAAAATTAACGGCAACAGCAACGCAAGATGTTCCAAGCGGCATGCCTTGCAATATGGAAAATTTAACAAAAACTATAGGAGAAACCTTGACAAAATATTAAGTTGACAGCTTTCGAATAGGAAGGGTTGAATTAAAAATCTGGAGGAAGACGTTGAGCTCCGATTTACGTGAAGAGTTGCATGAGGAGAGGGACTACAGTAGAACTACTGAGAATTTCAAGAACAATCACAAGACTAACATTCAGCGAAATTAAACTATTCCGCCTCGGATGGGCAGTATGGTGAATATACTGGATTCAGTGGGTTCCAAAGCTTTTTCTTTTTACAGAACTGTGTATAGTCATTCGATAGCTAATTGAAAACAGATCACGACAGTAGAGGCGATCCCAAAAAGCCGCTCTCTATCCTGAATTATTTTAAAAAAAACCTTTTTCTTCCTTAAAAAAGTTACTAAAGCGGTGATTTGATTAACAATTAACTGTTGCTTCATTTTAAACCTTAGGACGAATCCTAGTTATTTTATGGAATGTGTTGGCATAAGAAGAACGAAATGAACTAGAAAATACTTTCAAAAGCAGACATCAGTGTATTTGCACAGTGGACCATAGTAACGCATATTAAATAGTATTATACATAACATTCATACCCATAAAACGATAGAGCGATGTCTCTTCTACAATCTTGTCATGTTCATGCCCCTCAATCTTCTATTTGTTGAGAAAAGGCTTTTTATTCTCAAAAACCAGATAGTCAGCAACTCAAAAAAATGCGCGTGCTCCGTTGAGGCAGCCATGAAATACGGTAGCCAGGGCGGAAAGCGTGAATAAGGAAGACAAACTCTTAAAACGACAGCCGCATCCACACGCGAGCCCAAAGGCCTCTGTGGATGACGCAGGCGAGATAACGAACCGAATTTGGCCGGAGTCGTTATATAAGCAATTAAAAGTGTCTTTGTAAAAGCAATCGAATGAGTCTCAGAGGATGCTGTAATAAGGAGCATGCCCTCGGAACAAATTCAGAACAAATACTGAACATGGCACACTCCTAGATAATTCAATGAAAATGTTTCTTATTTCACCATAGTTCCGAATAGGTGACGATCATGGCTTCAAAATTTTGAAGATTGAATTTAATGTTACTAGCTAAACGTTTAAGTACTCAGTTAATGGATTCATTTAACAATAACAGGGTGAACTGGTTGAACAATTCAAGTCCTGGTAACCTCATTTCTGTGCTGTATCCTAGTTTAATAGCAAAAATTCATCGATTTGCAAATTTCCGTAGGGTAGTACTTTTTTCGATTTCTACGTTGAAAATCGGAATGAGAAATATGAATGACTATAGAGTAAGTCGGACAAAACTGCTGGAAACATTGGAGTTAGCTTGTAGCCCAGCTGACAGATGGCAGTGTAGCACCAGCAAATCAGATGGTACTGTAGTAGATTTGGAATTCCTTGGTCAGTAATGTCGTGAAGAAGATTGGCACAGCTATGCAGATGGCCATGAAAGACCAGTTAGAAGCGAGGAAAACAAATGAATGACAAACGGCCTGTTGCCATCACAACAAACGCGACTGTGAAGGTGTTACGAAACTTGAGTGTGGTGGATTTAAGGCGACAGTATCCATCAAACATGGTCCATCGCTAATGCCTGAAAAGGTCGCGGCGACCTCACAAAACGAAAAAAGGCATACCTCAAGAAGAAAACTGAATCTAATTTTGTATAACAATATGCATAAGTATTCCCTTAAGCGGTTTACAGCCACAAAGAGGTAAAGAAGTTTTCATTCAGCACTAAGATGTGTTGCAGAACCAAGTTCTTTCCCTCGACAGAGCCACTCAATTTGAGGAGTTCAACGCTTCCTTCCGGAAGCTAGACTAGGAGTAAGCATGCTATACTAGAAATCTATTAGCAAAGCAATGAAGTCCCTTCTTATTCACAGTGGTTGCCAGCTGCCTATGGTGACGAACTAGGAAGGATCACATAGATTTTGACGAGAAGGAAATTCGGTCCGTTCAGTAAGAAGAAACTATTTAATCCAAAACAACAAACAAAATAAGATAATTGTATAACTGCTAGAAATGGTGAACTAAATTCGTTTAACCACGGTAAAATGGCGAGCTAGGGTTTTGATTTTCCAAATCCGAGCCAGAAATAAAATGTAGAGCCAAAAATGCCGTTACAGTGACGAGAGTGGTATCGCACGGAAAAAATGTAGATGTATAGTGATTCCAGTCCTTTAAAAACCAAAGCGTATAGGTCATGAATGAATAGAGTCAATGTGTTTATCGATGCTCACTAAGGAAATAGATGTGGAATGAAGTATTTAAAGGTGATACTGGCACTGTGAACCTAAAAATGCGAACTGAAGGGTGAGTAAAACTATTGCGGCTTCTATTTAGCCACGCAGAAAGGAGTTTAAACTAAATACTATTTAATCCTTTAGAAGAGAAGACTCGATTGTAATGAGGATGTAAAAGAAGTACTTGACATCGCGAAAAACTAGACGAGGATTTTAGAAACGGCATAAAACAAAACTGGGGAAGTATTTCAGAGCGGGTCACACCATACATGTTCGGTCACAGAAGTTGACATAAACACACATAAACACACATGAAGTTACATAAACACACAAACACACATAGATGTATGAATACATAGATGCATATTCAAACAGCTGAGATGAGAAAAAAACTCTGTCTTGGGCTTAGCGAAGGGGTCAAGGTGGGTAGGTTGGTGGTTGTGCGAGCACGAAAGGCATAATCGGCGCTCGTTGTCGACGAACTTGTTTTCGAGTCGAAAAAACTGCCGCATCTCCGCCCAGCCATGACTGTGCTCCGATTCCAGACGAGGCGCGACTGATGACAGTCGAAGAAACATGGCGTCTTCCTCCGAGAAAGTCCGACTTTCCGTGATGTGCGAGTCAATGACGGCTTGGCCAAGGTAGCAACATGTATGGCAGTTCTTTCGTGATAACAACGCAAAGGAATAAGCTCCGGATGAAACATAATCCCTATTTAATATTTAGCTGAAGGACCTCCGAGGTAAATATCTGATAAATGAAGATGTCTTTAATAATAAGATAACCAAAGTTTGAAAGTAGAGGTTCACTTCTGAAATATCTATGAGAAAAGGAGTGAAATTCATAGGAGTATGAAAATCTGGATTTCATGAAAAAAGGACCATTTTAATATCGAGTTTCCGTAGGTAAAAAAAACATGTAGCGGAAACAAAACGACAAAACAAACTGGAGGAAAAGGATAGTTCAAGAAAGTTGGTCGGGCAACCCCGATATTATGGAGAGATCTTCTCGCCCCGTTCTCTCTTTTCCTTTATTGATTCTTGTCACTTATGTTTGGTCGAATCTTGTACCTAGTTAGACACCCTTAGTTGATGAAGGAATTACTTCAAGAAAGGAGAACTGCATTTCACTATACATTAGTACTTCAGCAATCACGAAATATTTCATTTCTATGTGACAACAGAGTGCATATCGTCCCAGAAGTACAGCAATACGGTCTTTTTTAATGGAGATTGCCTTTACACAATTATGAGCCACCAAAGTGGTCGAAAAGTCACTGACGCCATGACAAGAAAGCCGCTGTGTTCATCAAAGAAAAAAAGAAAGAGGAGAAAGGAAAAGAAAGGAAAAGAAAGGAAAGGAGAAGTGGTACCGACTATTAAAATTTCAAGGTCTACGTAGATGTCAAAGTTCTATCGTTCGCTTTCTTTTTTTTTCGAAGCATTTAGCTTTTTATTTTCCTACATGCACGCCACTTGCATACGCTGGCAGTGCAGTGGTAGTGATGCCGTTCACTGCACACAAGGTCCTCGTTCGATTCATTCGCGATGCAGTAAATTCCCAAATCTATTTGGGGTCTAAGAATTGGTACCAGCTTTATCTAGGATCAATGCGCTCCCTTCACTGCACAAAAGATGAGACGGTCTGAGATGAAGACCTGGGAACGCTGGAGCACGGTTTTCCAAGGATTCCATGAGAATCGATCAGCGACCGGAGACCACACGAAAATCCGACACCTATCGTGTATGATCGATCTGGCCAAACCAATCGAATATAGAAAATGTCAGCATCCACACAACATGTGGTGTTGGATCGTGTAACAAAAGAAGAAAAATTAATGCCAAGTAAAATATGCCAGCTTTTCTCTAGAGAACAGAATTCCAGAATTTCGGAAACGATATTCCTTCAATCTTGTTTCCTAGTACGAAAATTTTGATTGAATTGCACTAAAATTGAGTGTAAATAATATTGTAAAACGAATTTGGCCTACAGTCGGTAAAAGCTAAAAAAAAAGATGAAGCTTTCGGCGTTGATCAATTCCTTAGGGACGCGCCATGCATTCGACTTCATTACGCATCGCTTGGATGTGATTGAATGCATAACTGGCACTCGCAGTGGCCTACCGACGTATCGAGCCAGTCTGCTATTTTCCCAGACAAGTCTGGTATCAATTTGCCGACCCCGGAGGGGTGAAGGCTTGGTGGGTCATGGGCACGGGGACCGATTCCACGTGTATCTCGCAAGGCGCCTCCGACCACGGTGTCACATGCGCCCTTTAAAACCGGTATGAATAAAAAAATGTACTTCTTTTCACTTATAAGCTAACACGAGTTTTTCACCAAACATGCAAATAGTTAAATGAAGTGTAATCAGTTAAGTGAAAGGCTTCCTTCCTCGACGCAACTTGGGAACAAAAGCCAACAATAGCAATATCACAGTATTTGCAGAAGAGAAGCAAATTATCACAAGATGTCGATAGTTTCCGCCGAGCAGTTACCGAACCGTAGAGGAAATTGCGGAAAAACACCGAAGAGTGATGGAGAAATATAGGCGATAACACGAACGACCTCAATGATGCCAAACTTCCTCGGATTTCGCTGCGGATTATGCCGATGTCTTAATTCGTACAGTACAAGAAGAACAATACTAAAAGTTGAATTCGAACTAAAACATTTTAGAACAACAAAAGAAAAAGAAAAAGAAAAATTACGCATATTAAATTGCCCTCAATCGGCTAATCGACTAGTCGCACAAGCCGCTGCCGTCGTGGAGGATGATAACAGCCCAAAGTATGAACCAAGAAGGAAGGCGAGTGACCGAGGTGAGTGCATTGAGGCGCTCTGACTCGAGTATCCAGAGATTCTAGGAACATCACTTTCGATCAATATTAAAATGTCAACGGATAGAATAGATCATAGGTTAGCACACGAATTTTGTAGTCTAATCGGATGACGGTTGCAAGATAACGAATGGAATCGAAAAACTGTTGGAGACAACACATCATTTAAGGAGAACCATCTGGATAAATCGATAAGTATGTAAGATATTACATCGTGATATGAATAATGACTATACGGAATCGAATGAGGAAAGTTCAATCCGTTGAGTTAGATGAAAATGGACGAGGTCAATTCGACTATTTCCTGTCGCTTCGCGTTTAGGGTGTGGTCGGTTTAGGCATAGCAAGGAGATAGCAGAGGAAAGGAAACAACCGAAATCACTGGGTCATTCCGAAGACGCTCAACAGACACTCAAAATTCAGGATTGTTGAGGGGAATTGAGATCCTAATAATAGCATTGAGTCAACGCTGCAGAGGAATCGACAACGACGTTTGAAGGAAGCCGACCATCGATGCATTTTCGACATAAGAACATAGCAAACGTATTTCTATGACTTCGATATTTTCTCATTCATCGATATTCAGTATTAGTTTTCAGCTTGCTATTGATAGGCGATTTGTGCAGTGGTAGTGATGCCGTTTATCACAAGTACGGTGCTACTTCTCTTCCACCTTGTCTCAAGCTAACCAAGCCGTTCATCCCTTTAGGGTGAAGAAATTGGTACGAAGCCTGTGAGGGTTCAGCCCACTCCCTCAGATCTACACGGGAACGCTCTAATACAGCCACCTCAAAACTGAGAGGAAAATCAACTAGACCAGCGTTCAACTAAATTCGTAAAAAAGACGACAGTCCTCTAGCAGCATCTGAATCAACATACTAAGAGTTCGAAGATCTTCGCAAGTGGAGTATGTGAGAAAAACGACTAGAATAAAAGATATGCTGGAATCCACGCAGTAGACGTGAGGATGGATCGTGTGAAATAAAACAGAGCAAAAAATAAAAAGAATTCCCATGGACTCCTGGAATTTCGAGTCTCATGATATTCTTGGCAGTAAAGTCGATAACAAAATACAGTTCAATCGACTTCAAGGCTGGAAATTTTCCCAAGATACTAACAGGTACGGCCGCAATTCTGTTCGGCCGTGCGAGTCGTGAAATCTGATTTATGTTTACTTGAAGAGTAATGTCACTTCCATCATATTTTCGAAATTTATGAATCCAAAGTACAAAGACATTCTTCCAAACGGTAGTACGCCGACGAAATTTCCATTCGGCAGACTTTCCGCTGATATAATTCCATCAAAAAGACGAGGCTACATCAATGATTTCAAAACCGACTTTCCCTTAACCTTGGCATGTCTAAACAATACGTATTGTCTGTTTGGAGAGAAAAAAAGAAAAAGAAAAAAAGGAAGAGTTCGAAGAAATAATGCATACGTCAATGATTGTCCATTTGGATTTAACTGCTTCACCATAGAAACTTAGTAGACTAAATATTAAACTAAATACATTAACTAAACAAATATGTTGAAATGCTTATAAACACCCATTATCACATTGTGGCGGCAGTGGCGGTGCGAAGAGAGTGGGAGGACTGAAATTGGTAACCAGAAACTCGTTTCGAGTGCTTAACTCGACTGGGTGACGGGGAAGGTACAGATGACATCGTTTGCAACTTGCCATTCATCGCAAGGATATGAAATTCCTCGAAGACGCAAGGGGAATTGTTTGTTACTTTCTTACTATAGCGCTTGCAGTTACCTAACTCGTCTCGAGTGCTTAACTCGACTGGGTGACGGGGAAGGTACAGATGACATCGTTTGCAACTCATCGCAAGGATATGAAATTCCTCGAAGACGCAAGGGGAATTGTTTGTTACTTTCTTACTATAGCACTTGCAGTTACCCTAGATAGTGCATTCCTATGATGGATTCGGCGAATTCGAAGGCCACTCACTTAATGAAACGCTCAGCTAGCTATAGAGACAAAACCACATTGATGCTAAGATATTCGCAAAACTTGGAACCCAGTCCAGATCGAATCGCGGTAAGCCTTTTCGGGAGCTCGCGCATTACCACTGCGCCACTGAGGCCCTGCATTGCCATTCGCTCAGATAGTTTTCCACCTAACGCTGACATCAGCAATCACTCGTCAGCGGGGTTAATCTGGGGAGCACAAATCGGCATTGAACCCAGTTAAGCTAAGGCTGTTGCCTAAATCACAATGAGTGTTATAGTAGAAATTATAGAGACACAATTCCCATCTATCTGGTAATTCGGAATGAAAAGATGAGGAAATTGAAGATTACAATCAAGGTTATTTATCAGCATCATGCATATTGTTTCTAGATTGTACAGCTACCCATGTCAAAAGAATTTTTTTTAGATATGGAACTGCGATGAAGAAAAAAGATTCTTCGGTGAAAACATCCAAACTAAGTAGCTCGAAATTTCCATCTGCACGTCCGGTCAAGTTGTAGAGCAACAAAGGGCGGCAACAGAAAGCTAGCTGAGCAGCTCCGGAATGCGAAAGGGAAAAAATTAAGGCTCAACAAGAATATAGAAAATGAAGGTTTCACCGCTAATCGATCAAGTTCCTCGACGATTAACCGGGAACATGTGATAAAGAAGACGTTTACATTTGGATGAACACATAGTGTAATACGAGGATATACCGTAAACCGTGGATTTCCAAGCTTGCTGCAATCCGGTCTTAGATCAACAAAATCTAGCTTTCTATCGGAGACGGCAAACTATTGCCAATCTGTTCCGTGAAAATAAAAGATTTTTGGATGCACACAATGGAAATCATGAGCGGCGATCTGAGCTATCGCAGTAGACTCTTGGCCACTGGAATGTCTTCGTAGCATAAGTATGGAGAAAAACAAGCCAAAAGCCATAAATTTAGGGAACACGTTACGATTGCGCACAGAAGAAAAACAACAAAGAATCTATGACGCAAGTAAAATTGCTTCCCAACAGCGGAAAAGACAAACAATTAGCTTTTGATTTAAGAGATGACTTACTTAATACTTGAATGGTCCGTCTTCACTGGTTGTGCAGGCCCCAGTATAATGCCCATTCATCGGAGATTTGCTGGTTAAACTGTTGTGGTTCCCTAGAATCCCGATGTCAGCCTAGCCAAAGCCTGCTTCAGGTCTTCGCCACTACAGGCAGTCATTGGCCTTGTGGATCAGGAGGAGATTTGCCACCATGCGACTTTGATACCAAGACGCCGGTGGATCCCGGTATTGATTTACTCTCAGCTATACTTTAGGATGGAAACGCCGTACGCCTTCTCAGCTTGTAAAACCCTGCCAGGGGATGAATCATCCGCTCTAGATCGCAGTCCGACACCCAGAAAAACCTATGGGAGGTAAGATGACTAAGACAGAGTAATTCGAAATTTGTGCCGTGCTCAACATTTCTTCTATACACCTCAATACAGAAGATCGTAAAAGCAGTCATGAAACGTGGAGCTTTTGCTTTTTTAGGGGCACCTGTAGATGCCCTACTGATTCTACCAGGCCAGGGCAGCCCTCCGGTACAAGATTTGGTTATATCTAAAAATTTTCAGCGGTAAATTTGTGGAAAAAGAATGTAAAAGTACCAGTGAGTTACCGAAAACAACTGAGGTCATAACCAAGAGGAAAGCGTCGTCATAATGCGGCCGTCAACATTAAACAACTATAAAAAAAGCAGCTTGGTGAAAACGTCTTGCACTCCAAACAGCCAATCCACCATGGCGGAAGCATGGCTGGGGTGTATCCAGAATTGTCGAATCAACATGGAGTCATTCTTAACGAGACTAGATATTTCTAAAAGTTTTGAAACGCAGGAAATAGCAAACTTCAGCAGCAACTCTAAGAAATGTTATCCCTCACTTGTCGTCTACCGGTGTCACATAGCTATCACTTTCAAATATTTCTACCGTACTAGAAATAAATGTGTAGCAAAGGTAAAACACGAAGTGGATAGCCACTATTCAGTTTTGTATGCCATCAAAAGTCGTCGTGTACCTCTAGCTACAGTGGAACAAAAATGCAAACATAGTGGAACAAGTAGCACAAATGCCAAAAGTTGACCGTTTAATTATTGAACCAAACCCTTGTTGAACTAGACGAATGAACTATGACTTCGTCATTGGATCAGAATTCTGTTTTTTAAGGAATCAAGTTTGACACTTCACTTGTAATAGCAGAAGTAAGTTGATAACCAGAGAGCAAAGTTTAACTAGTGAAGATACAGAAGTCTTAAACAAATGGGCTTCCGAACAATGGATGTGATCGTTGGTAGGACTGTTGAAAACAAAGTAACGAGCAAAGCATCTCAAAGCGAATAAAATCTCAACACTTTTTCTTAATTAGCCAATCAATAGTTGCCGAAGTGCTCGAATGTGGCATGATTTCGACAAGAAATGCCCAAGACTACACCTCCGCCCGTCCGCTTACACTACTCAAACAATTTCGTCTCGACAATCCTCAAGCAAACAATGCCGGATCTATTAGAAAAAGTGAGTGGCGAAAGCGATGAACACAAAATATTTAGGAAAATGTGGAACGTCAGACAAGAATAAGAAGGTCGAGCATTGCAAAAACCCACAGAAGTGTCATGCCACCTAGTTTGTCTTGATGCCAGGCTTGATCTTCTTTCAGCACAGATTTTTACGTAGATAAACTTCATAAGAAATACCGAATTTGGAAACCGAGTGCCATTGAAAAAGAGCGTGTGAACTAACCGTGGATGGTTAAGGCCGTCCATAGCCCATTCCTTTGGAAACAAGTATTTATTCGATGAAGTTTACAATAATTTAGTAAGAATGAAATCTCAAGCGTTTGTAGAGAAACCAACTTTCACGAAAAGTCCACAAACAAAGGGATAACAATAGGGAAACATCTGCAGAGAGCCTAGTTTTACTGGTATTTGGCGTTACATTAGTTCAAATTATGAAGGAAATTGGAAAAATCACTGACTCTTACCCCATCGTCAAATCTGTCCATGCTTTGAAGTCTATTGCTTGTAGTAGAGTGATTGTCCTGCGACGGTTCCGATCTACGTACAACTATCAGCCCCTTGAGATATCAGGGAGAGCTGGAAATTACCATTGCAGATGATAAATTCAGCACTGGTCTTTTTTGTTAAGTTCCATAAATGTCTGATGTGTTAAGCTTGGGCTTACAAATGAAACAGTAATCGTAATATTTTGTATCACAGCGACGTAACTAGAACAAAAATGAAGGATTACTGGGTTTTTGGTTACATGGGCGTTCGTGTGCATACGTAGAGGAACAATGGGTGATTGTTATTGCTAAATTTCTCTAACATTTCATTGAATATCCTCGTTGTGTATGCACTTAACGATCAATACCATGTGTGAATCGACTGAAAAGCTCGGAAGGGATAGAGCTGACCAGTTCGTTCGTTGAGCAGTTGTGGAGTATGTCGCCCTTGCCGAACGGAACGGAAGCTCTTCGTCGACCTTATGATGGGGCAGACGGCGCTAGATGCTGATCTGCAAGACAGCTCATTCAGTTAGAACAAGGAAGACGGTCATTCAGGGTACAAGCGCAAGCCGGAAACGAAACAGAAAATATCGGAAACGTCGATCTACACAGAATAAGAAACAGAGAAATGTATTTATCTTACTAGTAAAGGTTTGGAAGCAGACTGATTGCTCTTTTAGAGAAAAATTACGAACAAATGGCCCTTATCAGTTAACACCGTTAAGCAAATTATTCGCAAGGACACATTATTCCTTTTTTCCTGTATCAAACATTCCTGTATCAAACATGGATATCGTAGTCAATATGGGCGTTTTTCCTCACTCGTCACTTCTTCAGCCGTGAATTCGTCTCATGAAAAGTTGAACAATATCGACTCATCAACTGATTCATGAATTCGAAATCCAGTAGGGAAAGCGACAAAGTCATTTATGTAGGTAAGTCTAAGATAGAACGAAGTAATGAAAAATGGGTTGCCTGTTGGACTGAAATGCATAGCATAGCTCATATTTACCTCTCAATTGAGAAGAAGCTAGAATATTTCGGAAGGTCAAACCTCCGACAAAGTATGAACCAATATTTCTGCATTTTTTTTTCATTTAAAATAACCGATTCGGTTCGTTCACAAGGCAATGGAGATTATTTGAAAGTCTGTGGTGTAAAATGGCAGAAACTAATGATGATATTTTCGGCTCGAGCATAGTGCTTTCAGGACAGCAGAGAACCCAAAGGTCTAACCAACAGCAAAGTACTGATGTGCGCATGTCTACCTCAAATGCATCTGTGTTATAGAAAGCTTTAGAGAGCTATGGAGATAAAGTTCAACGCTCATTTAGGTTTGCAATTATTCCGCAAGAGAGTGCTGAAGTACTTTGGAACAATCCAATCTCACTTTAATGATGCCGAGATATTTGAAAAACTCCGGACCACAGGTGTCTGCGGTGGCGAACGAACGCGTCATTGCCCTTTCCGTGGACCACCATTAAAACCTACCATTAAAAAGAGTAGGCAGTAAATAATAAGTTAAAATTGTGATTATAACTGCAGCCTCAGCTTAACTGGGTTCGTTGCCGATTTGGGCTCTCCAGATCAATCCCGTGTTGACGGATGATTGCTGATGGCAAAAGATCGATAGAACTAGCTGAGAGACAGGCGAAACGAAGGATCTGCACGGTGTGGTGGTGAACGCGTTACGCCCCGGAGAGGAGAATAGCGCGATCGTTCCCACCGCAAACACCTGCGGTTCGAAGCTTTTCAAATATCTCAGCATCATTAAAGTTACATTTTGCAATATATGACCTGGCATTAAAAAGAGTAGGCTGTAAATAATAAGTTAAAATCCAGTCTCATCTTGAACCTCATGCGTTTCTAGGAGCGGGCTATCTAGGAGCTCTTCCAGTACAATTAATAAACACTGCTGAAATGTTAAGAATGAGAACAGACCAACAGCTACACCTGAATAATACAGAGTCATAAAAATCGAAAAAACAGTTAAATAATGGAGAGCGCAGAGCTTGCAAACAATTGAAGCCACAGCAGCTAAAGAGATTTGCTTATGAACTCCCATAGCGCCCATTCCAGAGCAGGTAATGTGACTCTGGTGTGATCACAAACATTTGATAGAAGGAAAAAGAGTGGGATATCCATTCTTACCAAATTATAGCAACAACCAATGTGAAGAGATGTACAGCACTTGGGAGAAATAATGGCAATTTGTATCGCAATGAAGTTTGTAGATGGACTTCGCAATCAATATCTGTTGCATCCAATGTTAATGTATAGCATTCTGAATCTCATTTTTTGTCCTTTTAACTTTTAATTTATTCGACTCATCTTTAGATCTCAGCACTTCCCGACATCGATTCGTTTTCTCTCATCCATCATCCACTAAGGCCTTCCAACTTTTACGTGTGGCTTCGGCTGGGGATGAGGATTTTCGTTTCATCCTGAATGTCGTAGAATGCCATAGAGTCGATTCTCACTGGAGTCCTGAGTTAGCCAGGCTGAACAATTGCCAGTTCGATTGCAGAGAGCGATTTTTCTCTGACAAGTCTGGATCCAACTTCTCGATCCGGGAGGGATGACAGGCTTGGTTGGCCCGGAGTGGAATCGAACCAAAATCGTGCACGTGATGACCAGCATCAATGCCTCTGCGATAGCCACCCCTTTTTTCATTTAATAACTTGAATAAAAAAGTAGCAACTCGGGCATCCAAACGCTCTGTTACGCAAAGTGTTCGAGAAGGTTCGTACCGTTGATATAACTCTTGATGATTAAGAACGTCCCGTGTGAGTATAAACCTTGACAGCGATTATCTGAAAGAAGTAATGCACGCTGCAGCTCTAGAAATATCTAAAGGGCTGTAGAGAAACTCAATATTCATGATGTAATAACTGCTAGTCATATGAAAGATAAAGGAACGATAGAAGAAAGGTAACCTAGAAAGTGAATGAAAGGCATCGAGATTGTAGTCACGAAATCAATTGTGTCTTCCTCAAGCACCACTAAAACGGCCCACTTTTCGTTCGCATTATGATATGTAATGAAAAATGGATGCAGTATGACAACTGACGGCGTTCAGTGTAGTGAATGAACCGGAGTGAAACCAAAAAGCATTTTATAAGCCCAAATTTGCATCGAAAGTTGGTGATAACAAAGAGACGAAATTCTTGTTTACAGCAGATAGAATCGTCTAATAAAACGTCTCGACTCTTAGGAAAGAGACAGTGAGAGGGTAATACTGGAATTGAATGGATAATTCGAAAGCTGTAGGGTATTTGCTCAAAGATGGCCAACGGGAGAGATCTATTAATCCTCCTCGACGATTACACTTGACGGAATGTTGGGTAAATTGCGCGATAAAATAGGAATTAGCTGTGCTACGAAACCCTGCTTCATCGAGCTATCTATTCAATTCTCATTTTTTTTGCGCATCTTAATAAAAAGAATTTCTATCTTGTTCGCAAAAATGTATAGATTTCAGTGGCCCCTATTCTGATCAGTATACTCGTGCTTGAGTTGAGTTACAAAACAACATTTCAAAATTTCTAAAATCGGCAGCTGCTGGTGTTGGAGCAGCTTGATGAGACCTCTGTCAAATCTTTCTGTATTTATTGAATTCAGTTATCGTTCCGAGCGAAGAATGGCCACATCTTCACTGCCATTAAATGGATCCTATATTAGTAACGCATGATTTTTGATGTTTATTTTACGTGAATGACACAACAGCTCTTTTCACGCCACGAACTTCAAGTGCATTGTTAGGCGGAACGACCTTCTTTACATTAGAGATCTTGAATTGATAGAGGCTAGAATTCTTGGTGTAACCGACGCCAAAATGTTCTTCTAAGATAAAGATGGTCTAGGACTATTGGTCGTAGTCAAAGAACTAGATGGGACTGCTGTTCATGATCGCCTCCAACAAGTAAGCCTACGAGGACTTCAAAATGTTATGCGCATACTTAGTTTTCGAAGCTAAGAATCAACATGCTATTCGTAGGTGCCCTAAGCAAAAACAGTGAAAAGTTTCTCATATGGAAATTGTGGTGTTTTCCATACTGCTGTAACCAACGGAGTCCAATGGGTGGACTATTGAGGACAAGGCTTAATGGAATATCAACATTGGCCACCGCTCGAGTCACTCGCATGATTGACGACTGGCAAAAGTGATGCGCACTATAAGTGATCAAGTAGTAAGTACAAGAAAAGTGTCAAAATAACTGTAATGGTCTAAGGTGTGATAAGTAATCATTATTAGGAAAGGGAAGTAAGTATAGGAAAGCAAATTTGTGGAGACAATGTAACTGAAGGCAGTATAAAAATTCCAGATCAAACTTGGATCTTTAGATCTTTTAAAAAGGAAGTAAAATGGAAAAGTGTTTGCTAGAAAATCTGTGAGTATGACGACCAGTATGGTGAGACTGGTCCTACTGAAGAAAAAGAAATCGAAGTTCTCTACTCGAAACGAACGACTAATAAACTGGTGCACGCCAATGTTAACAATTTGTCGTTTAGCGCATAAGAGGACTGGCTGGTTGCTAAGAATGCGAAGAGAAAAATAAATTTAAAGGTGATGGAATGTGAGTAACGGAGGCTGCTGTCGAAAATTTGTTGGTTATTGAGGCACTCAACGAATTTCCACTTTAGGCATCGCTTGTGAAAAACCTATATGGGCGCCCCTGCCATGAAGAATCATGAAAGAATCACGTGGGGTAGAGTTGGATTTGGATGAAGGAATTATGGTAACCTTGGGCAGTGCTACGCAGACACTGCCGTGGGAACGTGACCGGACGGCTGATACTGACGTCCTGTGAAAGTTGAAAAACATGAATGAGCTATTAAAAATGGGAATGAAGTATGTTTGCACAACCACAACGTTGCTGAGATATTTGCAAAACTCTGGACCGCAGGTGTCTATGGTGGGGAACGAACGCGTTATTGTCCTTTTCGGGAAGTAACGCGTTTACCACCACACCATGCGGGTCCTTCGTTTTGCTTGTCTCTCAGCTAGTTCTATCGATCGACCTTGCTGTTGTATTTCGCTTAGTAACCTGCCGTGAAAATTGTAGTAGACAGAAAATGAAAGGTAAAACATTATGTTTGCATAGTTCCTCTTTCAGTCCTGAAACATAAATGGGAATCACGAGTATTTTCTAGGAAATAAATGAGAAGGCAAAGAGAAAACCGCTAGGAGCCGATAAGAAATTAATTTCGCGCTACCTTCACTATGAACACTAAAGAGTACTTGACAATGAAAAGAAGACCTAGAAAATGCCAATGATTATCTTGCTTCTTCCTTATGTCTTTGCTTCCAGTAATTGTTTACCGTTTTATTGTGATGAAGATTTTTCCTAGACGGTGAACCACAGTGGGTGGAGGGTTCATCCTCATAGCAGGGCCTTTCAGAATGAGATAGAAATTGGCATCTTCATCATTCGGAAGGCCAGCTAAGAGAAAATCCTAGCAGGAATCAGTATCGTATTGTCAGCCACACACTCGTTAGACGGCAAATGGTGAGGATGTGGAAAAAGCACTAGCACTTTTTTCGAGAGTGAAGGGAACGAAAATCATTCCCAACCTATCAAGTGGGATTGTTCTGGGATCCGCACTATTCTTCGTGATTGTCAAGATCGACCACTCAAGTATTCAACATTTTCTTGCTATATTCCTTTTGAGCCCTTGCGAATAGAAATGTTACCATCGCACAATTTCCTTCTTTAAATTTTGCAGTATTGCTTCGTGGTGTTTATAATGGAAACGACCAGTCTCGATAATATGGATGAATAAAAATATACACCAAATATAAAATAGATAGATAGGAGTAGGACCACAACAGGTGCTCGAGGACGAGAATGTGTTTGCTTCTTGTGTACGTGCTAAACTGAATGTTCAATTTCTTGAAGGCGAAAAAAGAAGCTGGTTACACAATGATGGAAGTCAATCGCCCAAAATAAAGCTATGAAATAACACTGGAAAGCTTTACTTCAATTAATAAGTCTTTCTGCGAAATTAACCGAATAGAGTTTTTTGAAAAGTCCATGAGGACGGACGAATTGGTCGGCATGATGTAATATGTTGTGCTGAGATTGTTGATGAAACCGTTCATTATTGGTTGTTGTTTAACGATATATCTGGGTTATTAAATAGTTAATAAACCTAATTTTCTCATTTATAACTCTGCATAAGCAACTCTTCATGCAGGCTTCTACTTTGACCAGGTTCCTTCTCTGAAAGCCTAAAAGTAGCCATGCACGGCAAAAGGTTCTAGGTAAACCGCTGGCTCTATGGGTTGTTGCGGGCACTTGTGAGTTGTAGGGAGTTTGTCACTGTGAGGTCACGCTTCTAACAGAATGATGCTCATTCTCGACACTGGTTTACCAACTAGGCTTTCCTATGAATGTCGGATTCACTTTACAACACGCGCGACTTTACCATAACATAAACCTTTCAAATTTCAAGTTTAGATACCTAAAGCAAACATTCGCTATGATGATGCAGGTGAAATACTTACATTATAATATTCGACTAATTTGAATGAATTCCTCGAGCTTAATACGTAGATAGCTCTCAAAAAACGGTAGCAGGAAAAAAAAACCGAAAGACAAGGGCAAAGAAAATGCCACGGCTGCTCATTATCATCGTATAAGCCGACCAATACCTTGTCTATAGACTTAAGAATAAAGAGGCAAAGCATTCATCACTGATAAATCCTATAAAAAAAAATCATGGAATCGATTCCATTCATAGAATAGTAGAGATAATTCAGCGCTTGCTTGCCCCATAGTGTTGGGTTGGTTGGATTTCCCATTAAAGCGCTGGCTCACCAATATATCAAGTGTATGTAACCTTCCATTTATAAGCTAAGACGAGGTGAATGAAGTTATTCCGGTAACGTCTCTACGTCTTCATCTTTGTGAGAGCCGATGATCCGCGTCAATGGTCTGTAGTCGTTTGTCTTCTCGATATGATGTCTTCTTCGTCTCATCGAATGGGATCTTCTTCAATGGGGCACCGCTCAAATGATGCAGCCTCAACCAGTGATGCTTTTTTTATACCGCAAAGTTATTAATACTTGATACCACGACGAATACACTACCTCGAGAGAATGAACGACTGTGGAACATCGACTCGGATCATCGGCTCTGAGGAGGATCAAGACGTCGAAACATTAGCTGAATAAAACCTCTTTATCAACCAAGTGTTAGCTTACCGATGAAGGAATACGTCTTCGTTAGTCATTCTGAAGTAAAATTAATGTCGGTTTTTAAAATATCAGCTGTTTTCTATCCTTTTAGACAAGTCGCTACCAATTGAGATCTTTTAGACAGTCGACTTCGGAGTGATGGACAGCCTGGTTCACTTAGGTCACAGGATCGAACCACCGACACAGCGTGTATTGCAGTGCACGTCAAACCAATGTTCGACTTCAACATACTTCATGTGCCCTAGATTCACACACAATGAGCGAAAATCGATCCAGAAATTTCTCTAGAAAAGGAAGGGAAAGAATTTGGGTCAGCTACGAAGGTGTTAATTTGTGCGGGTTCGTTAAAAGACGGTGACCTTCTAGTGCGGGTCCATCTTTGCATGGGATCGTTGCTATTCATTTTGTGACGCATTATTTTTTCCTATTTTGAGTCCTTATTGCCTCAACACCTATTTGCCTAAAGATCGGTTATTGATTTTCGCTTATAAAAAAAAGATTCAGCTACTAGTCAAGAAGGAATACGCTGTAAATCTTCTATAAAATTTTAGGTCATGCACTATCTACTTCTCATTTTGTTTGAAGAAAAATCTTAAAATAAAACGAAAGATGCGAAACTTTCAAACAAGATCTATTCATTACTAAGCTATGTGACAAAAGAAAGAATGAAGGAACGTCATCGTCACAAGTTTGCCATGTTGAAGACAGAATGTAGCCCACTTTCCAGGGAGGCTGACTCTTGTCGCGAACGTCTCATATTTCAGTCGCCGCTTAAATAGACAAATTTCTCTTTGCCGAATGGTCCAGTTGTGTTTATCTTGCTGTAGAACTAAAGATAGTTTTCGGCGTATGACTAAGATTAAACAGAAAGGTTGAGGAAGGACAGCTGCTCAGAAAAACGACAAAGAAACAGCGAAGAACAAAAAAAAAACGGACAGCTACGTGGCTACTTAAACTTAGTTGCTCTTTCTGAACGTTCACTTCAGGCACTTGAAATTTGTGTGAATAGCATGAGAGGATTCAGTCGCACGAAGTGAGGAGATGAAGGGATTTAGAATTTTGGTTTTTATCGAACAACCAAATTTACATCTAACACGGTAGCACTAACATCGTAAGCCGGGAATTCAGGCATATTTTAGAATTTATGAATGTTTATTGTACAGCAGTCATAATGGACTGGATTCGGGCCAAAGTTCAACCAAGTAGAGCGCCATCAAGACCACGTCAAACTTTTTCATTCATCAACCATGACTGTTGTGGTCGAGAAGCAGACAGAGTTCACTCTTGAGAAATCCTATCGCCAAGGGCCGCTCATTTCATTGGACCAGGAGCGAGCAATTTTTAGCACTGAACTTCCAGATGGTTTCAAATGATTGCCTATGGTAAATGTGGGAACGGCCTAGTAAGAACGATTCCATGATTCCACATGATGAAGACACAATTTTCAAGTAGAAGCAGGAATCACAAGCAAATCCGAAGACCACAATAAATGAAGTCGGCTGATATGAATAACAAATAAAACCAACAATACGACTGGACATCCAACAAGAGATACTGAATGAATACACTATATGCGATGAAATGCCATGCAGTCAGGAACCATGAGATGGCAAAAGAAAAGAACAGCTGTCTCGGTCGATGCACAACGCAAAAACAACTACTCGCCCATGGAAAAGTTGGCGAGCATGTACACATTCTTGAAAACACAGATTCGAGCTATATGCAACCGATAAGGTTTTTCATACAGATCGAGTGCTGCTAGTAATCCGTTAAGAACTTCTGTACGAGTTTGAGGAACACCGTTCCCCACCATGTCCATTATTTCAGTCGAGCACTAATCAAGGATGAGCAGGTATCCTACGGTGCTTTTGAAACACTAATGAGCCCTATCGAAAAGTGCTTTTTACGAAGGTAAAGTTTCTCCGAAAGTTGACTACGACTTTAAACTCTATAACTCTCTCAGGAAGGAAAACATCTTCGCTTTCAGGCTCGACAACGGGCATAGTCATATTCACAACAATTACCCTCAACAAACAAAAAACGGCTTCCTTCCCTTTCTCTCTAAATTTTACCTTTCCTATTTTCTACTTTTGCCAAGCGTCGAATTAAATGCTAGAGATATTTTCGTCGATTTTTTGGGTATGAAAAATTAAAAGAACGGAACTTAAGCGGGGAATGCAGGAAGACAGATCTAAAACACGCTTTTTTGAGTCCTGCTTTTGTTAAGACGCGGTAAACTCTGGATTAAACACAACATCTTCCAAGAGTGTCTGACAACGTCACGTGAAACTTCACCTACATGTTGGCCTGGGCTGTCTTTAAGTTGGTTATAGGCATTTTCCACTCGAAGTACTTAGTGAACCACGTTTGAAAAAAGATAACAGCTACATGAATAAATACTAATTATCGAGTAGATATGTACGCGTTAGAGTTGGACAAGTTTACGATACAAAACAGCTGTCTAGCAACGCGTTGAAGGGAAGGGTAGACGATATGGAAGAGGAGAACCGAGATTGTAAATAAAGCACTAACTATACGACAACAACGAAAGCAATAAAAAACACCTGTGAAAATCCGGAAAAACTGGTTCGAGCTGTTTCGGATAGGATTTAGTGGCGATAAAATTTGTGATCATCAGCTGTTAAAACACAAAACAGTGATTATGGCGCTGATACCGACAACAACACGAGCGGATCAGTGGAAAGAAAGGCCAGGGCCAAAGATGAAGGAAGCTGGAGGTTTAGGACGACAAACTGACTTCCACTGGAACAACAATGGAAAGATGATGGAAATAATGCGCCCTACTGTGGACGGTAGAACGTTGGATTCGACGAGGAACTAGCAGAAAGAGCCATGAACTCTGTGCGGTTGATCTCCACCTGGAATGCTCAGCATGGACCTCAAATCCCAGATTCGAACCAGCGATTACAAACTGCACTATCGAAGGCCTTTCTCTGATTTTTTCCACTCAGTTTTTAACCTAACGCTGCCATCAGTAATCACTCCACAACGGATAAACCCAGTTAAGCTAAGGCTATACGCGAAATAACAGTGGCTAATGCAGGGATCTCAGAGTGGTGCAGTGCGGGAGCCAGTGGAAAGGATAGTCGCAGGTTCGAATCTGGACTGGGTTCCAGGTTCTGAAAATATCTCATCACTATTATGGCTGTATTTCACATAATATCTTTCCATGAAAAGATAATAAATTGCAAGTAAGACGTGTCCAACTTTTCAGTCGCTCTCTACCTCCTTTTCACTCAGGGTAAATAATGAAATATAACCACAAGTATGCTGAAATATGAGCTAAACTCAAATCCTTAGCCCGATTCGAGCCTGCGATTACCTTTTACGGTGGCTCAAGTGTTGTCCTTTGCACGACCAAGGTTTGCGAATTGGATTTTTCTCAGCCAGTGTTTTACCTTAACGATGTCATCAGCAATCATCCGTCAACGAGAATGATGTAGGAAGCAAAGATTGACATTGAACATAGTTAAACTGAAGCAGCGAAAGACATTACGAAGTTTAACATATATGAGTAGAGTTATTTGGGATATTTCATTTCCATGGCATCCCCATGTGTTTTGCTAAGTCAAGCAGGTGATGCCGCGATTCAGCAAGAGCGACGTGAGCACTCAAGAACGGTTCTTCATCTGTTTTCTGAAGAAATGGTGATATGATCGACATGGCGATGATTGTGAAAAATTAAAAAAAAACGAATTAACATGAGTGAAAATTTTCATCCAGCGTCATTTTGGAAAGCCGAGAACTTCTAATTGAAACGTTCCCAAACCGAGGGAGTTAACTAAACTGTTAAAGAAGTGAGTGAACAAGGGAAGTACGCTCTCTAATAGTGAAAAACGTTGAATAAAAAACAAAAAAGCTTTCATTTTTACTCTGAAATATTTTGCCTATTTTTTCATTGCTCCACAAGTTCTTCATAGTTCTCGAGGACAACTTGCGCGGTTTACTCAAATTACTACACAGCTGAGAAATTTTAGGACGAAACTGTTTATATGTATTCTTTCTTTGGTGAGCTTACACGAGGTTGATAATAATATTTATTATCGGCTGTTTCGACGTCTTCGTATTCATCAGAGCCGATGATCTGAGTCGATGGTCCACGCTTGTCTTTCGTCTCGATGTGGAGGCTTCGCCTTCGTGTCGAGTCAGTTCTTCTTCAGCGGTCCATCTCCTCGAATGAGGCACACTCATTCAGTGATGCCCTTTTATACACGATGCTGATGGTGAATATGATGATAACGTCCGTTGATAACTACTTGTTTTTCTTCCGGACATATATCATCGCGCACATCGTGCAGAAGTCGGTGTTATCATTAGCTAGCACAAAGCGTATTAATGCTTCGTAACCGACTTTCCTTAAACGATATGATATATGTCCGGAAAAAAAACAAGTAGTTATCAACGGACATTATCATTATATCCACTATCAGCATCGTGTATAAAAGGGCATCACTGAATGAGTGTGCCTCATTCGAGGAGATGGAACGCTGAAGAAGACCTGACTCGACACGAGGGCGAAGCCGCCACATCGAGACGAATAACAAGCGTGGACTATCGACTCGGATCTTCGGCTCTGATGAAGACGAAGACGTCGAAACGTTAGCCGTTAATAAATATTATCAACCTCGTGTAAACTCATCAAAGAAAGAATACATATTGATTAAGCACACCGAGGTTCAACGAAAGTCGGTTTCGAAGCATTGAAACTGTTTATAGCGAGCAAGCCAAGAAGACCAAAGTTTTCCCTTTCAGGAATGAAAATTGAAGAAGTAGGAGGAATACTTAGAAAGGATTTGTTTGGTAGGATGAAAGCAATTGTAGAAAGATTATCATGACCCACATGACATTCGAAACACCAAGGAAGCGAACAAAAAATACGCAGCATCACCGACATGACTATCACGATTGCACCATCTGCAATTATTGAAATCAAAACACATGTCATTCAGACCTTGTTACAGAGTCAACATTCATGTCAGGCTAAAACTCGTCTGGTCAGGAGTTCTGGACGAGTTCACATAGATCCGAATGATCCAGCTAAGCGAATTAGCCCAAGCCCCGGTAATACTTGCGATCCGGCGACGACCAGTTCTCGTCAAATGGCATTTTGCACGTCATCTTTGGCTGTGCGCCATTTATAAAGAGGACACGCTCCGCTACGCACCACAGCCCGTACGAATACGAGCAGTTGACGATGCTGTGAACGCAGCTTCGTCATGCCAAACTGACGACGTGGAATGCACGAGGTTAGAGGTGTGTAAATGTTGCCTTTCAAAGTCACAGGTTGGTAAAAAAAGCAAAGGTGAATGCACCAGATGAAGAGATGGTAGGGCAGCGATGAATGCTCAACATTGAATTTCTATTAGAACTTTTCGTTTTAACTGTTAAAAGATGAAAGCTAAAGCTAGGATAAAAGCTTTTCATAGCCATTAAAAAAAGATTAGTTTCTAGAAGAGGAAAATATGGTATTCTACATGAGTGAAGACCTCATCCACACTTTTCTCTGATGAACTGATGGTTGTTACAGGAGCAAAAGGAAGCGTCCGAACAGCTGCTAACAAAGGAGAGGAAAGGACATTTTGCCTTTCGCGCTCCAGCTATAATGTAAAGCGATAAACTGTGGGCTTTGATCAATTTCTTAAAAGCATGCTATGAAAACCAAGGGAGCGTGTGACGCAGTGGTCGGAGACGCCCTGCGACACACACACGGAATTGATCCCGGCGCCAAAGGCTCACCAAACCTTCTATCCCCTCGGGGTCGGAAAATTGGCACCAGTCTTATCTTGAAAGATTACAGCACTGGCTTAATACATCGTTAGGCCACTGTGAGTCAGGTAAAGGCCAGTTGCCTTTCTGGACACTCTAACCGTTCCGTTTGGGCGTTGGCATGCAATCAGTCATCCTGGTCTTGTAACCGGCAAAGCTTCGGTGGGCATTGCGAATGCTTTTCTCAGCCTCTGCAGCTTCGACCATTACTGCTGCTTTTCTCTCTTTAAGATATTCTTTAATGGCCTGTCTGCATTGTTTCGCAAATTCGGATGTTAGTTCGTGGTTGCCTCCAGCTGTTGTGATTCGACGCTGGAGCATCAGCTTGAGTGCCAAAGCTTCGGTGGGCATTGCGAATGCTTTTCTCAGCCTCTGCAGCTTCGACCATTACTGCTGCTTTTCTCTCTTTAAGATATTCTTTAATGGCCTGTCTGCATTGTTTCGCAAATTCGGATGTTAGTTCGTGGTTGCCTCCAGCTGTTGTGATTCGACGCTGGAGCATCATCAGCTTGAGTGTCTCTGGAGACAGACGTCTTTTGGTGACATTCGAACTGTCAGCTTTCATAGAGCTAACCTAAAGATGTTGAATGAGCTGATCGTATTCCTCGTCGATGTTATCGACAACGGAATCTTCCCAACAGCCGACTAATAAATTGAATAAGTCCCAGTTCATGGTGGTTCTGGGAAATCGATTTTTGAATTCAGCGACTTTTTCTCTTCCCGCGAGAAATAGAATCTTGCTTAAAGGAGGCGATAGCTGGATCCCGCGTAGAATTTTGGGACAAGAGCGATATTGATTAGGCAAAACCTTCGATTTACTATGATGTGGTTTATTTGGTTATGGTACCCTCCATTGGGAGACTCTCACGTCCAGCGTTGAGGATGGGGATTTTGGAGTTGCGAGTCACCATGGATGGTCTTAGTTGCGACGATAAACTCGGACAGCGGTTAACCCTGCTTGTTCCATTCTAAATCGTGGGTCCCAATGTGACGTTCTTCAAACATTCTTCTAGGGCCCAATCTTAGCGTTAAACTTTCCAATGGTGACCTTACAGAATGTATGGCCTTCTCTGCAGAACTTCTACAAGTCCACATACAACGCTTCGACTTCTTCTTTGTCATAGTTTGATGTCGGCGCGTAAACGACGAAGACAGACAAAGCCTCTGCTGATCCATATCTTTTTAATCGTAAACGTCCGATTCGGGTTGTAAGCTGTTCGAATGAATCGATGTTCATGGACAAACTCGTGTTAATGAGAACGCCAACGGCGACGACTCCTCTAGTATTGCATGTTCCGAGGAATAATTCTTCTCCAGTGTCATAGACGGCGTTGAAAGGGTGGCGTCTTCTCGTCTCGGTCGGGCCGATGACGTCGTACCTTATTCTTCTTGCTTGCGTGAACAAGTCTTCTATTGAGAACTTAGATGCAAGTGTATTCCATTGTAGGTACAGATTGTCACCTTAGTTATTCGTAATCCAGGCAGCTTCTATTGGCCTTGAAACTTTAGCAGCCTCTCCGTACTCTTCCTATCTTACACTGCCTCATTGTGGGCTCTTTCGGGATCAGGGAAATGAGGCCCGATTTTTTTAAACTGTGTTTAGCACTTTGATACCCACGTATGACTTGATGTTACCGTGAGGTCTGGGTACGCTTACTGGTAGCTTGCCAGGCTCTCCCAGAGTGAACATGGAGCCTATTTTTTGGAGGCGACTCCTAACCGCCTCCCATGTACTTCCCTGTCACTTGATTGCAGGCTCTTGGGCGAATTAACTCGCACAGTAAATCCACATAAAGGTTAATGAGAACGCCAACGGCGACGACTCCTCTAGTATTGCATGTTCCGAGGAATAATTCTTCTCCAGTGTCATAGACGGCGTTGAAAGGGTGGCGTCTTCTCGTCTCGGTCGGGCCGATGACGTCGTACCTTATTCTTCTTGCTTGCGTGAACAAGTCTTCTATTGAGAACTTAGATGCAAGTGTATTCCATTGTAGGTACAGATTGTCACCTTAGTTATTCGTAATCCAGGCAGCTTCTATTGGCCTTGAAACTTTAGCAGCCTCTCCGTACTCTTCCTATCTTACACTGCCTCATTGTGGGCTCTTTCGGGATCAGGGAAATGAGGCCCGATTTTTTTAAACTGTGTTTAGCACTTTGATACCCACGTATGACTTGATGTTACCGTGAGGTCTGGGTACGCTTACTGGTAGCTTGCCAGGCTCTCCCAGAGTGAACATGGAGCCTATTTTTTGGAGGCGACTCCTAACCGCCTCCCATGTACTTCCCTGTCACTTGATTGCAGGCTCTTGGGCGAATTAACTCGCACAGTAAATCCACATAAAGCGGGAAGGCACCCACACACGCATGCATATGTACGCTTAGCAAATAGAGAAAGTATGTGCCAAATCGACGCAGCAGCAACAGGGAGTCCATCCCCTGGATCCACTTGCGTCTCAGGGAAACAAAGGTCGCGTTTGGACCGCGATTAACCTCCTCTCAGCGACCTGGGGACGCGCCGCGTAACCTCGCGACTGACCGGCTGGAGATCCCTCATTTTATGGAGATCCGTGGTTAGGAGGCATTACCTGACCGCCTCCCATGTACTTCCCTGTCACTTGATTGCAGGCTCTTGGCCGAATTAACTCGCACAGTAAATCCACATAAAGTGGGAAGGCACCCACACACGCATGCATATGTACGCCTAGCAAATAGAGAAAGTACGTGCCAAATCGACGCAGCAGCAACAGGGAGTCCATCCCCTGGATCCACTTGCGTCTCAGGGAAACAAAGGTCGCGTTTGGACCGCGATTAACCTCCTCTCAGCGACCTGGGGACGCGCCGCGTAACCTCGCGACTGACCGGCTGGAGATCCCTCATTTTATGGAGATCCGTGGTTAGGAGGCATTACCTGTATCACCTGCATCACCTGCAGTCCTGTTGATCGTCGAGTGACTCGAGCGGGCGCCAGTAAGTCCTCCATTTTTCCCTGTCGTGTGGAAGAGTAGCCCAATGGGTTCTGCTCGCTTTAGAATTCGTCGACCACCATATCTTTCTTCCAGGCTTTTCGTGAAGAACTCTGACCATCGGGTCGGTGGTCTTCCTGCAGTACGTTTGACATCCCGAGGAATCCAATCACTAACAGCTCTTGTCCATCGATTATCATTCATACGCAATACGTGTTCGGGCCACCTTATCTTCGACTGTTTGGCGTATAGAACGGCATCTTTGATTTTCGATCGTTGACGCAGGCCGGAGCTTCGGATCCCATCACTTACTTGTGTGAAACGGGATATTCCTAGCATCGTCCTTTCGACTGCGCGTTCCATAACGCTGAGTGATCTTTCATCCTGCTTACGTAGCGACCAGGTTTCTGACGCATACGTTAGAACAGGAAGAACCGTTGAGTCGAAAATCTGAGCACGGAGTCGGGTGTTCTTTGTTCTCTTCACTACATCCTCGATGCTCTTGAAAGCTCCCCAAGCCGCTCGTTTCCTTCTGCTCAGCTCTGGAGCTAAGTCGTTCATCATATTGATTTCCCGACCTAGATAGGCATAAGTGGAGCATTCGGAGATATTCGTTCCGTTGAGCGTGAATGGGGCAAACGAAACCAATCCGTTCTTCATGAACATCGTTTTTTTCAGATTCAGTCGAAGACCAATCTTTCCAAACGCTTTATCAAAGTCCGCAAGCATGCGTTCCGCTTGGCGAATGTCTGGTGTTATAAGAACGATATCATCAGCAAAGCGAAGGTGATGTATCTGCCGACCATCGATTATCACTTCCATATTATCCCATTGCAATGTTCGCATGACGTTCTGGAGGGTGGCGGTAAATAATTTTGGCGAGATTGTATCGCCTTGCCTAACTCCTCTTTTGACATCAACGTTAATATCCTTGTAGAATGGTGAAATCTTGGTTGTGAAATTATTGTACAGCTCACGAAGAATCTTTATGTACTGAGTAGGGACTCCTTGACTACCAAGGGCTTCCATGACTGCTTCTATCTCAATTGAATCAAAGGCCTTCTGTAAGTCGATGAAAGCGAGACAGAACGGTCTTTTGTAGTCTCGCAACACTCCATTGAGCCTTGTTAACGTGTGAATGTGGTCCACCGTACTAAATCCTTTTCGAAACCCTGCTTGATCGCATGGCTCCCCTTCGTCCAGTGTTGTGTCAATTCTGCTCAGGATGACTCGAGTGAAAAGTTTGCAGACAACGGACAACAAGCAGATTGGGCAATAGTTCCCTATATCGTGTAGGTCGCCCTTCTTGAACAAACAACACGGTCTTGCTGGTCTTCCGCTGAGGACAGACCTCAGACAGGTAACGTGTGAAGAGCCAAGCCAGTGTGTTCAGGAAGACTGTCAGAATGTTCTTCAGATGTTCTGATCTTATCCTGTCCGAACGTGGTGCTGTTCGATTTTTCACCAACCAAATGGCATGTCGGATTTCGGAAGGGAGAACCGGTGGAACAGCTCTGCGAATGCTTTTTCCAGCCTCTTCAGCTTCGACCATTACTGCTGCTCGTCTCTCTTTAAGATCTTCTTTTATCGCCTGTCTGCATTGTTTCGCAAGCTCGGACGTTAGATCGCGGTCTCCTGCAGCTCGTGCGAGTCCACGCTGGCGTATTAGCTCGAGAGTTTTTGAAGACAGTCGTCTCTTGGTGACCTTCGAACTCTCAGCTTGCATGGCGCTAACGTGAAGATGTTCAATGAGCCGGTCGTGTTCCTCATCGATGTTGTCGATAGCGGCATCTTCCCAAGAGCCGACTAATGAGCTGAATAAGTCCCAGTTTTTGGTGGTTCTGGAACTTCGGTTTTTGAATTTAGCGGCTTTTTCTCCTTTCGCGAGAAATAAAATATTGCACGAAAGAGACGGTGGTCTTATCCCGTGTAAAATTTTGCGACAACAGCGACATCGGTTAGGCAAAACTTCCTATTTACTATAATGTGGTGACGAGAGCGCCGGCACCTCCTACGCCTCTACTGTCGCATTTTCCTAGGAACAGTTCTTCTCCAGTGTCATAGACAGCGTTGAATGGGTTGTGTCGTCTCGTCTCGGCCAGGCCGATGACGTCGTACCTTATTATTCTTGCTTGCATGGGCAAGTCTTCTATCGAGGACTCGATGGAAATGTACGTGCATTTTAGGTACAGATCGTAAACGTGCATTTTAGGTACAGATGATACGGTGGTCTTATCCCGTGTAAAATTTTGCGACAACAGCGACATCGGTTAGGCAAAACTTCCTATTTACTATAATGTGGTGACGAGAGCGCCGGCACCTCCTACGCCTCTACTGTCGCATTTTCCTAGGAACAGTTCTTCTCCAGTGTCATAGACAGCGTTGAATGGGTTGTGTCGTCTCGTCTCGGCCAGGCCGATGACGTCGTACCTTATTATTCTTGCTTGCATGGGCAAGTCTTCTATCGAGGACTCGATGGAAATGTACGTGCATTTTAGGTACAGATCGTAAACGTGCATTTTAGGTACAGATGATAACCATAGTTCTTGATCCAGGCAGCTTCCATTGGCCCTGAGGTTTTACCAGCCTCTCCGTACTCGTCCAACCCAACGCTGCGAAATTGGGGGCTCTTTCGGGGTCAGGGGAATGAGGCCCATTTTTTTACTGTTTAACATGTTGATACCCACGTATAGCTTGCTGGGCTCTGGACGTGGGGGCTGGTTATACTCACGGGTAGCTTGTCAGGCTCTTCCAGAGTGGACATGGAGCTTATTTGTTGGAGGCGACTCCTAACCGCTTCCCATGTACTTCCCTGTCACTTGATTTCAGGCTTTTGGCGGCATTGACTAGAATACAATCCGCATAAAGCGAGAACGCACTCACATACGCATGCATGAATACGCCTAGCAAATACATGTATGTGCCATATCGGCGCAGCAGAAACAGGGAGTCCATCCCCTGGATCCACCTGCTTCTCAGGGAAGCAAATTTCGCTTTTGGTCCGCGATTAACCCCCTATCCGCCACCTGGGAACGCGCCACGTAGCCTTGCGATTAACCGGCTCGAGATCCCTTATATGAGGGAGATTCGTGGAGTTAGGATGCATAGAAAATAAAATCTTACTCTGCCCTTCACTCATAGCCGACTGATCGGACAGTCAAAAAAATATTTAAGCTGATTGTTTTGGTATGGAGCTCGTGATTGGGATAAGTCTGGGTGGATTCGAACGCTTATATGTCTGCTTTATCTTCAATACTAATTGTAACATAGGCAATTCTTCTATGGAAACTAAAGCAATAGAATGTCTTACCTTTTATTTTCTGCCTACTACAATTTTCACGGCAGGTTACTAAGCGAAATACAACTGCAACGTTGCTGAGATATTTGCAAACTCTGGACCACATGTGTCTATGGTGGGGAACGAACGCGCTATTGTTCTTTTCGGCAATATATAAATATTCTATAAAGCAATGGAATTCATTAAAACCACTCCTCTGATGAAAGCGGAAATCATTTCTACAATAGTAGAGCACAGAATTGGCAATCGATACACTCTCTGCCACTCGAAAATCTATACTTCCTTCTTTCCCATTCCTCTTTTCATCCTTACATTCCGCAAATCTTACGAAATACTGGAATTGTTATTCAATATTTTCATCGCACTTTAGAGAAGAGCATGATTTTAGCAAAGAAAAGCGGAATGGCTTACTTTACTATGGCAAATCTGACGAGTCCTTTGAAAAAAAGGACGACGAAGGGATTCAGTCAACAGATAAAAACTTCGTGTTGTTGGTAAGGAAAAGATATCATATAGGTTGTCAGTACTTTACACCTTTGGAATGAATGAAATCTTGCCGATAGATATCCTCCGAGAGGTGAACACCTTTTATTTAAAAGTTTTTGGTCGGTTTCAAAACTGAAAAACGATTGAGACACAGCAATAGCGAAGGTAAGTGAGGCTTGTACCGAATTGCCATTTCTGTAAAAAAATCTTTCCCATTTAGATGAAAAATAAATAGTAGATTGCACAAGGTTCCCTTAGGTTAGAATTATTAGGCAAGTTAAGCTTTTTTTTTGGCAGATCGACGACCACATGGGAATAGTCCAGCCATCAGCATCTATTTCTCAGACGTCGTTGACCACATTTAGGGTTACGCAAAGCATGTTAGTCTGTGAGAAAAAAGATAAATTAATATTTTCAACAAGTAAACTACTTAATAGGAACCACGTAGCACAGTGGGTAGAAGTGGACTACGACACCCAGAATGTTTGGTTCAATCCTGCTCCCAGCTGTGAAACAAGCCCTCTATCTCTTCGAAGAAGGTTAACTTGCTCCAGACTTTACAGAAGAACTAGGATACTCTGGATTGTTACATGGGTAGGTTCATTGTCAATTGTTCAGTCCAAGTATATATTCAATCACCTCTACGTTGTTGTGCATGGAATCGATTGCATGACGCACAATTTTAGGTATTGATAAATAATGAACACTTTACTCTGTTCCTTTCTAAGCCACTCAGATATCCGAAACTTGTAACGTTACACCTACTCCTAGTGAAGTTGCTTCTCAGAAATACCACGCCTGCTGCTCAGACTAGTTACATAAGACCCTAAGATAAGGAGTTCATTTATAAACACTAACCCATTTTTGCACACCATGATTTCGACACATTCTAGGTATGTCGAAAAATGGGTCAAAAGTTCCGAAGAGTAGCCGAAACCATCCTATGAACTTGTAACCTTAGGAACTCAAGAACTACAAACTTAATTGTAACATAAATGGAGACAACTCTTCCAGCACCGTTCACAGTTTAACAAATTTTTTAGTACACAACAGTATTCGCTTCAAAACTAACTGAGTATTTAAGAAGTAAAACAAAAAAAAATTGAGCATGGAATAGAGACTAGGTGATCGAAGATTATGCGGAGTACAGGCGGAAATCCAGTAGTGGGTGGGTGACGCAACTAATCGAAAATGTTTGCCTCGACAATACATACAACACTTGTTTTGAGGAAATGCAGAGTGATGATGACTTTACCGGAGAGCAGATTCCATACAAACAACAATTGTCGACAACCTCCTACGAGAAGTGGAAACCGTCGCCACCACCGTGTTGGCGACACAAACGATTTGTGTGCTCATAAGCGCTGTAGGGAAAAAACGCAGCAACAAAGTGTGATTCCAAGAAAGACGTGCGACCGATTCACTGATGGAAACACAGCGAATGAAAATCCCACGGGCGGAATACTTTTTCATCCTAATTGGAACGAACTTTTAAGAGCATACTTAGTATAAATGAATGTCCACCAGTAAGGTTATCCATTACCTTTTAGACATGAAAGCAAAATAACGAGGAGAAAAAAAGTTAAAAAATCAGAAAAGACAGTAAATTTTTCAACAGCTGACAAAAGAAGGTAATTAAATATGAGAAGACTAGATAAAGGATAAAAAGGATAAATCTCTCGGCATCGATCAATCCTTGAGGGATGCGTCATGCATTCGACTGCATTAAGCATCGTTTAGAGGTGATCGAATGCATATATGGCCTTTACAATGACTCGCGGTGGTCGGCCGATGTATCGAGCCAGTGCTGCTATCCTCCCAGACAAGTCTGGTACCAATTTGCCGACCCCGAAGGGATGGAAGGCTTGGTGGGCCATGGGCGCGAAGATCGATTCCACGTGTGTGTTGAAGAGCTCCTGCAACCACTGCGCCACACGCGCCCTGAGAAAATGAGAGAGGTGATGATAATTATGAATGACTGGTAGCGCACAGTTCTCTATAGGAAAAGGTGGGAGTGGTCAAATTAGCGCTTTTTCCATTAACTGTTCTAATGTTTGGAACAGCACTTCATGGTCAGCCGTAGTTTTGAGTTCGCGCTTCCTATAGCGTTGTTTGATGAATTTTTTTTCCGCAACATCTCGTCTTTTCCATTTGGTACAGCTCGAACTTAAAGCATCTTCTCTGGGAAGCCGCATCTCTATCTCCTGCCAACCCGCTGATCGTCGAGTGACTCGAGCGGACTCCAGTAAATCCTCCATTTTTCCCTGTCGCGTGCAAGAGTAGCCCAGTGGGTTCTGCTCGCTTTATGGATTCGTCGAACATCATATCTTTCTTCTAAACTCCTCGTAAAAAACTCTTGCCATCGGGTCGGTGGCCTTTCTGCAGTACGTCTGACATCCCCAAGAATCCAGTCGCTAACGGCTCTTTTCCATCGGTTGTCATTCATACGCATTACGTGTCGGGTCCACCTTATCCTCAACAGCTTGGCGTGTAAAACGACGTCCTTTGTTTTTAATTGTTGGTGTAGGTCGGAAATAAAAAATGCAGCAAAATAGTAACAGTTCAACTTGTCGGTTTAGCGAACATAAAAGAAGATGGCTAACGAGTCGTATCGATTCCACATTGACATTTTCTCATGAATTGCAATGATAGCCGAATTCATTGAATAACAACAAAGCAGAGAGGCATTCATCGCCCATAACAAATTACAAGCGACATCGATGTCCTGAAAGAGGTGGAAAAAACAGATAGAAGCCGAAGAAAAGATCTCATGCTGGTTTTCAAAAACTTACTTTAACAGAAGACCCCTACATCACTTGACTAAAGTATTGAGAGCATGCAGTTTCGATGCCTCAATGAACAATGAAAGATATCGGGTCAAGATCATGAAAATGGAGGAGGAAAAGCAGTGTTCAGATAAATTTTCCTTTCAACAGAGCTTAAACAAAGACGGTTGCCAGAAATTTGATCTTGGATAGAAATGAACAGCAATTGTTCAGAAGATATAGCGTGAAGAGTTGACCAAATCCTTAAATTTGCGATTGTAGAGGTGGTTCATTACATATGTGGCCAATAGAATGGTTTGTGCAGGAATACCAGTAAATCACGTCGGTGTCTTTACCTTTTAGTCAAGTCTGTTAGCAGTTTGCCGATCCTATAGGCATGAAGAGCTTGTTAAGCTTCTGTGCGAGATCCAATCAGAGATCGATTCAGTGTGTATCTCACAGCACTTCTAACCACTGCGCTACAAGTGCTCCAGTTCGGAAGATAAAGCAAAGAAGTTTCAACTTTCACTTACAACCTTCTCTTGTTTCATGGCAGGTCACTCTGTGAAATGCAATCACAACGATGTTGAGATATGAGCAAAACTCGGCACCTTTATGGGGCTTTAAACCGACGATTATTCTTAACGAGGGCTCATGTACCACCACACTGCCCGAGGTTCTTACCTTTCCTTCCCTCGGTCATGTTTTCACTCTACCTGTACTATCAGCAGTCACACGTCAACGAAAATGACTCGATTGCTTTGGTGGATGGCACGTGAGCTCCCATTAAGGGTAGTCCCAGTTTCGAAACCCAAATGAAGTTCTGAGTTTTGTTCGTATCTCAGAACCTTCGTGGTCGTAAAACCAAAAATTTTCAAAAAGACATTTAAAGGATAAGAAACGAATGGAGGAGTGTAGTAACATATCAAATTAGCAGGTGGAAGTATTTGTCACTATATCTCCACGGTAAGGGGGTAAACACGAAATAATAAATCCTGCGGAGTTTACTGCAATTTGCGTGGACATTCAAAGTGGTAACAGTTGGCACATAGTGAATAGCAATTCAATATTCTTCAAACCTACCATCATTTAACATCGGCATTAATTAATCAGTGCATCCATAGATTATTAAGCTAAAGTCTTCAAGCGCTGATCGAATTGATTGTTTCTGGAATTCTAGGATATCTACATCAGACCGTTCTCATGTCCTTATAGCCCATGATTATAAGGTTTTTGTATTAGAGAGGCTTTTCTCATGTATTTAACCTTTTAAGCCAAAAGGAGGTTGATAAAAAGGTGTATTGGGCTGACGTTTCGACGTCTTCTCTTCCTCAGAGCCGATGATCTGAGTCGATAGTCTACAGTTGTTCGTCTTCTTGATTTGTTGTCTTCTCATCAAATCGAGTCGAATCTTCTTCAGTGCGGCATTGCTCGAATGCTTCGAAACGGCTCATCGACTGAGGAAGACAAGGACGTCAAATCGTTACACATTCGGGTTTTTTCGATTTTTTATTAGCCTCGTGTTGACTTAATAATCGAGGTAGGTGTTAACAGCTGGTTCAGTGATTCATGGAAGTTTCACAGTTGTGGGAGCATCACACCCTATTTAAATTCTTCGGTGGATTCATCATTCCTGTCATACGAAGTCGAAGACTAGTTCTCCCAAATACGATTCCTTCAAGTTAAGCGGCTCGACTTCATGAAAATCTCCCGAGGAAAAAATCGTCTTGAAGAAATCCGAAGTGATTATTTTTATCACTTATCGCTTTCTTTGACCGTCTTCCAGTCACCATCTGCATTGATCAGCAAAGCTTTTGTGTCCTCACGTTCTTGATGAGTTGACGATTCCTTTTGAACATGCTTGTGAGGCCGGAAGAGAACCTATTATACAGTCCTACTGGATAAAATATTTCTGAAACTTTAAATAAGAGCTCAACAGCTAGACTTTACTCGAGAGAAAAACTTCTGTCTATCATTTTTTGCGCTTGCCCATCAAAAACCTGTTAGCTAAAGCATGTTCGGGTCAGTGAACTCATCAAGAATAATTCTAAAGATTAACAGTTCCCACTTCGCGATTCTCATTAACTGCAGCTGGTAAGAAACTCATGTGCCATTTAAAACACTAATGCCAACTAACCGCTTACGATGCATTGACGACACTCGGTTAAGAAGCATACTGAATTGAAATTTACAAATAATTTCTTTAGAAATACCTTACTTTTGTCTGAAAATATCGGTTTCGACTTCACCTTGAAGTTTTAGTACAAAAAATACAACGATTCGAGAAAATGATTGGTGCTAACTTTAACAACGAGCGCTTTTGACACGTATAGACGTCGCTAGCTGAAATGAAAACCAACAGAACCTACAAACATTTATCTAAAAGTTGCAAGATATCTTATTCTAACAAGGTGACTTTCAGATTTTCTGGAGCCAATGAGACCGTGAGAGAGATCTCCATGTTTTTACGTGTTTCAAACACGAAAACACGAAGAAAGGAGATCTCGTCCAGCAGGACAAAATGGTGTTCCTCAGTGTATCCTTGATATTTGAGCCTGCCATTCTTACGTTTTGAATTTTTGGTGTTTAAAATTCGTTTTAGTCTTTCGATGAATTATCGTTCCGAACCCGATTGAAAGGATATTTCAACCACATGCATGATTGAAGCGACAGAGCAGTTTCCTCTAGAAATTCTCATGAGTCGAAAACCAGTTATGTGTTGAGAAGGATATAAGGATTCAGTAATAAGATTAATCGTATTTCAGTAGAAAAACTCCTTCCGCTCTAATAGAAAATAGAATGCAAATAGTTGATAATAACAAAAGAGTAAACCATAGGAAACGAATGAAGATCTAAGCATGTAGCCGAGTTTGTTCAGTTAAGAGAATGTTTGGAGCTTGGGAGAGAAGACAGGAAGACATGAAGATCTCTTCAAAAGTTCGGAAATCGTCCATACTAGCTACAAAGTGGAATCAAGAAAGACACGAGGAATACGCAGAGCCTACAACTACACTATTCATCCACAAAAGCGAAAACAGGGTAAAGGGTTTGTCAACCCAGGTCACTCTTCCATTAGTACGTTTCCACGTCAGTATTCACCGAAAGCAAAAGCAAATCGTGTCAGCGATGTTTTTGGAATGGGAATTCTGTTTAAGCATTTCCAGAACAATTAACGTGTTTTTTATGTGGCCATTCCTTAGACATGCCTAGGGCAAAATTTCCCAAAAGTACTTGAAGATTTAAAAAATTGCCTTCACAAAAACTTCTGATTGATTGAGCCTCTGATCGAGGCATGGATTTCCACGAATCGAGAAGTAAAGTTCTACACCACAAAGGTAAAAAATCGTAGAAGTGTCGTTTCCTTGTTCAGCATTCATATTACTATACCAAGGTTAAAAGAAACTAGATCCTGGGAATCGTAGAAGCGTTCCATAACTTACAAAACATGATAGGCCACACCGTTGTGATAGCGATGTTGTTCATAACTGACGGTGCGTCCGATTTTCTCAACGAGATGATGGAATGCGCAACACGATCATCAATATCACCACCAAAACGGTGAAAACGAGATGATGCAGGTGCATATCAATACTCTGCATAGACATTCAGCAGCCGTCGTGGATCACATCCATCTGTGAAGTAGACGCACGCTGGCAAGATTTGAATTTTGCGCTTCTTCTGAATACAGTTGTACACTCACCGGATGATGGTAAATTTAGTAGCAGCCGGTAAATATGTCGTCTGTTAGAAAGTGTCACCAAACAGGGACTGAGTCGGCAGCTAGTAGTCCACTAAGCGTAATTGTGGGCTATTTGACTGACAATACCACCCATGTTCTCCTCGACATACTACTGACTTTAAGGGGATTTCGACGTCGGCATGATGTTATTCTGTTGCTAGGTCGTGCATCACATAAGGACTCGATGTTTCCTCCATAGCAACATCAATCCGATCGAGTCTTGAGATTGCCTGCTGTATTTCATAATAGCAAGGAATCACTGGCTGTTCAGAATGTTCAACTCCATCGCGACCAGTGCCTGCTTCACATCAACAATTGCAGCTTGGGAGTGACATTAAGTGCTAAATACGGTTTATGGGAGCGAAATAGATTACATTCTCACTCAAACCTTAGCGTATTACATTTAGCTTAGTGAGTAAGCACGCTTATGATTACCATTTAAGGTATGCATTGTATATGGATGTTAGCAATCTCGTACACATTGAGCAATTGTAGAATTGAGCCGGTAGGGAAGAACAAGAAAGTTTAAGAGAGCAAGAGGTAGTGAATTGAAAGCAAAAAAGAAAAAGGTACGGGGGAAATGGTTGAAGAAGGAAAGGCAGGCGTAGAGAATTAGACAACAAGAAAATTAGTAGTTGGAAAAAGCAAACTTAATATTTTGCTTGGTAGTTAGTGCGGCTTCTTAGTCTCAAACATCAAGTATACTCTTAGTTTTCTGAATTCAGCTTCTTCGCCAACAACGTGTAAGTTCATCAACTCAACCAGAGAAGAACTCCGTGTCTCCTCTGCCACGAGTTCTCCAAGGGAATTTCTAGCACCAATTGCTGAAGTTTTCTCAAAAAGCAGTTTTCGAGATGCTTTAAAAAATTCTATTCTATCGGTGAGCATTTCAATCCGCTCAACTTTTACAGCATCGAATTTCATGACTATGGCAAATGATATCACGTAAAATTGTGGCCTTCCACCTAATCAGCGCCAGTTACATATGTTGCAGTTCATCGTGTACTTTATCTAATTGTTGAAAGCACTTTCATTCGTAATGATTGCGTCAAAATTCTACTTACAATGAGTGATTTCACCTCACGACAACCAAACGATCGCCGTAGCCGTTTTGTGGTTTGGGCAGTTTTTCGGTGCTTCCAGGTCACTTTGAACATCGTGGGCTGTCTTGTCGAATCTACTGGGAATTGCATGTCAAAATCTGCTCTCGAATCCGGGTGTTTTTCTGAAGAAAAAAAATCCTGAACACAGCTTCATAACGACGATGCCTTTCGTTGAATTCATTGGGATGGGTCCATTTTTTGACTTTCCATTCTGTTTGAGGTGCGTCAAAATTTTGTTTTGGATATTCCAGGTGTTGCTACCAAATGTCGAATCACTTTGTAAATGGATCAACTTCAAATATGATATCCAAGTGCTCGCAGTCGACAAAACGGGTCGTCCCTAAAATTCCTGTCCATCTTCAAGGCTTTCTCGACCACGAAAGCTTGTAAATTAATGTTGCACCATGGGCTTATTAACGGCTGGTTTTTTTTCAAAAAAATCAGTTCGGGTATTTCGAGCTTTTTCAAAACTTTGTATCCAAGAAATTGCTCGTTCTTTTCCCGTCGTTCCTCTGACAACCTGAGCAGACAAAAACAGAAACGAGCAACGAAACCTACACTATGAAGCGAGACATACGAAAACAAATTCATGGAGGTTTATTTGGAAAGAAAAATTTGAAGAATGGGAAAACCAAACCTAGATTTTCTCCAAATAATGCAAAAACTTAAGACTAGTCGGCGGACCTATACAGTGACAATCAGAGTAACTCAGCGAACGACGCGACTCCTTGGTTGAAAAATGACTGGGATAGATATAAATCTTGTGATGTTTCAATAGCGAAACTATAAAGAATTGCGTTATGTCTGAGGAAGAGCCCGCGACGAATGGAAATTCTCCACAGGCTCCTTATGAGTGGTTCTTGCCATGAAAACGAATGAAGTCGCAAACACATTGGTTGTTTTATAGGAATTGTAGACCTGATGATTGGCCCTGTCTATAAAAAGTCTATCGGTTTGCTTTCAATTTTCACTGTCTGGATCCTAATTTATGACGTTATCCATATTCATTAACTTTCAGGCGACCAGGACCAAGGCCACATTCAATGGCAAACCCGAACTAACTGAAGATAAATGCACGTGATCGATATTTCAGAGAATGTGAAATAAGTGCTATTGCCCACACATTATGGTCGCTGTAATAGCAATTAACGGGCGCGATACTCTGTCAATTTCGATCTACGAAACGTCTGTTTTTCAAAGTCTCGATCACCGAAAGTCGTTAAAAAACCTGCCTTGGCGAACAAAAAGGCAACATGAAAGACGCGTTCCTACACTCACAATTTTTATGAGCACCTAGATGGACTCAAGCGGCATGCAATATCGAAGAAAAGAGCATCTGGAAAGTTAGCCGTTAAAAGAGTGTTAGTAGAAAGGAGAAGCTGTAGAGTGTACAAAAATGTCATCGAATTCACTTTTATCGAAGCTTCACAGAAATATGATATGGATAAGGACAAAGGGTGTGGCTCTCACCTAAAACCGGCTATGGCGGCCTGGTTGATCGGGCTAGTCTTATTGGTAATCAATTCGAAATCGATACTTGATAAGGGGACATTTTCAGATTTCCGGATATCCACAGAGATAAAGATATACTGCACAAGAATGCTAAATGGGTGAAAGAAGATTGATAACATGGGTGTAATTCACGACGAATGTATTCTATAACCCACGGATCTCCCTCATATGAGGGATCTCGAGCCGGTTAGTCGCGAGGCTACGTGGCGCGTCCCCAGGTGGCGGATAGGGGGTTAATCGCGGACCAAAAGCGACCTTTGCTTCCCTTAGACGCAGGTGGATCCAGGAGATGGACTCCCTGTTTCTGTTGCGCCGATTTGGCACATATTTTCTGTATTTGCTAGGCGTATTCATGCATGCGTGTGTGGGTGCGTTCTCGCTTTATGCGGATTGTATTCTACGAGTCAACTCGGCCAAAAGCCTGCAATCAAGTGACACGGAAGTATATGGGCTCGAGTCACTCGACGATCAACGGGACTACAGGTGATACAGGTATTCTATAACCGTTAACTTCCGTTTTTGATCAAAACAAGGTGGGTGCCTTTAGTTCCTGAATGATAGATGTGTATAAATTTATCTATATGGTCTTATAAACTGATCTTTTTTAGCTGGTGCGAGGTAGGTATAGGTCTTCGTTGTCGTTGTCGCTGTAGTTGGTATTGCTGGTCGAGGCTGACGTTTCGGCGATCTTGCCTTCCTCAGAGCCGTGAGTCCCACTCGTAACAACAACAGCGACAACGACAACGAAGACCTGTGCCGATCTCGCATCAGCTAAAACAGATCAGTTTATAAGATCATATAAATAAATATGTCAAGTATCTATGCCAAGGCTTATAGAAAGTCGGTCTTTTGAGTTATTAAGAGATGTGTATAAATCTCATTCAGTTCGTTGTTCTGCATCCAACATCTAGTGAGGTCTTCAAATTTTTATATGGTTTCGACTACTACTTGATAGTTTTATCTTCTTGATTACTGGCGTTGAGTTGGTCGAATTGGTTCACTCTACGATCGTAAACTAATTCTGCAAGAGCGTTTCTTTCTGCTAATCACAAGGAGTAAGCAGCCCCACCTTGTCGCTCGGGGTGAGCTTTTCCCAGGCAATACCGTTCGATACCAATTTGCAAACAGAGCAGCATTAGCGGGAATGTTTACCCAAATGAGAAGTCGAACCAGAGACTCTTTAAGTGTGTTCTGAGGTTCTCTAGTAACTGGGCTCTGACGTTTCACAATGGTAGACCTGGAAAATAAGAAAACTGAGATAAAAAATTTTCAAGAAGCAAATGAAGCCAAATGCAAAAAAGTTCGATGATCTATGATTTAATGATGGATGCGAAGAAGGGAATCTTATGCTTGAAGTGCTGGGATGCACGCAATATTATGCGTGTGATGTCAGCTCATGTAATGAAATAGTAATAACAATGATTTATTACTTTTAGTATTGCTGAGCTTTACAAATGGTCGGATCCCAGCACATTTTTCACTTATCTCCGTTTGTCATCCTCGAAAACGTTCGCTTCTTCATGCATAGGTTTACTTGCCAGTTGAGGACTTCGTTTTCTTCATGAATGGCGTGAATACAACTGATTCTTTGTATTCTTGTTGAGCAAACGCGAGGTGTTATTATTATTATTCTTTATTCACAAATAAGCTGACGTTTCGGCGAACTTCGCCTTCTTCAGAGCCGCTTTCTATGAGGCTTCCATAAGTGCGAGACGAAGGAAAACCCATTGTGCTCAGTATTTGGAGGACCGCCTCTGGAGGAGAATAGTGGGTGGGTCAGTGTTGATTTGCAACTCTATTAGGTCTAAGGCTAAAGTAACTTTACAAAGAAAAATCGAGTGGAAGCCTCATAGAAAGCGGCTCTGAAGAAGGCTAAGTTCGCCGAAACGTCAGCTTATTTGTGAATAAAGAATAATAATAATAACACCTCGCGTGTGCTCAACATGAATACAGAGAATTACTTGATCAATGCCGAGGTTAATAGAAAGTCGGTCGTGGAAGTTACAACTGATTCTCTCTGGAATCTAGAAAGCTTCAGTACTGCATTTCCAGATCTACATCGCAGACAATCACAGAAGTTTGTGAATCGGACGGAGCTTCCACCTATCAAGTCTGGTAACAATTTGCCAATCCTAAAGAACTGAAGTGTTTTGTTAAGTGTTTTGGAGGGTAACTCCAATTGCTGGGCTACACACTACTTCGAGTGGAAAGCAAAATTGACGTTGAGTGGAATTCAGTCAATATCGAAAGAAGCATTTGACCATCACAAACGACTTTTGGTTTCCTATAGAAAAACGTTGGTCGCAAAGCTCGAAACTTCCCAACGATGCGTCTGGACCCGCAACTGCTTGTGGCATGTCACTTCAACGCTCAGCAGCTGTTTTTTCATTATATCTTTGCAGCGCAAAAATCGTAGGGCCCTTGCTGAATCGAAAAATGATTAAGGTCTCATTTGTGAATGGCGGTTGTAGGACAGCGAGCCAATTCCAAGGGCAGGACACGCCGGACACGTGAAGTTCAAAGTGTATAGGAATTCTACAATGTCCAACATAACATTACCCAATATTCTATAACGTCTTAATAACTCAAATGATTTGAATTTGCCGAAAGGACGTTCAAAGATTGATCACGCTCATGGCGTCCGTCTGAAGTTAACGATGAAGTCCTAAACGTCATGACTACGTTGGTTGAGACACCTATGGACATCGGCATGCATTTCTCATCACATTAGCTATCGTTCTGATGCAAGTTGCTTTAGCGTCTGCAAAGTACTATTAGGTTGTTCAGAAATAAATGAGCGTTCCTTGCTTTGTTATATAGAATGTCATGATTTGCTTTAAACAAACTTTATTGGTCAAAATAAAAATTTTTGATTCTATATATTTTTGGCAACGAGAAACAAGTTTACTTATTCAAGTTGCATGCAATTCTGGAGTTCTGGAAACGACGAATTCGTTGAAGGCATTTTTGTGCCATTGTGGTTGGTGAAGTATTGCTGGAGCAGGACGTTGCCCAGGTGCTTGAAGTGATAGCCGCTAGGCGAGAGGTCTGACGAATATGGCGAATGAAGCAAAGTTTCATAGTCCAACTCATTCAATTTCTGCAGCTCTAATTCTGCAACCTGAGGTCGGCCATTGTCGTGGAGTAGGATTGATCCTTTTCTGTTGGCGAATGCCGGTCGTTGTTGAAGTTTAGCTTTTGACAGAATATAAAGACAAGGTTAGAAAGGGCACAAAATCAGTTTTCTAATGATGTGTAGTATTGCAAGGCGTTTAAGTGGTTAAAAAAAGTACATTAAAAAGAACGAAAATTTTAAAACGATTATTTATTTCTGAAAAACATAATACTTAATGGGCAAAGAAAAGAGCTGTGGAATGAAATTGCTCCTAAGAAGAAATTCGCGGCTAAAGGATTCAGGTCTATCCCAACTCAAGTTACAGAAGAAAATGCTCGTTATTGTCGTTGATAAAATTTTAAAGAAATTATGAACTCCCAGTAACCGATTCCCTCTATGATTGCGGTGATCAGCCCTGTCGAACTTCTCCTATTGTGCAATAGCGTTCGTCTTGATTAAGAAAACAACTGACCTAACTGTTTAAATCTGGATGGAAAGTCATTTGCAAGTCAACACATCGTCAAAAAATTTCTCCATCAGATTACCGTCATTTCCTGTTCTATGAAAGCAACTTGTAAAAAGAATTGTATAAGCGAATGAAATAATCAGTATGACTCTCTAAATAAGAAAGAATTTCTCACATGATCTGACAAGACGTGTTATGCTAATCCCAGCACTTCTAGCATTCGATTCAAGTCTTCGCATCCTTCAGCCACGAATGTATTCAGATTTCGGTGTAGGTTTTGCTGCCGCATAGGGACTTTCGGTCTTCTGAATGTCACTGAACGCTATTCGAGTCGACTCTTTGTATTGATTCACCGTCCGACTCTGAGGCAACGTTAGGCCTGATCGGCTTAGGGAGTGGTCTAATCAGCACCAAGTGTGCACTGATTGAACAGCACTACCAGTACTCTACATCCTACCCCACCTTACCCATTGAAAAGTGACCTTACCCATTGAACATTGATGTCGTTCAATCTGCACGATTTTGTCGTATAAATATCGTGTGATTACTACTTGTTAAGGTTTGAAAGTGGAAGAAGGGAAATAAAATACAGAGAAGGGATACGGATCTACGATTATCTTCTTTGTTGGAAATCAGCAGTTAACGCAATTCCAGTGCCGGAGAAGAAAGTTGCTTGGAGAAAAAAAAGTTTTACAGAAAAAAATTACAATTAATATTGTACGGTCATGACAGAGGAACATGACAAACACTCAGCAAATAACAGTATCAAATGGATACTCACGAGGTCTGCCTGCCCTGTGTGTTTTTCAGGCAATAGCAATGTAGTCAACTGAGAACGCCGTCGCCGATGAATATATTCCGCATAAGGGTAGAAGTGAAACAAACTCATTCGAATGTCCTCAAGGGAAAGAAATTCTAAATCAGGTAATCCATATACAAGTTGCAAATGTGCCAATATCTCATGGAGAAATCGATCAGACTTTTCTTCTGTTCCAAAAGACACGGGTTGTAGTAAGGAAGCATTGCGTTGCAAAACGAAATCTTCACTATCAAACTGGAGGGACGAAAGCGTCGGAGTGGCGCCGGTCCCCGTTGCTACGCCATTCTGTTTCGGTACTCGTCATGAGATGATTCACACATTGGAAATAAAGCCGATCAACAGCAAACTATTTCGCATTCAAGTTTCCGAAGTTTTATATTTCACAAATCATCTACTGCTTATTCATTATACTACGTGATTCTAGCAGTTAAGGGCATTATTCATCGTGTAGCATTCGAATTTAAGACTGGTATTGCATATTCCAATCAGTCGTGCCTTTGTTCGTTGTTATTGAACTTCTTTTCAGCTGTTTTCTGAACTGGGCAACCAACGAGGAAAGGCACAGTCGGCTTCCAATGGCAGGTAGAACAGTTCGGGAAGTGAGCTTTATGATTCCATTCCAACATGAGAAATTGAGGAAGACTTCCTTTAACAAAATTAAATGAACGACTGGCAATGGTTGCAAGTATGGTCCTTGTCTGCTGTGTCATATGTATTTACCGAAGGTTTTGGACGTGCGCCTGTGAAGCCATCATTCGTTATTGCCTCATGTCAGAAATGCCCAGTTGAATCAGTTCACTCGGCTCACGTGAGGGAAGCAGGGACCGTAACACTTTCCCCTTTAGGCCCATTAGTTCTTCTTCGTGACCTTGATGAAAAAATATCCAAGAGTTGCGCTAATACGCCAGAGACTGAGTGTGCTTGCAGGTGCTTCGTCAGAATCTGCCATAGTAGGTGTGTGACGTATTTATTGGAGTCAACCACAAAAAAAAACCTTTGGATTTAATAGTTACTTGTCAAATGCTTTCTGCTGAATCAGCAGTAAACCATCTGTTTACGCCCAATTCAGGTTCACATCCTCAATATGTTCACTTTTTAATTGGATAGTGTAAGGCGGTCTTACAGGACGCGTGTGGTACAGTGGTCGGAGGCAGCCTGCGACACACACGTGGAATCGATCCCCGCGCCCACTGCCCACCAATCCTTCCATTCCTCCAGGGTCGGCAAATTGGTACCAGACTTGTCTAGGGTAACAGCAGCACTGGCTCGACACATCGGTAGGCCACCGCTAGTCACTGTAAAGGCCAAAAATGCATTCAATCACCTCTTAACGATGCTTTGTGAAATGGGATGCACAGCGTATCCCACAGAGAATGATAAACGCCGAGAGCTTTATCCTTCTTGATTTATTTTAAGGTGATATTACCCAGTAAAACCAAAGACATTTTTTAAGTACTCACACGTCTCCGTGTAATCATTATCCACCTTTAAAACACTGTGCTCTAGATATGACGCATGAAGTGAATTCGGCTCGAGATCCCGCACGTGAATAGGATTTACGGACCAGTAACAGATGTCCCATAAAATATGGTTCTCTTTCATAAATGCTAATAACGCTCACGTGAAATAGATTCCTTCAACAATAAGTGTAAATTAAGAACCCAGTAGAATTGATTTGACCTCAAGTCAGCCTTTGAAACATGCTTTATAGAAGTGTGCAAAAATAATCACTTGTTCACCTGTGCTGATGACATGAAACTCTGAGAATGTAAAACTCACCACTCTTCTAATGTAGTTTAGTAGGGGCTTGATTGTTGAAGGTTTCCTCAGCTTATAGTTCAAGTTCAGTTTAGGTATGGATTCATTAGGAATAGTAAAAGCTAGTTAGCAGGAATTCTGATGATCGATGGATGGATGAGGAGGTGTTTCGCAGCGCAACTCATACTCAACTGTTTCAACCTTAGTTCTAAAACATGTGTTCGATCATTGTCCTGCAATGGGATTGGACGTCTTCTGTGGACCAACTTTGAGTAAGCACGTTGCAATTTTTGAGGCAATTCAGCGATTTTGTGACCATAGTCCCTGCTGTGATTTCTTTTGTCAAGATTTCGGACGTATTATGTTATACGTCCTATGTATCTTTGGAGACATTTAGTGCTTGGGGACCGATTTCGGTTCAATTTGAGACCCTCGGGACCTCACTCTTTGGCTCACGCATTGTATCTATTGTGATGCGTGTTACCTAGCACACCACCGTACTCCGAACCCCACCTGGCGGGTCAAGTCGCTTACGTGGTGTGCTGTATCCATACGTCCTATGTATCCTTGGAGACATTTAGTGCTTGGATACCGATTTCGGTTCAATTTGAGGCCCTCGGGACCTCACTCTTTGGCTCACGCATTGTATCTATTGTGATGCGTGTTACCTAGCACACCACCGTACTCCGGACCACACCTATTATTATGTTATAATGTATGTATTGTTATAATTAAGTCTTCTAAGAAATTAGGCAATGGAAAGTGCCTAAATATCTCATCTCATTCCAGTCACTGAATTGAACCCAATTGGCTGTAGTAAAGAGTCAGCCCATTAGGGAATTGTCGAATTTTCTTTACATTTTAGGTCTGTTTCAAATGTCGTTGAAATACGAAATGTCAAGTTTTTTCCACAACCAATCAAATGGTGATTAGAGCACAGCTTCGGTAACGGACTTTAGACGGTCGTCAAATGTTCGTAGGTGCCCACGACCTTCTATGTCGTGAAGGTCCATGTCTTCGGGATTAAATCTTATAAAACAGCGTGCATTAAGTAGGGCTTGTTTTATTCCAATGATATGATGATGCTTCCAGTTGCCATCGATTCTTTATGACCTAATTTGAACTCGTTAAGCAAAATCAGGCGATTTTCTTAATTTGAAAGCACTATTTAAATCACTCTGGAACCATTTTGAACCAGGCTCGAGGAAAAACTCTTTGTGGGAGCTTTTTGAGGAAGAAATAGCCTTCTAAACAGAGAAAGCAAGGAACTGCTATTACAACTGTATTTGTGAATTTCATTTTAACTAGATACGTCGTCACTTTTGCATCAACATGTGACAACTTTAAATAGTATGTGGGAATAACGAACACTTGTTTAGTCCTAAGGTTATTCTTAATCGAACGTCTAATTATGAAGCCGATTTATCCCATTTCCTGATGAGAAAGCAACGAAAAGAAGAGGAAGGAAACGGAATCTCACAAATATTTCAATTTAGAATTTCTAAGATAACACGATGAGTGTTTATTATTTTATTTATTTTGTAGGACCCGTCTTTCACATCTACCGTACGGATTCCAGCACCTCTTGCATTCTGCATTCAACTCGAATTCTCTGATCAGTATTCCACGAAGGTTCTCGGACGTTTTGTATATGGGTTCGACTGCTGAAGGCGAAAACAAGGCTCCGGTCCTCTTGAGCTTTATTTCAAACGAAGTAAGTACAGCCATAAAACGTTGCTTAATAAGGGCCGGTCTGGAGAATTCCGTAGGAGTGATAGAAATACCACCGGACACTCTAAGACACCAGCTAGTTCGCAACCGCCTATACGACCGTCTATGTACAACGAAAAACTGCATAATTTGCCCTAACGGTAGAGACGGTGACTGCATGACCTCGGGTACAGTCTACCTGATCTCATGTAAAGCATGCGGGGACGAATACGCTGGCGAAAAGGGTAGACCGCTCTGCGTCCGCATAAAAGAACACCTAGTCGGAACACAACGGAAAAGATTTTGAAGTAGGAGTCACTATCTTCACGCACGAATCGAAAACATCAGTGCGTAAAACTCTTGAACCGTTTTGGATCAATTCCAAAAATTCAAAAATGAACCGCAAGGTGTAGTGTCTTGTTTGTCATCACGCGTGACCTGGTGCCATACTTCAGGCTAATCCAATGACCTGACATAAGCGCAGTCCTGGCCCATGTGGTACTATGTGAGGCTGCTATCCAACGACTAACTTAAACACCTTTATTTATTAAGTTTTATCTACTAGGGTTATGATAGTGTTTGGCTGAGTTGATCGCATCTCAATTTGACCTTTCCAGGCTCTAAAGAAGACGAAACCGCCGAAGCGTCAGCTATTGTATCTTAATAAATTCTATAATAACAACCTCGTGTCTGCTTATTGAAATAAAACATCGAATTATCAATCAATGCCGCTGTTAACAGAAAATCGGTCTTTGGAATTGATAGGGAAGAATTTAAATTTTGACAAAATGTAAAAACATGGTTAGAAAGAGTATCAAATCAGCTTTCTAATAATACATTATATCTTAAAAGTTGTAAGAAATATTCTATTGGTAAAAAAAAACATTTAAAAAATTAGTATTTCAAAATGCTCATTTATTTCCGAACGGCCTAACAGCTCTCTAGGTGCTATCAACAAGGAGGACCCCGACAATGCCGGTGCTATACTCGGATAGAGAGAGATTACCATTTTCTCAACCTTTTTATGGGATTGATGAACGTCGTGAACATGTTTGCTTCACAGTGCTTAGCGTTTTCTCGGTCTTCGTTTTCTTCAGGTAGGAGGAAGTACACTATTATATAGCCTCATTCGATGAGGCGGTCCCACAACCTCAATAAATAAAAATCCAATTTTGGCAGAAAACATTGTAAACACCTAGCTGTTTTTATTGAGTCAGTTCAACTGTGTACTTTCCACACATGATGACCACTGAAACATCCAAACCAGATTTGGGTACGAAATCTGGTAATGGCCAGCTTTTGCCGTATATTAGGTTTTCTAAAATCGGGCAACAACGTCTCTAGTTCCTCTACTCAGTGTTTTTGATTCTTGTGAGAAAAACTGTAACTCGTAAAAATCATAACTTTACTTTCAAGGACTTTCCCGTCCTGCTTTTGTTCCATGCACACCTAGTGAGCTTTATGTCGAGACTTCGATGTCGCATTTAAACGCATTTTCATACGAGCACAATGTGGCGTATCAGTTTCTTCAACACTACACGAACTTCTTCAATCTATGTCTGTATTCCTAGGGCAAACTGCACAATTTTGTACACAATGTTTCAAAGACATGGCTGCGATATAGTAACTATTTCTTAAATAGTTACTATTCTCTACAATATCGCATGTATCCTACATTAATTGTTCGCTTATAAGTGTCTCAAATCTATTTCATTCACATGACCTTTTGATAAGTCCTTATGTAGCCCTTCAGATAACTTTTATCCACGAGCTATTCCTTTATTGTCTGATTGAGTCCTCTGGCATGCCGCCTCAATTGATGCACTTATCCGCATGTATCGTGTCATGCCCTGGGTCAGCGAGGTCGTTAGTTTCCATTGACAAAGCTTCACCCACTACAGAAGTAGTACAGCTCATAGCTTTTCGTCTTCAAGCGCTCGTAGCGTTCGTTTGATCTATATATATTTCACTTATCGGATTACCTAATCGAGACGTTCTCCAATCTGTCACTGAATCCAATAAGCTATGCTTGATTCTTTTCTTTTCCATTACCAGGTGTTCTGCAGGCGCTTCTCAACAATCGGACCTTGCGATAACAGTATGTATACAAAATTAGTTACTACTAACTTTAGCAACTCTCTTAAACATTGATACCTTACCATCAGTTATGGTCCCCAAATAATACCGTTGATTTCTCCGAGGGTAGCAGGATTAAGATTTTTTGATTCATTGCGCAGAATGTTCCCATGTAAAAGCAGAAATTTTTACTTACGCTCAGTCAACACTTGGTCTCAGCTGTTGCTCATCAATGAGGCTATTTAGCACCATTTATCGAGCTTTTTCGAGTGGTTGGAGGCGCCACTGCGACACACACGTGGGATCGATCACCACGCCCATGGCCCACCAAGCCTTCCATCCCTCTGGGCGTGGCAAATTTATACAAAGTCGAGCATTCCACGTACAGTTGGCGGACAAAAGACAAATCCGACCAACTCTCCAATCCACTGGCCAACTAACACATGCGAGCTATGTCAACACCTGTCAGCACGTCGCTAATCACGGCATACAAAACCTCGTGTTCGCGACACACACGTGGGATCGATCACCACGCCCATGGCCCACCAAGCCTTCCATCCCTCTGGGATCGGCAAATTATTACCAAACTTATCTGGGAGAATAGCAGCACTAGTTTGGCGGACAAAAGACAAATCCGACCAACTCTCCAATCCACTGGCCAACTAACACATGCGAGCTATGTCAACACCTGTCAGCACGTCGCTAATCACGGCATACAAAACCTCGTGTTCCTCAGTTGCTTTTTCAAGCACTTCAACAACTTTCCGAGGAAATCTTCAACAATGAAGCCGCTATAGATGATCCTGCCAGAAACCATGCGGTTTGCAGTTTTACACGTGGGAATTTTAGAATGATGGAGAAAAATGATTAGTAAGTTTTATCACGAGTTGTATAAATCAAAGATAGGAAAAGTTAACAGCTTTCAGAATGCTTGGTAAGTTTCCAACGATTGACAACAATGGAGGAGTCAACTGAATAGGAACAATGGTATTTCGATGGTGAGCAGTATCGTGCCTCCCCTCGTGAGGACTCTGCTGCGTAGGTGACTCCAGAAGTGCTTTTAGTCGTGAATACTGTACACACGTTCCCGACATGGACATGCCCGCATATCGTAGTTGTACAGTAGTTTTGGTATAGCTAAAAAGGAACAAGACCATGAAAGAAGAACTATTATCCGGAAACTTCAAGCCGTTAAAAGGTTCTGGTTACTCGTTGTTCATCGTAGCATCGTTTTGAACCAACGTTTCAAATATGAATCGCGGAAAAAATCACTATTTTTTGGGTCTGTGTTTACTTCGGCGTATTGAAAAATGTTCATCACCACAAAGGAAAGGGACTAATTTACAGTAGGAAAATGTACCAATTTCTCCACCCATTGTGAACGAATATGATACCAGATCCAAGTGGTCTCAGCTGTTGCTCATCAATGAGGCTATTTAGCACCATTTATCGAGCTTTTTCGAGTGGTTGGAGGCGCCACTGCGACACACACGTGGGATCGATCACCACGCCCATGGCCCACCAAGCCTTCCATCCCTCTGGGATCGGCAAATTATTACCAAACTTATCTGGGAGAATAGCAGCACTAGTTCCATACATCGGTAGGCTACCGCGAGTTATTGTAAAGGCCAGATATGCATTCAATCACCTCCAACGATACTTAATGAAGTCGAATGTGTGGCGCATCCCTCAGGAATTGATGAACGCCGACAGCTTTATCCTTTATCGAGCTTTATAAGCCTCCATAGGTTCCAGATTCTTCTTTCTTTTGATAAAAATAACCACATCAGAAATATCCAGTCTTCTACGATATTCTTTCAGCCTTTCATGACGAAGCTGTTTTTTCGATAACTGACAACTTCTCGATCATTAGAATATTTCAGGAGTCCACGAGTCCATAGATTGTATAACAAACGTATGTTCTAAAGGCTTAATCGTGTATAAGAACTTTATACGGCATCGCTCCAAATTTTAGCACATTTGGAATTAAAACTTCTGAAATATTGATTATCAGACTAAAGTTTTTAAAAATTCCAAGGAAACCACGCCACTTCCAAACGTAAACGTTACATGGAACGAAACTTGTTCACTTGCTTTCTTGTTCAAAAGAGCTTTGAAGCGAAAAAAAGTGAGGAAAATACCCGCCACAGGCTCCAAAAAATCAGAACTTCATCGTGGTAAAAAAGGTAACTTTTGCCCTGTAGGCAAGCACTCGCAAATTTACTATTTTAAATTGAAATCAATAGAAATAACTGTGAGATGAGATATTCTTACAACTCCTATAGAGCTCCGTCTTCAGGAAAATGTTAAATTTTACTTCGAACAATCTGTCATCACTCTGATGATAGTCTTAGCTTTACTTGTAGTGGTCATGATTGAGTTCTATTTCTGCTGGTGAGTTTCTGCTAAAAATCAAATCTTTCCCGTCCAGATGGTCAGTCGTGTTCTATAATTCACACAATTTATCCACGGCTTAGTGTTTTCTTGAGAAAACTATACGTTTCTTCAGCTCTATTCAACTAGATCATAAAAGAAATCACTTGCAAATCCGACATTGAGTAATACAAGACGAAATGTGGAAATAAACTGTAAACGAGAGTTCAACTTTTTGGCTTAATTTTGACAATACAGATATTTGAAAACTCTGGACGGCAGTTCCTGTGGTGGGGATCGAACACACTGTTATCCTTTCAAGAGGTTGACGCGTCCGTTAACGTTCAAAACCAAGTTAAAAAAAAAGAAACTAACCCAAATTTGAAGTGTCAAGAAATGTCTTCCGTGGCAAAGCAAAGATGAGACGGTTGACAAGGATGCCACTGAAATGCAAATTCCTAAAGAGTTTGAATCACGGAAATGCGATGAACTATTAAAGTCGGAAGTTTTCTTGTAACTGGAGCACCGACGACAGCAGAATGAAGCAAAAGATGAAATTGTAGACATGACGAGCGGAGTCTTCATTAAGATTTTCAGCTTTAACTCTGCACAAGTTTGAAGTGGCTCAAATAGTTAATCTATGTCCCAAAACAGCTGGGGAGGCCAAAGCATTCATTTCTTCACTGAAAAGTAAACTTCAAGGTGACGATCTTAACGAAGTCTTAAGGAATTTGCACACGAAGAAGAGTTTTCAATATGCATTTTATTTCAAACTGTATACTGCCTCATTGTTAACATATTGTTCGTGGTCTGTCTTACTAGGGAAATGTGCAGTCACTTTATAGGGAAGTATGAAGTGTTGGATAGCAAAAAGTCATCGTGGTTGTTTTCGCATAATATCTTACCGTGAAAATTGTAGTAGGCAGTAAATAAAAAAGGTAGCATTGTGATATCGACCGCAACCACAGCTTAACTTGGTTCAATGCCGTTTTATGCTGCCCAGATAATTCCCGTTGACGGCTGATTATTGATGGCACTGATAAACAGAAAAGTAGCTGAGAGAAAGGTGAAACGAGGGGCACACATGGTGTTAACGTGAACGAGTTAACCTCCTGAAAGAAAAATACGGTGTTCAATCCCATCACAGACACCTGGCGTCCAGAGTTTTGCAAATATCTTAGCATTATTACGGCTCAGTTCGCATAACACCCTGAAAATACGAAAATTGTAGTAGGCAGTAGACAAAAATGTTAACACCGTACCAAAGTAGTTGGAACAAGAATCCAAGCTTCCATCTATGTCTCCGCCAAGTTATTGTACTTTTTCGTCGACTTAAATATATCATTTTGAAAAATCCAGCTAATGTACGAGCCACTTCCCACAAGTGTGACAAATCAATGTACGAGTATAAGGATGAGCTATTTTTACACTAGCAAAAATGGCAACAGTTCAACATTTACAGAAACGATAATTCGAAAAACCGACTTTTAATTAACTCCGGCACTAATAATCGGAAAATTTTATTTTTTCTTTTTTTCTTTTTTTTCTTTTCTTTTTCTTTTTTTAATTTTCTTACGAACCGTTCTCAATGATCTATCACGAGCGTGTTAGCACGTACCGCCTTTGTTCAATCCTCCATGTTATAAAGAAGACACAGTCACCGTACAGTTAGCCATCGAAAACTATTACTACATACTCTTATCATCTTACCGAGGACACTTCGTAAGAACAAAATAATTACAAAATTCAGACAACTACGACGAAAACCTTTGGTTATATATTACTCCATCTAGTGTACAGTGTCATTTTCATTACAAATCAAAAAGTCTTCGCGTGTATACCTCTGTATGAGCGAAACAGATACACCCTGAATATTTGTAAACACCGCTTCAAGCATATGGAGTACGAAAGCCATAAAAGTATAATCACTCCAGTGGAAGAATAAACATACAGCACTGTAGATTCGTTTGGTAAATCACACATTCCTACCAGAACCTGTTGAAAATATATTAATTCAAGGTCGTCCAAGAGTAATAACCAAAAATGATACTGAAGTAAAAGCCTACATCCTGTTCAGATATTGTCGCCAAAAGAAAAGTTGGACGATCACCATTGCGCCATGAAAACGAGTTCACTGTATACTCCCAAAATTCCACTGGTTGGATCCACCTAGTTAATTATGATAAATACTATAGTATTTCACAATTTAAGAATTTTGGAAGATCCTGAAAGACTATAAAAAACCTCTTCTTGCATCCTCTATGAGTATGCCCATTAAAGACAGCACGGGGTTCAAATTTCTGAATTAGAAACTGAGTAGACGCTTTGGACAGCGCTTCCCAACCAGGTCGGTAGAGTTCATTTCTGGCCGGATCCTCGTCGTCAAAATCGTCGTCACGCAGGCAATCGTCATCGTTGAGTCTAAGACGCAAAACTTCTGCGATTCTTTAAAGATTTTGGAAACATTATTAGTAGTCCTCACCTACCCATACTTGGAAATTTAGGAGCAAATTTACAGCGATACTGCGGGGATCGTTTTCTATCTGTAATGTGAGACCCTATGCGATCCAAAAGGATTACAAAAACTCAACCACTGTCAAGGTAACTTTGGTGTCCGCTGTGACATTGACCAACGTTTATGCTGGATCCCTCAACTACAACTTAGCCCGACGAGTAATGAATATGAGGATGTGCCAAAATTTCGAAGTAAATGATATATTGAGTGTGAGGTTCCACACGTAATTTAGTCATAATAACGTCATGGATACGATCTAAAACTCGAATAATCGTCAATACCCACTAAATAGACAATGTTAGAGAGGTAAGCTATCTCATGGAACACATAAGAACAGGCCATAGTAATAAATAATCTAATCAAATGTAAACAGAGATCATCGAAAGATTTCCTTGTAAAAAAATACCTGAACAAAGGAAAATGCTGAAGCAATATTGGTCTGCGAAAGGGTTGAAATCGGCTTGAAGCATTAGGGTAACAATTGCCATATTTTGCGCAATCCAGCTCTTTCGCTAGATTCTCAAGTTTCATTTCAGCCTCATAACAGAGTCGACATCCATCACCATACAAAGCCATAGAGGTTATAAGAACAAAATGGTGTCCTAAAAGTTGCCTCTGAAATCAAACTGATCACTCTCTACCAAACAGGCAGCAATATTCTGCACTCTGCATGAATTTCTGCCTGCGTCTACATTAATTTACATCATACCAATCTTAACCTACCTTTTATAGTTACAGTGTCGACTATGCTACGGTTGAACCTTTCCTCAAACCACTGTACTCGAAATGGTGATATACTTAACAGCAAAGCTTAGAATATAACCCAATGTTTGTGAAACAAAACCTCTGTGATAAGAAGCCCACATACGCATAGTGAAAACCAAGGTCGTGGTTTCCTGCTAACATATGAACCTCTGGTTTGCTTGAAGAGGAACGGAACAAGGAATCAAAGCGATCCGCATATTTAGCAAATGTGCTCCAATCTCCCCACTGCCCTTCGTCCATGAGATCACCTGCAAACCCAAATGACTGAAAGAAAGAATAAGCGGTGGAATTAGATATAAGGCTAAATACGCTTAGACAAAACCTAGGAAGAAAACAGCGTCAGGAGATAGTAGGTGGACAGCCGAATGATATGACCGGTACATTTGCCATTCTCTAAAAATGAAATTGAGAACTTAGATAAAGGAACAGAAGAATACACCAACGCATTTTCCAAAATAGTAAAGAACAACTGTTCTTTCCTAAAAACTAGTGAAACGCATACGCCTCCCAACGGTTTACCGCCTCATCATGGCTGAGAGGTGTTTCAAGGTGTCGAGCTGTTTTGTACAGCGTGAGATTCATCACCATGGCGGTGTCCCACAAGCTAAGAAGGAGTCGGGCATTTCCACCATGAAGCCCAGCCAAGCGTAAACCAATAAAAGGATCCACCACGGTCCTAGTAGCAAACTAGTCGTATGGTAGCAAATCTTCCTGTTTGGCCTGACTCACCTCGGGACTCCAGGAAAGCACAATGGATAAACTAACAAAACTTCGAAACAATGAACATTGCGATGGACCCCGCACAACCAGTGAAGGCGGGCAATCCAAGTATCTGACTAAGAAAGAAATACGGGTAGAAGTTATTAGAACGAATACCTTCTTAGTTTGTCGAACCAATGACCATTCTTCACACCCAATATGTGTGTGTCAGCAATGAAGAAAACATGGATTCGGTCGGAATCGCTGAAATGAACTGTAGTCGATCTCCACCATCACACTCTTTTTCTCCTTAGATGTGCACTGTGCAAGATTAATTGCAAAAACCAACTCGGCCCCACGCAACCAGTTGCAAGTAAAGCCGATCTTGATGAAATAAATGAAGTACTCATTGAACAGAACGGTGCCTATAACCAGAAATAACGGCCAGTAGGAAATAAGAACGTGGGGACAGAAGGAATGCATTATCCCTGAGCTCTAGTACCTCACCAAATTTTCACCGTTATATCAATCTAAAGCATTTTTTTAAAACAGAAATGATCGGCAGATGAGATTTAGATAGCCATAAAAGCATAACCATTCAACCGGCTAGAGAAAACACCGAAGCTGAAAACTGACATATTTATTCTATATTGTAACAACAACATTGAACAAAGTGGTAGAAGAACACAGGTTTTAAGCACAGAAGATATACAATACAGTTTTTTGTTTATCACATGTCCATAGCTTTCATTTAGGACGGAGACCTTCAATATGTACGGAACAAGAAAACAAATAAAGGAAAGAACCACGTAGCTAATCCCGTAATAACATCTGCAGAATTCTCAACAAAACTCTCGAGTTAAGGCCAGCCTTTTCTCCTTCAGGTGTGATATGATAGAATTTTCCTTCCCTATAGTCATCGTACAACTTTATAGGAGGCTCCACACAACATAGGTTTGCTCTCGGGTTTTCAAAACCTGAAAGTTCACAAGATTGATAGTAAGACCAATCCCTTTGCGACCCTAATTGAGTATGTGAAGCCCCTACTCAACTTCGATCAACCTCGAAATCATAAAAATCCAATATTGCTTCAAGCTCACCATCGCACTCAATATTTATGGCGAGAGTATTTAATTGCCCAATAGCAAAGATGAAGTCGATACCGTTCGAAAGCATAATTTGAGACGTAAATGGCCGCGTTACATCGGTATATTGAGTAAACCCTAGATAATTATACGCTAACTGTATAGATTGTTACATGACCGTATTCTAATAAAAGACAAAGAATGGCATGAGCGGTTCTGAGTACCAGCAGTGTGAGCCTGGGCACAAAGTGTAGTGAACAAGGATGCTACGGCTTGCGCTTTCGCTGACTCTTGCCACATTTGCCTACTCTCTTCTTCTGGAGCATCCCAGTAACTACATTCTTGGTCCAGCAACGATAACGATTTAGCGCCAAAACGTCCAACCACATGAGTTTCCTCTAAAAAAAAAAAAAAAAAAAAACAAAGGTAGCCAAAATGTGTTCTAGGGAACTCCAACATGAACGAATTACAAAAGCCTTCATCATCAAAATAAATGACAACCTAGACATACCTGACTCGACAAAGTATCCAGGACACTGCCACAAAGGATTTTCATCTGGCCACAGATTCATTACCTGAACAATTGCTCCCATCACAAATATAAGTGAAATTTCTTCAGATGGAAAGAACAAAGGTCTGCAGAATTCTTCAAACAGCAAAAAAAAAATAGCGTTCACTGTTGTATTAAGAAAAAAGCAACCTTAGGGGAAAATAAGACATCATTATTGATGTCGACATCTTCGGGAAACAATGGACGGCAGGCTTCCTCACTTTCTAAAGAGTGCAGGGGAGCGAGAGGTTGTTTCGATCTCAACTGGACAGCGAGGCGATCACGGGAAACAAATGCTAATTCGCCCAACTTGCGTCTATAAATATCTTCTACGAGAAAACATCAATTTTCAATAAAATTGATTTCGAAAAGCAGCAAAACGTTACAAAATAACATTGCCCTCACCTATCATCGCCAGTAAACTTCGCAGCAGTGCTCATATTTCTTACCACGGTGTCACTACCGATAGGTTTCGTGTCGTATAAAAACATAAAGCCTGAACGGATCCAGAATGATTCGCTCTGGACATCATAAGCAACCTGTTCGACAAGTAAAAAATAAATACAAGTTGGCAGAAATACGCAAACATAAGCCCATATAAACGGCTTTAAAAAAACGTACCCTATAGTCACCAAGGCGCGGAACGTTGTGGGCCACGCTAAAAATGGCTTCATCCACAAGAGAGGACAGAATAGCAGAAACTCGCTTGTCTTCCTCATCAAAGCGATCTGACCTCAAAATTGCGCACAAGCTCTCTCGCACAGCTTTCTAAAAAGAGCACGTACATAGTAAAAAAAAAAAAATAGACGTGGAAGTATGAGGAC